>JAKTSK010000001.1:0-477891 GCA_030580155.1 Diutina siamensis
CTCCTACTACTGGATCTAACCCTCCTACTACTGGCTCCAACCCTCCTACTACTGGATCTAACCCTCCTACTACTGGCTCCAACCCTCCCACTACTGGATCTAACCCTCCTACTACTGGTTCGAAGCCTCCCACTACTGGATCTAACCCTCCTACTACTGGGTCGAAGCCTCCCACTACTGGGTCTAACCCCCCTACTACTGGATCTAACCCTCCTACTACTGGATCTAACCCTCCTACTACTGGCTCCAACCCTCCTACTACTGGATCTAACCCTCCTACTACTGGCTCCAACCCTCCCACTACTGGATCTAACCCCCCTACTACTTCGAGATCTATTCCTCCCACCACCGGGGTTCCTCCTCCCACTACTTTGATCCCTCCTCCCACCACCGGGATTCCCCCTGTTCCAGTACCTACTGGCGATAATGGCGGTAATACCGGTGGAAACCAAGATGGGATCCAAGATTGTAAGGAGTACAAATACCGGAGACGGTTCTGGTGGTTTTTCTACAGATGGGAATACAAGACCGTTTGTGTTACCCACTATGCAAACTCGCAACAGGATATTGTGATCCAAAATAAGCGGGCCACTAACGGCGCCGCCAATCCTAGAATAGCTGGCGGGGCCGCTGCCGCAGCCGTACTTGGTCTCTTGTTTGTTTAAACTAGTGAGACCATGGCTGCATCTTCTACTAAGCTTTTGATTTTCTTTTCGGTTAAAATTTGGATATAATGGCTGTAATATATACCCTTTGATATGACATTAAGTAATCCTACCTTAGCGCCAACCTCACGTGATAATGCCACACCTGCATGGTGAATATGGCATTAGCGCGGTTATGCTATTACCCTATGTGGATTGGCTACGACTGTTAGGTGATTTGGCAACCAAAGTGGTGCCGACTACACACCATGGAAACCCAACGACATAGATCACGTACCGGATGTCTAACCTGTCGAAAGCGCAAGAAAAAATGTGATGAATTAGCTTATCCAAAATGTCAGCATTGTCTTGACAAAAACCTCGAATGTGTGTGGCCGGAAACAAAGCAAATATTGTTTAAAAAGCTCAAAGATGTCAAATATTATGGTGGTGAGCTGAAGCAAAAAGGGAAGAATATAAAAAGGGCAACTATCCCCCCAGGCGCCCACTCATCCCAACATGGTAAAGTGACAAAACCAGAAGTTTCCAAGAATGTACAATCCACTGATATTCTTCTCCGGATTGCCTTGCAGCAGGACTGTGTTGGCGAAGAAAATAAGATAGATCCAGTTAGTAATAAACCTTGATACATTCTTGTTGATTTTTAATGAAATAACTTATGCCAAGGGGAGAGACTATGAAACAGATATTTCTACCTATTATATTTAAAATAATTGCCAATAAGGATGAGATATTATATACTGTTGATGATGACAATCCTCGAAATGAACAAAAAGGGCAATTTCTAGGGAGACATAGACAAATACACACATCAAAACAACAGAACAGAAATGGAAAATGGACTGCTATCATCCTTGTCAATTTTAATGTTGTCAGATCACCCGTTTTGCGGAAAATGTCATCAGCTCTCCCACCGCTTACGCACTCCGACTTCGCAAAAGGAAATTTTTAATTCATCAGATCGCTAAAAGTCTATGAACGAACCCACCCAGTTCTACCCTGAAAGTGATGCTAGCAACGGGTACTATGGTCAAAATGGAGAAGGAACGGGTCTGATGGGAGATCTGAGTCTGCCGGGATCGACAACCAATTTTTACGAAACGCCAGAAGGTGCACCTTATTTTGAACCAGCACCGGCACTGGCAGAGACTGAAGCCCCAGCCGAACAACCATTTTACGTTAATGCTAAGCAATACCATAGAATACTTAAGCGGAGGATTGCTCGGGCCAAGCTTGAAGAGAATTTGAAGATTGCCCGGACACGCAAACCTTACCTTCATGAGTCTCGTCATAAGCATGCCATGAGAAGACCCCGAGGACAGGGGGGACGGTTCTTGACAGCAGCAGAGATTGCTGAAAAGGAAAGACAAGACAAGTTGAAGGAGGAAGAGGGAGCCTCATCCCCTTCGGACAATACTCCAGTGGCTCAAGAACCACAAACAAGCTAGATCACCGGGTGGATTTATTATCATTTCTAAGGCAAATCTGGCTCATTTTTCTTGGTTTCAACATGTGCGGAAGGTTGCTTATCCAATTCTTCTAATTAAGTTGGACGATGCTCAATGTGGTCAATTCAATTCTAACAAATTTGTATTAAACTTTTTACTATATATAAATTCAGCAGTTTCGGATAAGACCTGGACAGTTATGTTACTGGCAGGTGGAGGTAGGGAGAGGGAGCGCTAGAGGGAGAGGGGGAAGATCTGGGGAAGAATATCTACATCTAATCTGTTTACCTATCCTATTATCACATAACTATGCCATGGCGGGTTCATCAAGGACCTCGTCACCATATTCCACGTCATCATCAACTTGGGCATCTTGGTATTGTTGGTATTCCGATACCAAATCATTCATGTTTGATTCTGCTTCGGTGAATTCCATTTCGTCCATACCTTCCGAAGTGTACCAATGCAAGAAAGCCTTTCTTCTAAACATAGCCGAGAATTGGTCACCCACCCGCTTGAACAATTCTTGGATAGAGGTGGAGTTACCGATAAAGGTGGCCGACATGTCCAAATCCTTAGGGGGAACCGAACAAACGGCGGTTTGCACGTTATTAGGGATCCATTCAACAAAATAGGCCGAGTTTCTTTGTTGGACCTTGAGCATTTCGTCTTCAACTTCCTTGACCGACACCTTACCCCGGAAAAAGGCAGCCACGGTTAAGTAACGACCATTCTTGGGGTCGGACGCTGCCATCATGTTTTTGGAATCAAACATTTGTTGAGTCAATTCGGGCACGGTGATCAGTCTAAACAGTTGCAGACCAATCGATGTCAAGGGAGCGTAACCCACCATGAAAAAGTGCAATCTAGGGAAGGGAACCAAGTTGACGTACAACTTGCGCAAGTCGGAGTTTAATTGGCCGGGGTATCTCAACGAGGTGGTGACACCAGACATCACCAGGGAAACCAAATTGTTAAGTTGGTCATACAGGGGCAGGGGCAATTTGAGTGTCTTTTGACAGATATTGTAAAGGGCTTCGTTATCAATACAGAAAGTTTCATCCGAGTTTTCCACCAACTGGTGCACTGACAAAGTAGCATTGTAAGGTTCGATAACAGTGTCTGAAACCTTAGGGGAAGGCACCACCGAGAAAGTGGCCATCATCCGATCGGGGAATTCTTCTCTGATTTTAGAGATCAACAACGTACCCATCCCCGAACCAGTCCCCCCACCAAGGGAGTGAGTCACTTGGAACCCTTGTAACGAATCACACCCTTCAGCTTCTCTCCGGACGATATCGAGCACCGAATCGACCAACTCGGCCCCTTCGGTGTAGTGACCCTTGGCCCAAACATTACCAGCCGACAGTTGACCGAAAACAAAGTTGTCAGGGCGGAAAAGGTTACCGATCTTGGACGCCTTGATGGCATCAGAAGTACCTGGTTCCAAATCGACTAAAACCGCCCGGGGGACGTATTTGCCCGACGAGGCTTCGTTAAAATAAACATCCAACTTTTGCTTACGGATAGGGTCGCCTTCATGGTAGTTACCCAGGTAGTCCAAATCGTGTTCGCCACAAATGGTCTCCCAGAACGCCCCGCCAATTTGGTTACCACATTGACCAGTGGATAAGTGAATCTATGGTTAGTATGGTTGTTAAACATGGAAGGACTTTGGCCCCGTCCTCGACACCCCTGGTGCCGTCGGTGATGGTAACATACAATTTCTCTCATGATATGGATCGGTGATAAAATCCAAGTGGAACACTTGTTTGTTTTTTCGCTAGACGGCGAAAGTGTTGGACACGACACAGGAACGCGCCAGACGAGCCACGGGTGCTTATTATGTGATTAGGGAAGGAGAAAAATTAAAGGGTTGCTACTGATTTGAATAATCATGGGATTAAATAGGTGGATTGTGGTGGTCGGGTAGCGTGGCGGGTGATTAACGAACGCGTCTCTTCTACCCGCTCTATTCTTTTTTTTTATTACCTCGTTAGGTGATCCCTCCTGTATATTGGCGGTACTCGTCAATTTAATAGTGCATCATCGAAACCTGATAATTGTAGTTTAGAGTGGATGGAAGGGGTAACAATGTTGGCTCAATATGTGGATGGGATTTATGGGAGTGGAGTTGGAAGTTAATGTTAGTTTCCAATAGTCAAAGACTAGGGAGTGTCAGGGCGTCAACCGATAAACGATTCTTCTCCAATGGAGACGCGTTTGAGTTATGTGCGCTGGGGTATGACTACTCAGGGTTCCAAACAAGGAACCCACCCCCACAAGAACATATAAACTGATGGTATACCACCAGTAAACATAGTACAGCTTGTGACATGATAGGCTAGTTATGGCGGCAACCATCGTTATTGGTTCAACCTATCACTGTACCTCTCATCAAGCCATAATTACAACACTTTAAAAATGGATTTTCCTTAATAACTAATGGTGATATACTGAGGGCGCCATCAACCCTCATTGGTCCTACCCCCAAATTATCGCACCCCAGTTGGCTTACCCCCAAACTTGAGGAAAAGCCGCATTTCTCATTACAATTAATCACCTGAACGATGCAAAAAACTGAATGGTCTCAAGTGGGTCAACAACCCATCAAGGTTTTGTCGCCCGCTTATGTGTCCAATGGACATGTGTTTACTCTGGGCCTGGTTGGTACCACTGCTTCGGGGGAATTGCCCGAATGTGTTAAGCAACAGACTCATAATACCATCCAAAACCTTGAAAAGGTGCTTAAGGCTTCAGGTTCTTCGCTTGATAAGGTGATGAAGGTTTTGTTGTTTATTTCCAACAGAGAAGATGCCGCTAGCATCAACGAAATTTATCACCAATACTTCCCCCATGCCCCTGCTCGGTCCTGTATCATGGTCCAATTCCCTAATGACAAGATCAAGGTGGAAATTGAATGTGTTGCCGAAGTTACCAACTTTCAAGCACAATTGTAAATAGCTCCAACTTTTCATAAATAGTTGTAATTGATAGTTGATCTTGGTCATATCCCCTAGACCCTGTAGGGAGAGTATCAATCATGTTCACCACATAGGTACAAATTTGCCACTGGGTGCCACTCGAAGTCCCTAGTGTCACAACCTAGTCGAATTACACTCACTAACTCATGATTGAGGCTGGTTTCGAATTTACCTTCATTCACGCGGTGCGACGAAAGAACACCTCATGAGTGACACCATCCAGAACCGGACCTATGAGTTCCAACAATGTGTGCTGGCCTATGATAAGATTAACAAAAGAAATCACACTAACATAGCTCCATCGGCCCCCCCCAAGCGGCTGCATTTCTCCCAACAGGCGGGAGTAATCGCCAAAGATATTCTGCACGTCACCGACTTGTTACTGAAGTTGGCTCTTCTTGCCAAAAGAAAGCCATTGTTTGATGACAAGCCGGTAGAAATTGGCGAATTAACCTATGTCATCAAGCAAGAGATCTTTAAGATTGAACAAAATATCCAAAACTTGCAGAGAGTGATGAAGGGTGATACCACGATCCAAGTGGATAACCAGACGCTGCAATTTCTGAAAAATGTGGTTAATTTACTTAATTCCAAAATGAAGAATGTCCTGGGAGAATTCAAGCTGGTGTTGGAAGTGCGGCAAAAGAATGAAATGCTCAACAAGAGCAGACAAGAAAACTTTCTCAGTGCTACATCTACCGTCAACTCCACACGAACTCAAACCCCCGTCGGCGGCCGAGTGGCTGGTGCCCATCTACTGGAGAACCCATACATGCTGTACGATGATCCTGGTGACGAAGTGTTATCGATTCCAAACCAACAACAGCAAATGTTGTTAATGGAAGAACAATCTAATGCATACTTACAGTCGCGTCTGCGAGCAGTGGAGTCGATCGAGCTGACAATTAATGATGTGGGGAATTTGTTTCAACAATTGGCTACCATGGTTAATGAACAAGGGGAACAGATCCAAAGAATTGATGAAAATGTCGAGGATATTAGTATGAATATCGAAGGGGCACAAAGAGAATTGTTAAAATATTATGCTCATATTACTTCTAACCGGTGGTTGTTTTTGAAAATATTTGGAGTGTTGATTTTATTTTTTTTAATCTGGGTATTGGTGGGTTAGCCGGGGTACCAGTGTTGAGCCAGGTATTTAGTTTAGGGCATCATTGTATAATTATGATAAACAAGGTTGCTGAGATGTTGGGGTGGTGGGAGTGTTGGGGTGGTGGGAGTGTTGGGGTATTGGTGTAGTCGGTGTTACTGGTGCAAATCATGATAACGAAAACCCAAAACTAATTGATCACGTTGAAGTTGAGATCATAAGTGTTTGGACTGGTAGCTTTGTAGGAGTTTCTTGGGGCAAAATAATCCCAGTTTAAACTAAGAAAAAAACCAAAAGACTTGTGAAATAGAATTAGACTTGTAGGTTAGCGTGGTGCTGGTTGTTTCGTTGGTTATCTTTGGGCGACACCCCTCGAATCCAATGGCAAGTTATAAAAGTTTAAGTTGAACCTACATTTCATCATGCGCTGGTAGTGCCGTTGGCGATTTCTAAATCTTGTTTATGTCCACCACTTTGGTATTAGGAATTTAGTCCATTGGGGTTATTCTTATACTTGATACAGTTAGGCCCATGTTTAGGTGGTGGTCGTATTGATGATGCAGGGAACGTTTCTAGTATTTTGGCTTCAACAACATATAATTAGACGTTGAGGACATCTGAATTAAAGCTTTACGGACATTTCATGCCATGCTGGTTGGATCGGTTTGAGTTTGAAATTATGGTCCAGAATTTGGTCAATGATGATCATTAAAAGTTAATGATGATTTAAATTCATGTTAGACGCTAAATTTACGCCAATAATATTGTTTAGGCCAAGAAATTTCAGTCTTCGAAGGTGAATAACCATAGTCAAGTAAAGTAAAGGTAATAATAAACGTCAAGTTCATGTCATGTATGTTGCTTTGAGTTTAAAATGTTAGCTTAGAAAGTGGTTAATTACGATCAACAAAAGTTAAAATTCATTAAATTAGAAATGGTGGTATATTTGGTGTTATGCAAATGGCTTCGGTGATTATTTTGGGTTTAAAATCGTGATCTACTGCATTATTCTAGGATCAGAGACTTTTGAATTAAACTTTGACCAGCCAATCAAAATTTTAAGAATCAGTAATGATTTCCCCCAACTATAATTAGAATAACACTTTTCTAAGGGTTTGGTAGTAACATAGTATTCATATCACCTGAACGTATGTTGAGCTACCTTAAAAATTTTCATGTACTCAATTAAAAGCACCACACACGTGCTCAATTAAAAGCGTAAGCTTCAAAGAGTAACAGTAATTAACAGTACTTTTGATTAGAATAAGACCCACAATTAGGAGGGGTGTGGATGGCGCCCATCCTCTTCATTTAATCCAGTAATTCGATGAAGTGCTTGCATAAAAATTTCAAATAAAAATTTCAAAACGAGGTATTGATTAGATTTTCATTAAGTGATTAGCACCATACTATCGTAGCGTTCCTTTAATCCAATTTTGTGATGCTCCTCTTCATCACCATTGTGGACTTCTCCGAGAGGGCTCCGAGTTCCTTGCAGGAAGAATCAGCGAGACAATATTTCCCCCACACTACTATGCCACAAGCACATTCCACCGCCGTTGATTCTTACAACTTGAACCATGCCAACTACGATGCCTATCGTCCTTCATTTGAGCCATTAATTGTTGACAAATTACTTGAACAATTGGGATTGGTCACTAATGGTAAGTTTGACACTACTAAGCAGGTGCTTGAAATTGCGGTTGGCACCGGCAAATTCACCCACAATTTAATCAATCATGGTTGGGGGGCTGGATCATTAAAAGTAATGGACCCCTCCCAAGGGATGTTGGATTCATTTCTGGCCAACTTTCCCCAAATTCCCCCTCAAGATGTCATGCTTGGAAGTTCATACAACATTCCGTTAGCTGATAATTCAGTGGACGCCATCATCATTGCTCAAGCGTTCCATTGGTTCGCTGATGCCGCTAGTTTGGCAGAGATTTCCAGGGTACTTACCCCAAATGGTAAATTGGGGTTAATCTGGAACTTTGAATGGGCCGATAACCCTTCGATAGATATTGCTTCTAGTGAAGCCACCTACATCAATGGCGGCATAAGTGGAGATTTTAATGCCATTACTGACCATCCCAGGGCAACCGAGGTCTTTCACCAGTATTTTGACCCAGCATCATGGCTGAAGCGGTGCTGCGAGTACATATATGCGTTAGAAGGAGGGGTACCTCAATACCGCCAGGGCAAATGGAGAAAAGTATTTTCAGACACTGATTTTTTCACTAGGGATGGTAAGGAATTATTCTTGTTGGATACCAATGTTCAATCGAGCGATGAAGTGGTTGAATATTGGCTCACTCGCCTGTTTATCACCAAATTACCTCAGAATGACCAGAAAAAAATTGCTAATGATCTTCGGGAGATTATTGATAACCAAGCGGCTAACCTCGACCAATCAAAGTTGGTGAAACCAGTGGGGGCCCATGCTGTGGTGTATGCAAAGATTTAGACCGTCGCAATGGTAAATATCAAATAATTAAATCAGGTAAGTCTCAATTGGTCAACACCTCTGTAAACCCATAATCAATTTTCCACCTGCATGCCATAAAGTTTCACGATGAGGTTGGATTAATTACATTTTTTGAAGTTTGGCAATTGTCGGTAACAATGACGGCAGCTACCCCCATAGCCGATATTATCTGAGGATGGCGAAACCGGACGTTGAAATAGACACCGCTATTGTTAACTACATGCCAAGACCGTGCATGATATGTATCCCAACTCGTGTCTAACTCGCCCCAATGGTGAGTGGTAGCCGACTATTACCGCACACATGGGGAATGCGACAAGGAGGGAATGCAGTGGGTTGGTTGGGCCAATCTAGGTAGTACTACTACCAGAAGGATTACCATTGGTCCCCCCTCATCACCACTGGTGCCGTTCGACCCCTTGTACCTCACTGATGGCTCGTGGTGAAAATAATATCTTCTGCGGTAAATCTTACGATTATCATTGCAAACTGTTGCAGCGGAGTAGCGGAGGCTAGTGGTAGTCAATGTACACATGAATTGTGCAGAGGGACCCCAACCACCACTGGCGATGCGAGATCAATTTTTTGACATTGTCAGGATGGCCTATGCGTGGCCGATGGAATGGAACGGGGGGTGGGGGAGGGTCGGGGTCGGGGTGGTATGTTAGACTATTGTTCGTCTATTGCAGTCCTCAGGCATTGCATGCCTAATGTAGCAGGGACCCTACACTGGAGTGGAGAAAGTGCAGATGCCATTGGCGCCATCTACGACATCAATGCCTCCCACCAACTACAACGGCATAATATCCCACCCCCACCGGACATATGGGGTGATTACCTCTCCGACGATGCATTGTGGTCACCGCAGTCAAAAAAAACGGTCATTTGGCCGTTATTGTTTTCGCTTAATCTGACGGTGTCATTAGTTGAAATGTCGGTAGATATTTCATCGACATGGGGGTACATGCGTATGGATTTTGGCCTTGCGGTTCTAGCGCCCTTCTAAACGGGATGAGGATGAGTGATAGTGATCCCTTTATTACCTATACCTATAACATGAAAAACGCAAACAGAGACAGCGCCAATACCCCCACTGCTACCCACCACATCTTATCGAAAAACGGAGTTGTAGTTTCTCTGATGGCGGTGGTGCGGTACTGGTTTTCCAACAGTCGTCTTACTCTGTCCCTTACTCCTATCATATCGCGCTTACTCTTGCCAGTTTCCAGAGGTTGAGAGTCTTGGTTGGTAGGGTTGAGGGTTTCCGTGGGCAACATCATCGGAGGTTTGTATGCCAAATAGAGGGGTTGCATTTTCAGACCATCAAATTGGAAGATTTGCAACGTTTTCCGCCCGTGGTACGCCAGCACATAGATTAACACTTCCCGGAAGTAGGTGGGTTGATAGTAACGAACATAGGTGGATTCGTTGGGGTTATTGCCACACGGTTGACTTAATAATTGTCTACCGTCGACTGCGATGGGGTGCAAGTACACCAGACCATTGGGCATCATTTCATAAGTTCCATGTTGGTAAGTGATCGAGCCGGTGGGGCAGCGGTGGTCGACGGGGTTGGATTCCACCCGATACAATGCTTCTTCGTAGAAACCATCCTTGGTGAACAGGTACAGAATCCCGGGCAAATCGGGTTCGATCAAAAGCTCATCCACGGGGTCATAGAACCCCGGTCCCGTGAACACGGTATTGGATTTCAGTACCCAGGTACCTTCCATATCATCCATAGTAAAGTCCGCCCCACAGAGGGCGGCAAATGTCCCGATCAACACCAGCTTCCAGAGCATGATTGCTTTGGTATTGGTTTTTGGTGAGGCTATGTGTAGACCGCGAAAAAACAGGGACTAGTGGATAAAAATAAGCCAGAGGTGCCGTGCGCAGCAACTAGGGGGGGAAGAGGGGGTATTGGGAAGGTAAGGAGGATACTGGGGGATAAGGAAGGGGTAATACAGTATCAACTGTGATCATTGTAAAAATTTTACTTTTTACCGAAAAAACTTGTTGATGCTGGTCAGAATCGAACTTGCGACATTGGTCATAATTCGTCAGGATACCCCACGTGACATTTCGCCAAACAATTTCGGAACTCCGTCGATTTAATCTTAAAGCACAGGTGGGTCACGATACGACGTTAGACCGGGGAAAAAAAAATAGAACATACATCCCCTTGCCTACCCGACACTAACGTCAACACCAACATCAAATGGTTGCTTCGGTTAACCAATGAATTAGTCAACCATTGCTACTGCAGTTTTCCACCTAGCGGGTTTAATCAGAAAGCCAAAATACACGTGCCCACTATCATCATCTCCTCCCAATGGGGCAAATATCGTAAAGATCACGCCTGCAGCGAGTAACAAAATGATAAATTTATTAGGTGGCCCGGCGCCATATATATATAGTACATGAGTTGATGTGATGGATCACCATAGCTTGGCAGGCAGAAAATCTTTTAAGGAGACGTCGCAGCGGTGCGTTTACTGTGGGCGTCGATATCACTTCCCCTAAATAAGTAAGTATAACCCTTAGAGTAGTTTTACCTGGCTATTCGAGCTAACCCTAATTTTAAAACGTCGTTGGAGGTGAGGGCATTGATTATCTTTACTGAGTTCCCCTTGTCCCTTAATCATCAACGGTTGAAAGGTATCGCCGCAACTAGCAATTTGTGGTGATCCCTTCGTGAATCCCTGGGGTACGCCTGCTAGCCCCTGATGGATTACCTTCGCAAACAGGATCCGATTGTGTTTATTGCCCAACCCAAAACGTTTTGGGGCATTATCGTACAGGTGCACCCGCCAATTCAGCTAAAAATATGGTGATGGTGAGTTGGTACCGAACAAATGTTGGCGGCGGCGACAGGTTGGGACACAAGGGGGTTCCATCCTGGTGAAATGAAATGAGGCATTCTTCTTTCGCATCTTCCGCTAGCGGCTTTTGTTGTCACCGTCATCTCAGTCATCACCCCTGATTAAGCGACAGTGACTACATAAGCGAAAGTGGTGTACAGTTTTGGGAACGGCAGGGCGAGCTAAACTTTGAAACGATAATTCTAATTCATTTGGGGGTTGCTAGCACCCCGACGGGTCAGGGTCGAGGGGGGCAAAAGAGAGTAGTCGTTAGTCGTATATCATTATTGTCCATGCTATTAAAATGTAAGGGGAACAAAAAGAGAGGGAGAAGCATCGAAATGAAACACGGGGACCAGTCCCGGCCCTAATGCTTGGTGAAAATGGGGGAGTCGTTCTCCAGTAATGGCGTCAGGATGCCTTGACGTCGACAATAGTCGTAATCAAAGAGGTCGACCCCGGTGGGGTCTTCACACCCTTGCAGCAGTGCCGACAGTGTTAATGAAGTCGAAGAAGGATGAGGATGATGCGGGTGAATAAAAATGCCATTCTGGGGCAAGCTAGGCAACTTGTACATCAGTCGCAGTGGCAACGACGTGGTTGACAGCAGGCGATGCTTTTGTGGCAGAGGATCCCGACGCAGGGCCATCAGGGGGGCGGCGAACATTGGTGATACCAGCAGCAACAGCAGTGCTGCCAGACCCACCGTCAGCGCCAGGGTAGCACTCAGCACCGACCCTCCGTACAACGGGGCCGAATACTGAGGAGGGGTATAAGGGTACAGCTTTTTGCGATCGATGGGAGACTGGGCGGGGGGTTGAGGTAGTTGGGCTGAAGGCGCCAGCGGCCCTGCCGCCTGCACCAGGGGAACACGTCGAGGGCCAGTGGTGAGATGGCGTTTGATGGTGCCGCCACTGGCGATGGTGGGTAATTCCTGGGTCAGGAATTTGTAATGTAAACACACTTGATGGTACAAGTATTGGGGGCCCTTGCCGCAGAACATCTTGAGGATGAATTCCAGCAGGTGTAACACCAGCTTGATGACATATTTCTTGATATGTTTGTAGGTATTAAAGTCCAACGGGGCGCTCACTTCAAGTAAACCCCCCACCAGCTGGTAACAAGGATGATTCAGGGACAAGTTGAACGTCTCGTTGATGACGTTACAAATGACGTGGGCCAAGTGGACTGGGTGAACGTCGACCAATTCAAATTGGAAGAGCAGGGCGTAGGTCAAGTACCGCTTGATGTTGAATAATTGGTGGGTCAGGAGTTGATGAGGCACGGCGGCATCAGCCACCACGGTGGGCATAACGGCAAACTCGCCCAGGTTGACAAGAAACTCGTCGACGCCGGCGTCATTCACTCCCCATTCCAACGTCAGGAGAACGTGGACTTCCATTTGCTTAAACATCCCCTGGTCGTATTTGCACTTGGCTCCACAAAGTTTGACCAATTCAAGGAGTTTAGGTAACCGGAACCGTTCAGTTGGTCCCAAATACTTTCCTCCCAGACCGTAACCGACATCAGCAATGGTCCGAATACCATCGACCTTATCCAAGTTACTCATATTGACAAAATGATTATTGCCACCATGAACCTTGGAAGCAATCCAAAGACAGGTGGTAATAATGAGTTGAGATTGATCCAATAATACGATCCGTTTCAGACAATACCGGTCAAAGAGTCTCACTGCCTTGGCCACCACGAACGGTAATATTTTGAGTCGAACCGCCATTTTCATCACAAAATCAATCAACTTCAGACGGACGGCCGCGGTTAAATAGGGTTGTTGCTTGTATAATTCGACATTGGGTTTATGGGCATCGATTTCTGCCATCATGGCGGCATGAATATCGGCATCATATTCATCGACCACATTCTGGTGACGGTGGACCTCAGTGTGGTAGAGAGGCACCGGATACTCATACTGGAAGAACCGGGGTTTCATTGTAATGAATGCCCAGTGTGGAGGTCAACGGATGAGTGGGGTCAAATTTGGAGGGGTCAGATTCTTTGATTAAAGGTGGGTCAATGTCCTATATATGGCTAGCCGTGGTCTAACTCGGCATTAAAAAATATCTGCTAGTCGGCTAATAATATTTTCAAAATTGTAATTTTCCCCTTCTACAATGGGTCGTACCAGGGGCGGCAACAGGCATCATCCTGATGACAAGGGTGTTGACCCAGGACGATCTAATCTCGGGCTTCCCAATTGAGTACAACAAATTTAGATTTGATTATATCCGAACACCACCACCAATCGCCGCCACCACGGCATTGGCGCCATCACCTCATACCCCTGGGTCATATATACCCCATCGCTATGAACCACGGGTCTCGTCTAGCTCTTCCTTAATATTTTTCCTGGTGCTCGCTCGTTTAACTTACCCGCTTATCCACTCGCTACTAGGAGCAAAAGGGTTATTTCCCAGTGTAGACATCGAATATGACCGGGTGCCGCTTAAAGGTTGTGGGTGACAACGGGAGCTAGCTTACAGCTTTGTGAGGGTGCTATCCCTATCCCCCTCCCCTCCTTTACCAACTACACATACGGCACAATATCTTTGTTACATCACCACACCACGCGTTAATGGCCTGTTGGTGCCATCAGATTCTCCATATTTTTGACGATCGCATGTGGTGACTGATTATGTCAGCCGCCCACTCATGATTTATCCTTGGTTAAGCGGCCCCGGCTACGATGGGGTTGGAATTAGTGGCCAAATTGGGTCGAAGTGATAATCTTCGAGACATAGGTAGACATGTTGGGGAGAGAACGGTGGAAAAGGTGGCACAAGGCGGATGGCGCCAGACGTTGGCAAAATCCCCCTGGAATTGAAAAATTTCCCCTCCCCCTAACCATTTATAGTTTATAGTATTTATCCTCCATCAACAGCAACCACCGTCCAATCACCTCAATCCCTGGCTGGTCCCCCAACCAAACTTTGAAACTAGGTTAGAACAAGCTTGTGATGTACAACTGCCAAAGTGAATAATTTATCCTAACCTGTTTCCTTGCATTAGCAGAGAATGTTGAAAAAGTTTATTTGCATGAATGACAGGTATGTAATGTTTAATCTCCACAAGATAGAGATGAAGTGGAGTGGCGGAGTTCTGTGGTAGGAATCACTCTTGTCTGGCATGATAGGCAATAGCACTCCAGTCCAGGTGACGGACGTAAAAGTATTGGAGTGCAGCGATCGCATATAATCCCACCACCATGCCAATCCAAAGACCATTTAATTGTAAATGACAATAAAACGCCAACCAGTGGGCAAGTGGTAATGCTAATCCATAAAAACATGCCAAATTGATATACCCCAGGATCCACTGGCGCCCTTGACCTTTAAGAATGCCTCCAGTTGCACACAGAAGATAATCCAGTAATTGATAGAGGGCGGCGATGGCCATTGCCAGGGTGGCGATTCGGATTACTTCGTCATCGTCGGTATATAATCGGGCAAACCAGTTGCGGCAAAGGTAAAGTATGGTGGCATTAACCACCCCTAACCCACCCAGGGCCCAAAGAGTGGCATGGGCTGCCACCTGGGCCGCTTCAATCTGGCCTGCACCAATATACCAGGCGATACGAGTGGTGGAAGCAATCCCCACCGCAAATGGCACCTGATAAAGTAGAATACAAGTGGTACTCAAGATGGTTTGCGCCGCCAATACTTGAGTACCAAACTTGGCGGCGGTGAAGGTGATTATTTCAAATGCAAGCCATTCGGCTTCCACCATGAGAATTCCGGGTATCGCCAATTCTATCACCCGGTGCCACTTTTGAATATATGTGCGGTCAAATATCAGCCCCGGTGGCCAGCACTGGGATCCATCGACAAAGAAAATATACATATATGTCAATCCACACATGGTCCAGTTAGTGATGGTCACCGCCCAGGGGGCACCAATGAACCCCATACCAATGGTAGGATCCCATACCAATAAATAGGTGAGACCCGCATTCAACGGAGCACAGAAGATCAAGATGTAGGTGGTGGCGTGGAAAATGCCCTGGGCCTGTAAGAAGTGCTTACCATTCTCAAAGAGAAGAAACCCAGGAAGTCCCAACCCCACCACCTTGAGATAATCACTCGCAAGTTGACACACCCTTTCGTTACCTGGGCCCATGATTGTCCGCAAAAAACGTTCACTATTGAACCAAAGGGTTATGATTGGCACTGCCAACGCAAATAAAAAGTAGGTACACCGAATGAACACCTTGCCCACCGCTTCAAAGTCGCCGCGACCATAGGCCTGAGCGCAAAGAGTATCCAAACAAGTGGCCACCCCTGCCACCACAGCAAAACCAGTGATATTGGCCGTCATACTTGATATCAGCACCGCCGCAAGGTATTCTTCCCCGATGCGGCCTACGGCAAACACCAGGGCCACCGTGAGGGAAAACTCAAGGAGAAAGGTGATGGTGAGTGGCACCAGGCACCGCAACACCGCCATGCCCTCATCTTTGGCCAGTGGCACTCGTATATGGTCCACCGCTTCATCTTGACAACTTCCGTACCCTTCAGTGATCCCCAGCAACGGTGGGTTCAGTCGTCGTCGGGGGGTGGTGTCGACCATACCAAACAGAACCCGCCGTTGCTGGCCCCCAGGAATCAGTACATGTTCATCAAGAAAAAAAGGAGGAAGACTAGGTTCCAGGACCCGCCGGGGGCGGAGATTAGTTGGTTTGATTGTAGACGTCAAACCGGCGATGAAGTTTTTGTGCGAATTGCCACACACTTCAGTTGGTTCTTGCTCAGTGAGGTTGGCCATCAAGTGTGGGCCTATACACGTTTGGGAGATGAGAGGAGGAGGCTAGAGATGGGGGACACTATTGTCTTTGATGGCGGTACGGTGGGTAAAAAAACATGAAGCATGCCATGTTTCATCCTTTTGGTTCTTACCAAGCTGTCGTAGCCACAGTTTTTCAATCGTTAGGGATATCGTTAGGTGAAAACGACAAGTGGTAAAAAGGGCGGTAGTGACAATAAGTGATAAACAAAATGATAAAAACATAGATAGTACTTCGGTCTTAATCTTGACTACCTGGAATGCCTCAATGGCTGGAATTCCTCGATAGCTGGACAACTATCCTCATAAGTACATCCGAGTAAACCAAAGAGAAAAATAGGTTACACCTTCCCCTATCAAACTGGCGCCAGTGCATGGCATACACCAAGATTAACATGTCTGATAGATTCTGCTGCTAGGGCAAACTAAAGCCAAGGAGGGTTTCAAGGGGTAGTTGCACCAGTAGCTATTGTGTTTGATGCAACCGTCATGTCCATCGCGTCAGCCTCTGTTTGTATAGCTCAAAGCTAGCCGCCGCCTGAAGGGTCCAAGTGAGGTTGCCATCTCCGCCCTAACAATTCACACTAACGCGTCCGCTAATGCTCCAGTGCCAGCCTGATATATCGGAGTCAAGTCGATATTTTTTGACGATGACCAGCGATGGTTTTTGTCCCTTTTGGTGAATTTTACCGAGATAGGTGAGATTAGGGCTAAATACCACTTCTAAATATTACTACAGTTGGTTTTGTGTCACCAAAGCACTCGCCTATCACGTTAAACCTCGAAATATATGCACAATCAAAATAGCCTGGCCGATGATTAAACCCTGCTTCTCGCTGACAACCTTAATTGGCAAAACTCTTCACATCGCGAGATTTGGAGGCGTTTGTCACTGCCCCATGGAAATATAAAGAGATGGCTCGGATTTGGTGGTGCACTCTGTGGTGGCTACACCCGATTTCTCTCGCTACCATCGGGGTGCAGTGGTCGCTTATGGTGAAACTGGCAATCGCTGCAGGTACCTGTTTCCCCCACTATCTACCTAGTGGTAACCACGCATCAGTGGACTAACGGCCAATTTTATCACGCCATTTTGTTACAGATAATCTAAACAATTAGTGTTATGTTGGTGAGCGTCTACACGTTGTCAGAAGGGGCCGCCTCGTTTTACCGCGTCATCCCAATCTGGCAATGATAAACATTGTCCCCGGTCCCGCCGATTACCACTACCTGATGTCATAGCTAATGTCATTGATCACCCCCACCACTTGGGCCACCATCTCATTCATTGCCGTCACCCTGGTGGTGCCATTAGTGCCAATGGCGCCATTGTCATCGCCAAATTCAACCACTCCTCTCGCTTGATCGATCCGAGTCGATACGCGAAATTTGTTGGCAATAATCATCCCACAAATTTTGGTTTCGACATTAATGGTATTATCATCAATGGCAAATAATTGACCAATCTTTGTAAACGAAATCTCGGTGTAGTATTTACTTAACCGAATTAGATTACATTCAAGGATATTATTCATCCATACTGATGAAGGGTATTGGGAGATCAACGTCGACACCAGTCCTCCCATTCGTTGGCGGCCATCATGGTGAGATAAGAGCTCAGATATCATTGATAATGGCACGAGGCGATCGAGATTAACTAGTTGAAGAATTTGGTGGCTGATGTCATTGTCGTTGGCGTCGCCGAGTCCGTTGTTCAAAAATTGCATCACGCTCCATTGGCGATGGTCAGGGGTCAGTAATAATAGCAATTGGGTGATTTTTACCATGATTGGTCGCTTGATGCAGTCAATTCCGTCGAGTTTCGGCAAGTTGTTCACCGCAAACACCTTCTTGTTCACCAAATCAAAGAGTCGGGAGGGATGGAACTGGCTAGCTTCATGGAGTTGATCTTGGAGATTAACCACAGCGTAGATGGCAGCAAGTCTCAGTTGACTTTGGCATTGAGCTTGACGAAATTGGTCCAGGTCTTGAAGGTTGCGAAGGGTTGTTTCCCATTCTTTGGTACCGGCGAGTCGGCCCGCCTGAGCTACTTGGAGGGCCAATGACTGGATGGGGTCGGCCACTTGAGGGGTTAGGCCAGCATCCACCCAACCACCTAGGTTAGAGATGAACTCAAAGTCATCTCCCTCATCCATTGTAGATAGATAACCTCCAGCCAAAGTCAGGGCTAAGCGCGAGTGACGGAAGTGTTTGCTGCACAGAGGTTTTGCCAAGGGTTGAACTCCAGGCACGACACAGGTGCTGCGTCCAGTGTCCTAAGACATCATTAGACTTGCATCCATTGATGCTGTACAAACTTGAATTGTATAACTACTAATGTCACGGTGTTGGCTTTGAAGTGTCTGCATCAAACCCTCTCTATCTCTAGACCTTTGGATAATTTTCATGGTGGCTAGACCATCCTGGTATGGAAAATATTATAGGTATGGTAGCCGTCTCGGTTATTACAGTCTTGGCGGCATCTTCGCCCTCGTACTATGGTGATATCCTCACTGCATTGAGGATCATTTCCCATCACCATAAAGTGACACCCTTGCCTACAGCCGCCTTCAAGGGTTTGCACTAGTTCTACAGGTACATTCAGGGATATTGTTCACCTTGGTTTCATCTCAAAAACTCTTGCTATCCGTCAATGGTCGCAAATTACTGAAAAGCTAATGTGGTTGTCCCTCGGCGTTATTGTGATATGCAAAATTCATGTGGTCAAGTAGAAACTACAGGATCTAGGAACGAGATCGATGCCGTTAGTGCTGGTCAAGTAACAAGACAATGGCAGGGGGAAAAAGCCCAATTGTTAGCGCGTGTCTAAGGGATATGTGATAATGTATTTGCCCCCTTTGGGATCAACTAGCAATATCTGTTGTCAGGGTGAGAATTAAGTGCGGTGGCGACAAATTTGTCATATTTAAACGAGAGGATCCCCCATAATGGTTCAAGGTTTAAAGCTTGTTAACCACGAGCCTATTCCTATCGAATGTTTTGAATCTGTCATAATTGGTAGATAGGGGCACATCGAAAACCCTAAACTCAATCAACCGGTATGTTCATCAGCTGAAATGTGTGTTTATCAACCGGTGTATCCGGTTTGTCATTTTGTCAATTTTTCATCACCCACCCTCTTCGTTTATTTTGCTCGTTCCCGCAATTTGTAAAAGATCAGCATTGGTCTTCGCCCTGTACCGGAACGCCATCGGATGGGGGTAGATTCCGTGCCCTGCACACAGTTGGGGGGCCCATTGGCGCACATCGTATGGTAAACGAAATCATTTGTATATATAGCGAGTGGTTTTCCATTGGTGCACCATAGACACTGTACCCCAATGAAGTTCACCACATTGTCTGCCCTTGTGGTGGTGCCATTTGTGTTGTTCCAATTAATGAACCGTCTTTACTACACTTGGTTACCTACCAACTACCGCTTCGACCGCGAGGTGTTGAAGCAAATGTGTGAAACAGTGGTTGCCAACCATCCCGAAGGTAATGCCACCGCTATTATGTTGGAGTTGGCTCCTATGCTTAAAAAGGAGTACCCCACCCTCATTAACGATTTGAACTTTGATGACTGGGTTTTTAACAATGCTGGTGGGGCCATGGGGACGATGTTTATTCTCCATGCGTCGATTTCAGAATATTTAATCTTCTTTGGAACTGCCACCGGCACTGAAGGTCACACTGGAATGCACTTTGCTGATGATTATTTCCATATTTTGGCGGGTCAACAGACGGCGGCGCTCCCGGGGGTATTTGATGCTGAAGTTTACCATCCGGGTGATGTCCATCATTTGGTCAAGGGTCAAGTTAAACAATACTCCATGCCACCTGGGGGTATGGCGCTTGAATTGGCTCAAGGGTGGATCCCACTGATGTTGCCATTTGGATTCTTAGATACATTTGGTTCGACGTTTGATTTCCACACGTTGTACCGCACCATTTACTTTACTGGCAAGGATATGATCCGTCACTTGTTACAGGGCAAATTTTAGTTAGGCTGCGAAGATGGAGTAAACAACCGGTATATAACCCAAAACGATCTCGTATAATTGATGCAGGGGCGGCAATTGTGATTCGCACTCTAGCCACTGATTAATGATGAAAATGTCGTGTCTATTAATGAGGTCATAAATCTATAAGTACAAAAAATGGCATTAGTTCGTCACACATTTCCAGCGAGCTGTAATAACAGTTTGGCCACCAGAAATGAGTTGGGAGTTCCCATGGGGTTTTGAAGCGGCAGCAGCGACAACAATTGCTGCTTAGACCGAGGGGGGCGGATATCCTCGCCAGTGACGGTGACATTAGCAATGGTAGTATCGTCATCATCAATGGTGGTATCTTCGCCTCCCGATTGCAGCGCCGTTGGCGGTACGCGTCGCGCGTTTTTAATTGGAGTTTTCAAGATGATATTAATCAGGGGTAAGGAGTTGCCGGTCACCTGAGCAGCATAGGGTAACATAAATGGCTGGTCGGCGCACAGGATGCGTGGTAATTGCACTCGCGGCCCTCCCAGCAACGGTAACTTGGTTATGTAGGGGGAGGGCTGGTAAAATGACAGGGTATGCTTGACGCTAAAAAAGCGAAGTCTGCGACGAGCGATGGAATTGAGACTGATTTTGGGGGCAGAGGGAGTGGTGGGCAGTGGCGACGGTAACGTCGTCGCCCGTGGTTGTTGTTGTTGTTGAAGGCGAATCACCGCCCGTTGCAATCGCCGTTTCAATACCACCGCTGCCGTTTCTGCTCGTTCCAGTCGAGGCAGTTTGAACTTGCCCTTTACGGGACTAGGTCGAGGACTTGGCCGGTATAATGACTTGATCACCACTGGCGTCAGCACCGTCACCTTGGATGACTTCCGTAACGGAGTGTTGGGGGTGGACGAGTTTAACTGGGAGTCCTTGATGGGGGCCAACGCCACACGGGTCATTTACTAGGGGAGTAATGGGGTGAACTTTTGAGTCGCGGCAACTCTCTAGCTTTATATAATTCTCGTGCGTTACGTGCTACACGCTTTGTTTACCTTACACCAAATGGGGCGAGGCGCGTATTAAAGGGATAATTAAGGCGGATTGGTGAGAGAGATGAGGGATGACTGGAGAGGTAAACTACAGTTGTTTGTGGTTGTGATTGGTTCTGTTTGTTAGGGTTGACCCTAGTTACCATTTGCTTCCACCTTCAATTACAATTGTCTGGAATTTGCAAATATATACCCAGTTTGCAAAACATTTTAAACTACCGCGTAGTAACGCACGTATACAGTACGCGACGGGGCTCTCAATAGAACTATCCATTGCTAAAAAAAGAACGACACCACTCATACCATCAATAACCCCACTAGTCGGTTCATTTAATCATAATATCAACCAGTGTAGTCCCCCCACTTACCTAAAACCCCTCAACTTTGTTGTTGAGTCAATTTCGCATCATTTACTAATCGAGGCAAACTTGGTCAAAAACAGCCGGACATCGAATGTTTGAAAGAACAATTTAACTATGGCATCGATGTTTGTTTATTCACCATCTTTGGTAGGTGGGGACAATTGCTAAACCCCCACCACTGACGTTAGCATCGCCAACCTGACTTCCATCTGCACCTTTCTGCTACTGACGTCAACAGTGACTCCAACGACACGTATAGACGCGACTTGGGCGCATGGGCGTGGGCATGACCCCATCCAACCGAGGTGAATGGTGGGGCATTTTGTCACTACGGTGACTGGGGGATTGGCCATCAATGTCAGCCACGGTATGGGGTATGTCAAACTCAATCTCATCTCCCAAATCGGTTTATCGCCAAACATCTTGCCTTTATAAGCCATTTCTACAACATTGCACAAATTTAGCTTTTTCGTGGAGTCAAGAATCGAACTCGCGCACAACCATCACCATCACTCCTGGTCCCATGCAGGCTTTATCTAATCTCAAGGTCACGATCCGCCACCAGGTTGGGTATGCTTCGATCAAAGCTACTGCTGTTACGAGAATACCTCACGCCAATTAATAATGACCTGAACTTTGCCACCACCGGCGAAATCTCCCCTGATGAATTCGTGGCTGCTGGTGACTTTCTTGTGCAAAAGTTCCCTACTTGGCACTGGGGGACCCCACCAAAAGCGATGGTAAAGTCGTTTTTGCCACCAGATAAACAATTTTTGGTTACAACCAAGGTTCCTCTGTACCAACGGGCCACGGCATTTGTTGGTGGTCAAATTATCGATGAGGATGATGAAGGGATGATCACCATCACCACCCCCGCCAAAGCCTCCGAGTCCATCGATGCCATTGCTAACGAGGTGGCTGATCTAGAAGATCTTATGAATGATGAAGATGATGATTTTAGTGACGTTGAAGTGGTGGCCAATGATGATCGCTTGAGAAAGTATGATTTATACATCACCTACCTGACACTGTATCGGGTACCGAAAATGTATCTTGTAGGTTATACTGACCGGGGTATACCGTTGACACCAACCCAAATGTTTGATGATATTAATGCTGATTATAAAGATAAGACTGCCACCATTGAGAAGTTACCCGTAGTTGCCGATACTACTCTGGTGCTGATTCACCCATGTAAGCATGCCAATGTGATGAAGGTGTTGATGCAGCACACAAAAGGTGATGATATTCGTCTGGATCAATATTTGGTGATTTTCTTGAAGTTTATTGCCAGTGTTTGTCCTAGTATTGAGTATGATTATACTATGGATGCTTTGTAGATTATTTAGTCCTATAATTAATAAAATTTAGAAGTTGATTTTTTGGGATTCCATTTGGTGTTGGTTAATAGATATAGATCGAGAGAAGTTGTCGAGGTTAATAATGATAAACTTTGAAATTGACGCCTGATGGTTAAAGTGGTATTGATAAGCAAATGGCACGATTTAAAATTGATATTTCTAGGGCATATGATACCATGTTGGAAATATTCCTTTGGAATTCTTGCCTTTTTATGGGTGGTGAATCATACGTCATGATACACCAGAAAAATTGAGATGAATCAATATATGATTGATAAACCTGGAAAGTGCATAGTGACAATTCAGCCAGAGTATCTAAAAAGGCGCTCCAGGATTCGACTGAAAACAATTTACCACATCAAATCTAGACAACATTGTGGGAACATTCAATGTCGAAATATGACAATCTTCTCAAAAACAGGTAAAGAAAATTACAAACCACCCCTGCCCCACAAAATTTTCCTTCCCACTATACCTTCCATTTTCAATTCGCTCAACAAGCTAATCTTTCTTCTTTTCCCTGATGGTAATGATCTCACCATCCGAAAATTGCTAAAAACCCCAGTGGACAACCTCACCAACCAAAATAGCCTTGTGATAATCCGTGTAAAATCAAACTCATATCGTCTATAACATCTCAATTTCACTTCCTTGAAATTTTCAAGATCATTATATCAAATATATCCCCTCTAAAAGATTCTCAACTTTAATGACAATTGTGAAATTCTTGCGATTGTCACCACTCAAGTTCGAATGGTCACGATGTTGATTATTTCATAATTAAACAACCAATGTAATTAAACCCCCATGTAAAATGTTTGCTGAATTATTTCCATTTCTGGACTTCGTTCCGGCGGGTTCCGAAACCAATATTACCATCAACTAATCCATAACAAAGCTAACCCCAATGTCATAATCTCTACCTTTTCACACATGTAACTCCATTTCTTCCCCACCTCCTATCTTCCTTCAACAACCTCTTTGTCTCCAACGGTCGCCAGTGGTTGCTGCACTACCGCATGCGGGAGAGCTAATCTGGACCATCCGTTGGTATCATCAAATTACCACCTTGAATCCACTATGGTTGTGTCTCAACGGAAAAAGGCACCTAAGAGAGCCGACGCCACTGATACAAACCAAGTCACTGATGTTGACATTGACCACGATAACCACGATAAGCTGAAGGGTGCTGTCCATGCCAAACTGACCACCCATGAACACCAATCCCTGAAAAAGCTCAAGAAGAAGCTCCACGAGCTGCGAAGGGTGGTTTTCATCTTGGGAGCTTTCCTTGGTCTTCTCGTCACCGTATTTTTCAGTACGGTGTCCCACCCATCTCTCAGACTGGAGTTGGATCGGTTGGTGACATTTGAGAGTGTCAATGATCTTTTTGAAGACTGGAGAGATATGCTTCCTCTGGGGCTTGTCAACATGATTTCTGACATGGACTTTTCTTCATCAAATTCTTCTCTCCATGGACTGGCGGAGCTGTTTAGTGTGGGTCGTCGCATGGCCCAAGCCAATCTTTCTTACGAATATAATGTGGTGATGGTACCGGGGGTGATTTCCACCGGGTTGGAACTGTGGGGGACCTCCACCGAGGGTGATTGTCCTCTGATTGCTCACTTCCGCAAGCGGTTATGGGGTTCGTTCTATATGCTTAGAACGATGGTATTGGACAAGACGTGCTGGCTCAAGCATGTAATGCTTGATACTGACACGGGGATGGACCCCGAAAACATCACAGTTAGAGCGGCCCAAGGGTTTGAAGCCGCCGATTTCTTTGTCGCCGGTTATTGGATCTGGAACAAGATCCTTCAAAATTTGTCGGTGATTGGATACAACCCCGACAATATGGTGTCGGCCGCCTATGATTGGCGGTTGGCCTACTTGGATCTTGAACGTCGGGATGGCTACTTTTCCAAGATCAAGGCCAATGTCGAGACCAATTTGAAGCACACTGGCCGCAAACTGATTCTCGTGGGTCATCTGATGGGGTCTCAGGTGATTTATTATTTTATGAAATGGGTGGAAGCCGACGGAGAATTCTACGGTAATGGCGGTAAACTGTGGGTCAATGATCACATTGCTGCGGTGGTGGATATCGCCGGGTCATCGTTAGGGACCCCCAAATCAATCACCGCCATGCTTTCGGGAGAAATGAAGGATACTGTTCAGCTTAATGCGGTGGCGGTTTATGGGTTGGAAAAGTTCTTTAGCAGAAAGGAACGGGTCAACATGCTTAGATCGTTCGGGGGAATTGCCCTGATGTTCCCCAAGGGGGGTGAAACCATCTGGGGGGACTTGTCGACGGCTCCAGACGACCCTCAGTCTGGTGATGAATTGATTGAAGAAATTGATCGGACAAAAAACAAACCTGATCATGGCACCTTTGGTAAGTTCATTCGCTATCACGACGACGATTCCAATGCCAATTACACTATGTCGGAAACCATCGAAAAATTATTAGCACAAGCGCCTGAATGGTATGCCAAACGGGTCAAAGAAAATTATTCGTTTGGGATTGCCAAAACCAAAGCCGAGCTCGATCGTAATGATAATGACCACCGCTACTGGCTGAACCCATTGGAAGCACGGTTACCCTATGCTCCCGATATGAAGATGTATTGCTTTTATGGGGTGGGTAACCCTACCGAACGGGCTTATACTTACACCAAGGCCCCCGACTACACTGGGTTGGATATGGTGGTTGACCCGTTACTGTCCAATGCCATTTTACTCAGTGACGGCGACGGTACGGTGTCGTTAATGACCCATCTGATGTGCCATGAATGGCAAAAGGGAGCGGCTTCGCGATACAATCCTGCCGGCATCGAAACCACCATTGTCGAAATTAAACACGAACCCGACAGGTTTGATATCCGAGGGGGCGCCAAAACCGCTGAACACGTCGATATTTTGGGCCTGGCCGAACTCAATGAATTGGTATTGAGAGTAGCAGCTGGCGACGGCCCCAACATTGAAAATCGCTACGTGAGTGAGTTGCACGAGATCGTGGCCAAATTGGATATTTAGGCATAGATTAATACACCACCACTTGTGTGCCACTGGTAGTTAGTGGCTACCGCCATGCCAAAAATAGCAAGAGCATTTAGGGGGGTGCGGATCGGGTGGGTATAAAACCTCAGTAGGGTCCGCTTTTTATCTATCAATGTCGATTCGTCCCGCCACCCACGCTGGCTCGTGGTATACTGCCGATGCCACCCAACTCAAACAACAATTATCCAACTGGTTCTCCCGGGCTCACGCCACCATTGGTGGTGGCACCCTGATACTGGGGGCACGATTCTTGGTGGGTCCTCACGCTGGCTATTCATTCCTGGGCCCTCGACTTGCGGAGACATTTGCCGCTTGGGATCCCCGTGGCTGTGAACGAATCTTTGTGTTGGGTCCTTCTCATCATGTTTGGTTCAAAGGTTCCGCTATGGTCTCGGACTACGATTATTATGCCACCCCATTGGGGAATTTACAGGTGGATACCACCGTGGTACAACAATTGGTGGACACGGGGGTGTTTAAGTTAATGTCGGAACAAGTTGATGAAGATGAACATTCATTTGAAATGCATGCACCGTTTATTTTCTACAAAAACCCCAATGTGAAGATTATCCCGATTATGATCCTGCTGATGGATTCGGAGTTATGTCAGCGCATTGTCGAGGCATTGGAGCCATATGCCGCTGATAAACTGAATCATTTTTGCGTACTGACGGATTTTTGCCACTGGGGCAATCTGTTTAATTATACTAAATATATAGCGTCTCCGCCCACCTCGGGGAACCTCGAAGATATTGAAATACCCAGTTTGCGGCTGACCCCGCTGGGAATGCCAATCTATAAACTGATTGAGTTATTGGACCGGCGGGCCATGGAAATTGCCACCAACGGAAATGGGAAAAAGTGGGACGAGTACATTGTCAAGACGGGAAATACCATTTGTGGTCAAAAACCAGTACTGGTGATGTTGCGTCTCTTGCAGGGCACTGGTATTTCCTGGATTGGTTACTCGCAATCATCCCAGGCCACCACCGTGAGAAGTACCAGTGTTTCTTATGCTCTGGGATATGCGGTATTTTGAACCCATTGGATCAAACAACCAGTGGCATTTATTGGTAGCAGGTTAGGTTTATTTATAATCGCTCAATCCATTGACTGCCAACCACCAACGACGCAAGACATCCTGAGCTTGGCGTTGTCCCCTAGTTACCATCAATTGACTGGCAAATTGTAGCATTTCATTCGAGGAACATTTACTGGGGATTGGGTGTTTGGTGATGACTTCTTCGAGCCATTTTTTATAATGCATGGGAAACTTGGCTACTAGAGCTCGAAATACCGGATAAAAATGGTCAAGATTCAGTCTAAGCGCGGCAAAGAACAGAATCAATAATGCTCGAGTCAAGTCAAACCCCACCCCAGGGTTATTGGAGTCACCAACAATGAGGATTTGGAGCATTTGGTGATCATTTTGATTCCCCCGCTTTAATAATATGAATTTCAGCCAGAATTGGGTCACCGTCTTGATGGTAAACAGTTCTTTATACCCAAATGATCCAATACAAAATTGAAGCGCACTCGATTGAAATAGCGGTAACCCAATCACCAAGCCGGGCAGTTTTTCAATAAATGTCGTCAACATCAGCACTAATGGTTTAACTAAATCCGACTCGGTGGCAACCTCCACAAGTTTTTCCACAAAGAATACTTGGAGAATTTGATGGGCCGTTTCCTGTGTTAATTGTCGACTCGAAGTGATAATTATCGTTTCCAATAATTGATAAATGGGAGAAACCGTCGCCGGCGGCGATCGCGGGAGCTTAGCGATTAAGAAGTCGATAATTGTACCAATGTCAAATACAAATGGACCATCAACGGTTTCACCTAAACCATATTTAAAGATATGGCAGCACTTTTCTGTGACCAATCCATTAGCAGAAAGACCTTCAAGGTTAATGCCAAATTGTTGTACACACTCGAGAATTAGAGGTTTAATTCTCAATGGATCTTGTTGCCAATATTGATTCCATTGTTGTTGCTGAGGGGAGTTAGCCACTAGCCATTTATCATCTTCAGGTAATCTCAGGGCATTAGCGGCTTCATTAATACACAGTACCAATGACACGGCATAATCTTCTAACTTGGATGTATCACCATTGACTTGGTCCAACATTTGTCGCAGATTATTGATAATATCGCTAGCGACTTCAACAATTTTACTGAGAAGACCATGGATGATGGATGCAAATTTAGGGGCCAGGTTTAACCCATGGGAGATGGAGATAAGGGCATTACACATTCTCTGGCGAATGAGATGATCGATATCGAAATTACCTATCATTTGTATCACCACCGGCTCCAATTCTGGTAAAAATTGTACCACCCGTTGGGGACTTTCTTGACAAATTTCAAGAGTGGTTTTCAGGGCAATTAATGAAGGTAGTGATCCGGTGAAAATGATTCCAAATAAAAATGAAAACACCGGACCAAGGTAGGGTTGACCCAAGTCAGAATTGAAAAAAAATTTGAGCGAGCTCAAAAGACGAAGTAAAGTAATTTCCAATTGACGTCCGTTAGCACCGCCATCAGAGGCTATCACCATAGACATCTTTTCCATTAATCCCGCTTGAAACACCTCTTCGACATAAGGAGCATACTCCGAAGTCTCATCGGCATAAAATGCCAACTCATCCATAACCTTATACCAAAGAAACGTCAGCACTTCCATTTCGGAAAGATTGGAAGATTGGATCGATTTAATTACCCCTTCGGTCAAGGTACTATAAAACGGCATGCCAATTAAATTGTTCAAACTGACAAATAAATCCCCCACTTGGCTGCGATAATGACCAAAACTAGTCAGGAGAGGTTCCTGGTTAGTTATCGCCACCTTTTTACAATAAATTCGAGTACACTGCATGAGAAGGTCATCCCGAAGGCCAAAGTACAGTTGTTTTGCTTCGGGATTATTTTGATAAACGTTAATGATGAAATTGGAATCATTATCAAAAGTATTAACAAACTCATCCCAAAACACAAGTAATGGCTCACTCACTTGCTCTTCCTCCAATGGGATTTTATCATTAAATTGAGTCAACCGAAGCACGGTTGCAAGTAATTGTTGAACTTTAGCATCATCAAGATGGCGGCTTAAATAAATAATGTTATAATTTAGATAAGCAATGACCAAGGTGACGAAATTATCCACGGCAGTTTCATCATCAATCGAGGTTAATATTTGATTGATGAACCATTGACCAAAATTATCGTCAGCAAATAGTAGTTTGGTCACCTCATCTCGAGTTTGACTATCGAGTAAAGAGGGACAAATCTCATAAATTTCCGCCAACCCAGCAAACGCCTTGGTTAACGTATCAAGGGGAGTTTGTGGATTAAAATTTGATAGAAGAAACTCCACAAGTGGCCGAGCATTTTCGGGAGTATACCGATTCTTCAAATGGCCATCAGCAGTGGCAATATACCCCACCCAAGAAATGGCAGTATCGAGGGCCAACAGTACCATTTCAACTGGAACCAGGGAAAGTAACCGTTTCAACAGAGGCCATACCGTTGTTTGTACCGTTTGGTGCAAATTCGCTGAAATTGGAGTTTCTCGTTTGTAATCTTCACCAACAATGGTAAAGAAGTTTAAAAGGAGCGACCAGTGGTCTAAAGACATGGTGGTAATATCCACTGGTTGATTCAGCCGACAAAGAATCACCATGGGATCAGGAGGATTATCAAGAATGGCATATAATGAACCAAACACATTCAATAGCTTCTTAATCACCATCGGTCCCCCTTGAGGCAATACCCGGAATAACTTGTCAACAATGACAAGAAGCATTTCCTCAGCATGGGCCTTGGCCTCCTGAGGGTGGTTGGTAATGTAAACGGTAATTGTCAACGCCCCAAAATATTGGACTTGATGTTCGGAATGATCTAGTAGAGCCAATCCTAACGTATAGCCATATTGCAGTTTTTGGATGTGCTGAAGTTGATCCTGAATGGCATTGATTTTGCTAGTATCTCGAGATGAATAGAGGCTGGTGATTAAACCCGCCACCTCCTCAGGGTCTGGCATGACAGCAGTCTGGTCCATTATGGCCTCCGCACCAAACTATGAGATGTTCTGGTGGGTGCAATGAGAAGTGAGCCGATCCCGCTATTGATTCATAAAAGCGGCACACCAAGCGGCACACCAAGCGGCACCAAGCGGTACTAAGAGGTACCAAGCGGTAACTATCGGGGAGTGGGACCAAACCCCTTGATATTTAATCAACTGACACCACAAGGCTCCATTGTCTTGAAAATGAATAGCGCAGTTAAGCCTCACCTAAACCCCCATCCACCCCGCCATCTATGAGGTCCCCACAACATCCCTACCCAATCAATTAGGGACGATTGCTCCATTGGCACCAATGACACCACCATTTATACTATCCCCCAAGTGGTATTGGCTCAGTTCGTCCTTGCCACCTGCAGGAACGGTAATATCCACCTGCAGGTTGGCCGCCCCACGTTACGCACTTTTTGCCCCTTCACCTACTGACCTCAGCTTATTTACAGTGTCAGCTACCGATTACATTGATCAATATGGTACGTGCTGGAGGTGTGAAGTGTTCGAATTGTAACTGTTCTCCCGGGCTTCTTTCGCGGTCTAACCGTCGATCCACCCTTTTGAACAAACAAATTACCATCAAACGGTCGCTGTCGGGGACTTTGCTGCCATCCCGTAAAGGGTCATGCTGGTCGATTGACCCCTACACTCTTTCCCAATTAGATGCCAAGGAAATCAATACCCTGGGTCGGTTGTTGGCGTTACGCAAACAAATGGCCACCCACGATTTGGCGGTGTACATTATTCCTTCCGAGGACCAACATCAACTGGAATACACTGCGCCAGTGGACAAGCGGCGGTCGTTTGTGTCGGGGTTTTCTGGTCTGGCCGGAGTGGCGATTGTCACCCGAGACATTTCCTCGTTGAATGATGATCCCGATGGCATGGCGGCGTTGCTGACCGATGGGCGCTACTTTAACCAGGCTCTGAATGAGTTGGACTTTAATTGGAGATTATTGAAGCAAGGTGCCAAGGGTGAGCCCACTTGGCAAGAATGGGCCATTGACCAAGCGGCGCAATTGTCTCAGGATTCGGGCAAGGTTGCCAACATTGGCATCGACCCTCGATTGATTACGTTTGCTGCATACGAAGCCTTTGAAAAGCAAGTCAAGGAAAAGTCATCGCAAGCTGATGTACAAATTGCCATTGTCCCCATCTTGCCCAATATTGTTGACCAAATTTGGGAACAATTTGAGACGTTGCCCCTGCCATTGAACGACCCCATTAATTCACTTGATATCAAGTATGCTGGGGAGCTGGTGGCCAACAAGCTCAAGAAAGTGGCTGACAAGACATTTACCGAAAAGGTGACGGCATTAGCAGTGACGGGACTTGACGAAATTGCTTGGGTGCTTAATTTAAGAGGTCTGGACATAGAGTTTAACCCCGTGTTCTTTAGCTTCTTGTTACTTACCAAAGAGGGAGAAAACACTTTGTTTGTCAACGAAAACCAACTCGATGAAGCCGCAAAGTCGTCATTGAAGGAAAACAATATTGTTATCAAACCATACGAGGACTTTTACAAACTGGTAAAGGCTTATTCTGAAAAGTTGGCCACTAACAAGCAAGAAATTGCCGTCACTAGTACTGCCAGTTGGGAATTGGTGAGAATTCTTGACTGTGACCATAGCCAGATAAGCTCGCCTATTACTGCTTTAAAGGCAATTAAGAATAGTACTGAAATTGCTGGTACTAAGAATGCCCAAATTAAGGACGGTCGGGCATTGGCAAGATTTTTTGGCTGGCTTGAAGAAGAAGTAATCACCAAGGAATCGATGATTGACGAAGTAACTGCCGATGAAAAACTCACCGAGTTTAGAAAACAAGAACGAGGGTTTATTGGGCTCTCATTTGATACCATTTCGGCCACTGGCGCCAATGGGGCGGTGATCCATTACAAGCCCACCAAGGGGTCGTGCTCGACCATCAACCCTACCAAGTTGTACCTTTTGGATAGTGGTTCTCAATTCTTGGACGGAACCACTGATATTACTCGGACGGTTCACTTTGGCACTCCCCTGGAAGAAGAAATTCGCAATTATACCTTGGTGCTCAAAGGGATGATCAATTTGGCCACCCTCAAATTCCCTGAAGGGGTTTCTGGTAGTCAAATCGATGCGTTTGCCCGGCAATCATTATGGAAACATGGTCTTGATTATGGTCATGGTACTGGTCATGGTATTGGATCCTATCTTAATGTTCACGAAGGTCCCATTGGTATTGGTGCTCGCATTCCTCCCAAACCAGTGGCGTTAGCTCCGGGCAATTACCTTTCTAACGAACCTGGCTTTTATAAAGATGGTGAGTACGGTATCCGCATTGAAAACGATATGTTTGTCGTTAAGACAGATGATGTTTACAACACCAAGAGCTTTTATGAATTTGAAACGGTAACTTTGGTTCCTTATTGCCGCAAGTTGATTGATGTGCTGTTATTACTGCCTGAAGAATTACAATGGATTAACACTTATCACCAAAAATGTTGGGATGAGTTACTGTGCTCGCTTGAACAAGAAATCGTTGGATTGAAGTGGTTGAAGCGGGAAACTGCTCCATTGAAGTAATGGTTTAGATGATTATGAGCTATTTACCAATTTAGGTTTAAATGAATTTGAATGTTTTTTGGTCTTTCAGCAAAGAGAGAAGTTAATAATGATACAAATGTGGATTATTTAACTGAATGGATGATAAGTAGGGTATAGGCTAAATATCTGTTATGGTTATGGTAATTAAATTTGAATGAACTTAGCAAATTATAAAACCATGGTTATAATTTTTCATCATTCAAGTCCGCGTGGCCTAATGGTAAGGTATCACTTTCCGGCGGTGGGGATTGCGGGTTCGAGTCCTGCCGTGGACTTTACTTTTTCTTTTGACATTGTGGGATCGGGGTTTGGTTACTAACCAACTTTGCCATACCGATGCTCTTCAACCAGTGATGTCAGAGTGCACCATTACCGAAATCTCTTGCTTCTTCCATCCGTATTTTTGTGCTCATCGAGCAAATTATTGCCACCTTACTTCGACCAAGATCATGCTACCCCTGTTAATTGTTATATACTGTTTTGAATTATGGAATAAACATTTACTTAAAAGGCCGTTGTCCAAGGGCCATGATGATGGACACGTCAAACAAGTAAACAGTGCCGGAGACGGCATCTTCCTTTGATTTCAAAGTGCCGTTTGCCAAGGCGTCAGTGGTGGCTTGGTTACAATGAGCATTAATGAACTTGGCCTCATCCCACACCTTAAGCTTAAACTCTCTGGCAGCAGAAACATTGTCCAAGTGACAAATGTCCCGCAAGGTACTTTCCAAATTACTCTTTTTAAGACCGCCCATATGACGAACAGCAAGAAGCTCTTTGTTTTGGTTAGTACATTCAACATCTTCATTGTAAAAGTCGACAATGATCAATTCCCCACCGGGAGCAAGGAAATCACATAATCTGGCGGTGACATTTTCGTAGTTATCGATATGATGGTAAGCCAATGTAGTGAAAATCACGTCGAACTTGTCCTTAAATTGGGAGTCAAGTTCTTCAGCAAGGGAAGGATCCATAATATCATATTGGCAACTACGAATATTAACCCCCTGTTGCTTCAATTGTTGTTCTCGAGTTTTGAATCTCGCCAAAAAGGCAGGGTTGATATCAACCCCAACGATTTCAGCCCCGGGCAAGTATGGAATGAATTTTTCGGTGACCATCCCGGTACCACAAGCAAAATCCATCACTTTGGCATTGGGCTTGAAGATAGTGTGGGGGTATTTTTGATGGTAAGTAGTGGGGTCAGGTAAATCAGCGTCGGAAATTCCCAACATGGGAGCTTCGGGATTACCAAGAGGGACATTGGTTTCATCATCCAGTTTCCGATTGCTAGGATTTTCCCAATTGTATTCAAGTAAAGTTTTCGTGAAAAGAGTGGCCAAGGCATTCATAGATTCCTTGCCTTCATAAATGGCGACCATTGGTTCGCCAAGGGCGGCGATGTTGGCAGCAATAGCTTCCTTGTGTTGGTCAAAATCAAATCCCATGTTTATGTTAACTTTTCAAACTGATTTGCGACCTATCGGCTTTTATATGTACCTAATGGGAACATTCAATCTGTGATTCTGCGGAATGCAAATATTGAGTGATACTCCAAAAATATGTGGTTTCCCACCACGTCGTCGGAAGAGGATGGGAGTAAACCCACCCAACCCAAATATCATTAACGTAAATGCTTCTGGCAGTGGTGATGGTAGCCGCTAATAATTGGTTAGTGTACCCCACCTACAAAGTTGCTTCCCTCACATTTCATTAGCGGTTAGTGAGGCTCGGAGCTACATCCAGGATTTGTCTCGGGGTTTGATTGCAAAATATGTTATTTAACCAAATAGAATCTATAATTATTGGGGGTACCTGGGTTTTTGATGGTTAAAGTTTCTCTTGTAGCTGTTGCCATTTTGCTGAGGGTAGTTTCGTTTGATGCCTTCACTTTTACCAACATTGATTGGAGTTCCCGTGATGATGCCTTGATTTACTTTAACAGCATCTTCAGCGTTATCTACCCCAATCGATGGGGTAGCCTTGCGGAAACCCCGTCGTTTCCGCTCGGTCTTTGTCCCCTGGGCTTCATTTTCTACGAATGTATCCAAGCCATACTTGGTTCTCACCACCGGATCGGTGATATGCATCGCTGCCACTAAAGTATAGTAAGCATCATTAGCAGCATTATGTAAATTGGCATGAGGGATACCAAAGAAATCCAAAATGGCATAGAGAGCTCCTCCCAGATGACGCAGTTGAAAGTATAATTTAGCGACATCAACGATTGCGATCAGATTGGGGATATCCACGCCAAGGGATCGAAGCCAGTCGGCGTCACCACCAAAATTCTGGCCCACAAGGGCATAGTTAATGTGTTTATCAAGAATCATCTTGACGTAACGAGCACATTCAATCTCGTTAAGCACAACCGAGTGCTTTCCATTGTACTGATGCTTTTTGTCAGGGACGAACCGACCATTGTATTGGTCAATATTCTCTTTGATGATCAAATGGGTCGTTTCCATTTGCGGGTATAATGTTGATGGCTGACTCGGATCATAAACCGAAATGCCAACTTCTGTTACTCGTTTGGGATCGCGTTCCCAGGCCTCAATGTCAATTGAGATCAAGGTGTGGGCTTTACCATGGACAATGTTAATGGCATCTTTAATCCTTTGTGGATCTCCCTTGACAGAAAACTTGGCCGTGGCCAAATATTTGGCCACGTGCTTTGATAGCTGACTACTCATGACAGGTTTGATGGATTATTGATGGATTATTGATGGATTCTTGATAGATCGATGGATTGATGAGCATGCAGGTGAACACTGCGACTCCCCATCCCGAGACTGTCATCCATCAATTGCCAATTTCCCCCTCCTCGTTTCCGAGAAACTATCTGTCATAGTCAGACTGCCACCACTAACTCGTACTGCTATTTTTGGCTTGGTTACCGTCGACGGTGACCTGCATTGGTGCATACCGGTGCGTTATGATACTAATGCGAGCAGGCTGGTTCTGGTTACCCAGCACACCCTCGGGAAGGCTTGCGCAGAAATATCAATTAGTAGTATCGATTCACAGAACAAGCAAGCTAGCCGTAAATATACGGAGGAGATGAGGATGCCCCCCATCCCTACTCCCACCTGTCGCCAATTGATTTTACGTGATTTGCGATTACTAAATATTATTGGAATACTATTCGTAGATGATTAGCTTACCCCGACTACCGATGGGTCGATTAACCTCAATTAACCTTTGCTGGACGCGTTGGCATGGTACCTGCTCCATCTGGGGTTAGTAGGTTGGTTCAGCATTCTGGTTGTACACCCCAAAATGATGTACCTGAGGTACAATCTAAATTAGGCAAGTGGACCAGTAACCACAGCACCAAGAAAGTTGAACAAGATTGACAACCACCAAGAAAGAAAACCAAAAAATAAACCTGGCCACTTATCACACTTGCCAATTACTCTCCAGTACCATTGATATCATTTAGTTCATGGATAACTCGGTGGTTGTCAATTCCTCATGATCCGCGATAACCAGCCTCCTGCACCACAAATGTTTATTAGAGGTAATGGCTGGATAAGCGAACTACTAGCCTTGTCAACGCACCACAGTTATATATAAACGAATGTAGCGCCGATTGTTCCCCATCGAATGCATCTCCATTACCCCAAGTGTGACCAGGGGAGTCCATTTCGGATCAACAAACGGCCACTGGTGAAGAGGATCCGCCGGGTAGACCTGGCGGCGCTGTTGGCGCTGGCGCCATCTTCATTAGTGGGGTCCCCTCTGGCAATTACTCTGGATAGTTCTGATTGGGACTTGTTAGACTCGCCACCGCTGTCACCATCTCCCCAACCAGCTGGTCACTGGGAATGGAATCCACCTACTACCCCCACCGCTAACATATTTGACATTCCAGAAATAGTCCATCGTATCCTTTCATTTGTTGACAAAGACACCTCCATTCCTCAAGAAGGCCTTGAAATTAGACGTCGACCATTGCTGATCAATCATGCCCGAATGATCCATCCTGACAACGAACAAAAGGTTCAACATATTCTCCGTCATGATCCCACCACTACCTTGCCTAGGTTTCAACCTCCTCCAGCTTTAGCCAATTGTATGTTGGTCAATAAGCTCTGGTGTGAAGTAACCAAGGCTATTTTGGGGGAAAGAGTGATTTTTGCTAATGAACGCAATTGGCATCTCCTCACAAGCCAACCTTCGGCTCATCGTCATTTGAATCGACCCCGCCAGGTGGTCCTCCACAAATTGATCCATTCAAAACAACTTCTGGTTGACAATTTGGCCATGGCAGATTATAGCCGCCTTGAATGGCTTGAATTCTACATGTGCCCCAAAATCTCCCCCCATGCCAATATGTTGGGACCGCTGATTCGTAAAATCATCATTACAGGGTCAAAAGTGGTCGATGATACTTTCTTAGAACTCGTGGGGAGAAAGTGCCCCAATTTACGGGTATTGGATTTGCGTGCATGTGAGTTGGTGAGTGATGCTGGTATTTATCACATTGCCAAAGGCTGCCGCAACCTCCATACCCTCAATTTAGGGCGTAAGCACAAGAGCCACTTGGTCACCGACTCAAGCATTGGTATCATTGCCAGACATTGCCGCCGCCTCCACACCATTGGTCTTGCGGGATGTGATATTTCCGATAAACTGGTGTGGGAGTTAGCTCTCAATTGCAGCGACTACTTGCAACGGATGTCGTTAAATAATTGCCGATTGATAACCGATAGTTCGGTGCCGTTAATTTTATCAAGATCTCAAGCAGGCTTACTCGAAAACCTCGTCGTTTTGGAAGTGGGCCACACCAACTTGTCCAATTGGAAACCAATTATTCAATTTCGACGCCGACAAGAATATAAAGGCATTAACATGGCTGTCGAAATGTGTGAAAACTTACGCCGCCACTACCGAAGTGAAGAAGTGGAAATGGACAAAATGATCAGTCAACGGATATTTTCCGATATTTTGCATTGGGCCAATGATCCCAACGATGGTGACATGCCCTATCATAGTTTAATTAAGCATTAGCATTTGCATAAATACAACAAATTACAAAAAAAAATTCCATTTCTCTCCACCCATCAAAATTGCCAATGCATTCGAAAGTTCAAATATCTGTTTGCAAACGAAGTCAAAGTTAAAAGCGCAAGATAAAAATGTCCAAGAATAGTAAGATAAATAAAATTAATTCAATCAAATGGTCACAATGTCTTCCTGATCAGTATAATTGACATTTGACACTTGAATTGTATTAGCATCATGATTGACGGTGACATACGCATTCCTTAAGAACAGATCCCCAAGAATAGCCGGAGGATGATTTCCTGCTTGCAAACCAAATAAACAAGAGTTTCCAGTGTAACCGTATTCACCATACACCAAGTCCTTGTATGATACCTTGATTTCAACATCATCAAACCAAAATGAAACAAATTTATCGTCGGGTTGCTGACAATTGATCATGTAAGAGAAGCTTCCATCATTATTGCTAATGGCTTGAAGGCCCTCGATATTTAACGAGTTAATAACTGAAGCATCAAAGAAGGATAAGGTAGTACCGGTATCAAACATGACATTAATATTGTCGGAGGACCCCCCATCAGTTGACAATCTCGAAAGGTAGCCACTGTCCCAGTTGGCACTGGATTGATCAACTTTAGTCAAGGTTGCGGTTTTCCCTTTTACCTTGGCGTTATCACGACCCCCGAACAACACATTTCCTTGCTTGGAATCCTTAGCATTAAGGTAGTACGAGTAACCATTACTACCAATGATGCCTTGATCTTTCAACGCCTGAGGAAAGTTTGCATACTTTTCACCAGTGCTTTCAAGATTAACCTTACCAACCCCCATGATACCATCGATCTGCTCGCTTGTAATGTGAACATTATCAGCAAGGCTATATTGAAAATTCTTAACTTCAGTACCATCTTCAAGAAAAACCGAAGAAGTCCCATATTGCCCGGAAACTTGCAGTCCATCATTATACAGAATTGAAAAGGGTTGACCATTGCTATTCCAAAAACTAGGATCAGGCACCTTGGACTTGTCCACCCACATATCAGCGGAACCAGTATCCAAAATGATTTGAAGCTTTTTGTCAGGTGAACCAAGACCAACATCAATCAAATACCCCCCTCCAACGGCATAAATGTTTTGTTGGTTCAGGCCACTCTTCAGGCTAGCGGCAATTCCATGTTGAGATTCATTTCTCGATACAACAGGAATTGGCGACACTTTGGCGAGATCGATTTGATTTAAATCAAATTTGAGAACCCCATTGATGGTATTGTTGTCAGCATCTTTGACATAATTACCACCAAAGTAAAAGTTGTTGGTCCATTCAGAGTTCAGCTTCTTAGCAGATTCAACCAAATCAGTTCCTTCAACCCCAGAAGCCTCAGCATCAATGGAAGCAGTAGTCTGGAGACCCGTTTCAATCGAGCAAATAGGTTTAGTCCCAGTTCCAATTGAAGGAGTGGTCTGGGGTACCGTCGACGGAATAGTTTCGGTTATTGCCCCAGTTTCACTTGACCAAGCGGATCTTCTTTCCGTGGACTTGGGACCTGTTGCAACTGAAGGTACAGGCTTGATTCTGGTCTGAGTTGCAGCTGAGGGAGTGGACTTCAGCCCAGTTGCATTCGAAGAGTAAGTTGCAAAAGGCTTGGTCCCTGTTGCAACAAAAGTCAGAATGTCATTGAGACTAGTCACATACTTTGGTTGATCATCATACTGAGACTTTGCTGCTGGAGTAGACACTCTAGTTTGCCATTGATCGTCATTCGTTTTGGAACGCAATAAGCCGCTGGTTTGCAATCCAGAATTTGGTTCGATTGAGTCAATTTCAGGATGTTGAAATCCAACGGTGTTTGGAGCGGAATCATACGAAAAGTCATCATTGATGCCTTTGATAGTCAAGCCGTTCACAGAAGCGGTCAACACAGTCGCCAAAGCTAAAAGAGAGGTGTGGGAAATCATTGGATATCTTGAATTACAAAAAAAAGATGGCATTGGAAAGAGGTATTTATAGACTAAATTTCTCCCAGACTTACAACAATACTTCGATATCTCGCAGAGGTCCATTTGAATTCCAATTTTTGAAAAGTTGCATTTACGTTTCGAGTTTTGGACTTTTAAGAAAGCGCAAAGATATACTTCACAAACAGGGGGAATTAATATGAATTCAGAAACCCGAATGCCTGATTTATTTCCTTGATTTCATTGACTCAATTATGATGTTCTTCCCACCTCAGCTGGTCCAGAACCATCTCGTCTCGACCTATAGCACCCTCGGGGATTATAATTAAAAGAAAATACCGTAGGGGTGTGGGGTTGTACATGCAATACCAGAATGAACCAATTCAATTCCCCTGATCACAACATCGACAATTCTTGCCGTTTATTGAATCGATAAGTAATGGAAAAAAGTTGTTCGAAGCTGCTAACCAAACCTTTTTGCACATTCCGCCTAACTCAAATGAGCAATTGAATAAAATTCTATGTTTTCGACTTTACTACTTCAAAGTTCATTTTGGTATACTCATTTATCAATCTATCAACCAGGTTAAACCCGGAGAATTGGGCAATGAACCTTAAATGAAAAAAAAAACGCCGTGGACCGGTAATGCTACTTATAAATAGTCAACGTCTCCAACCTTCTTGCTCGATCGTTCCTTTGGGGAATTCTTAGTTGGCACGATTTTGCGCCATGATCAGGCGACACTATACATCATCGGTCAAACCGTTTGGTTGATACCTAAAATTATAGACGAATGGGGTAAATTTCTCCACAAAGTTTGCTATTTTTAATCAATTAAGATATTCCGACACCATCCCTTCAACATTGTTGTTATTTTGGAATTTTGGGTATGGTCGAGAACCAACGGTGACAAAAGTCGCCATTCACATTTCTGACGGGATTATTTTTAAGAAGCTGGTGAATTCATCTCTACATGTGGTCAATCATTTCCCTTCCCTACTGAAATTATTTCATTTCTGGTTCTGGGTGTAAAACCGATGCATACATGTTACTAGACGTTTCGCGTCTTGTAATCAAGATTAGCGAAACAGGGCCGGAAACGGCATTTTAGGCCAAACATTGAAAACCTCACTTATATGAAAACCTCACTTAGATGAAATCCTCATATTGACTTGTTTTCTTAATATGACTGTTTTATAATTACATGACTAATAGGTCATTAGTCACTTGCCACCATTACACTAATACGATAGTAATTGTGACTCATCGCAGTCATACTTCAGTTCATTTTAAACATGAAAGAACGTTGGTCGGTTGTCTCCCACACATATACAGATTATTCCAGTGAACCCTAATCCATAAACTCCCTAGTGGTTATCCAATCGTTTTACTTTAATCTATCTTTGAAGCGGTTAGAGGTATAATTTCGGGCACATAACCACATCAACAGTGCGAAATTTTTTTTCACTGTAGAAACCATAGTTTAAACTCGTCTTGATCATGACGGAACTGACATTCTTCAGCTTCCCAGAGGAAGAAAAGAAGGTCTTGAAACAATGGGAGGAAGTTGATGCTTTTAAGCGTCAACTTGAACTCACCAAAGATATGGAACCTTGGTCATTTTATGATGGCCCTCCTTTTGCCACAGGTTTACCCCATTATGGTCACATTTTGGCCCTGACAACTAAGGATATCTTGCCCAGATATGCTCTGATGAATGGTCACCATGTCGAACGGAAGTTTGGTTGGGATACTCATGGGTTGCCTGTTGAACACGAAATTGACAAAAAGTTGGGGATCACTTCAAAGGAAGATGTCTATGCGATGGGTATCGATAAGTATAATGCCGAATGCCGGTCCATTGTCATGAGATACGCTGATGAATGGAAGCAAACCATCACTCGTTTGGGGAGATGGATTGACATGGAAAATGATTACAAGACATTATACCCCGAATTTATGGAATCGGTGTGGTGGGCATTCAAGGAATTGTGGAAGAAGGATCAAGTGTACCGTGGATTAAGAGTTATGCCATACTCTACTGCTTGTACTACTCCTCTTTCTAACTTTGAAGCTCAACAAAATTATAAGGATGTCAATGATCCTGCCGTCACTGTTGGGTTCCCTCTTCTTGACGATGACAACACCATGTTGGTTGCCTGGACTACCACTCCCTGGACGTTGCCCGCTAACATTGCTCTTGCCGTCAATCCCAAGTTTGAATACATCAAGATCTTTGATGAAGAAAAGCAAAAGCATTTCATTCTTATGGAAGGGTTGCTCAAGACTTTGTACAAGAAACCTGCTGCTGCCAAATTCAAGGTGGTTGAAAAGTTGTTGGGTAAGGACTTGGTTGGTCTTAAATACAAGCCTGCCTTTGATTACTTCTATGAAGATTTCAAGGAGCATGCTTTTAAGGTGATCCCTGCGGATTACGTTACCGATGATTCCGGTACTGGTATTGTTCATCAAGCTCCCTCTTATGGGGAAGAAGATTTCAACGCTGCCGTTGCCAACGGTTTGATTACTGAAAAGCGTACTCCTCCTTCGGTGGTTGATGATGCTGGTCGTATGACGATTGGTGAATTAAAGGGGGTTTACTTTAAGGATGCTGACAAGATGGTGATTAAGAAGCTTACCGAAGATGGTAAAATGTTGGTTTCCACCCAATTGAAGCACTCGTACCCTTTCTGCTGGAGATCGGATACTCCTTTGATGTACCGGACCGTTCCTGCTTGGTTTGTTCGTATCAATACTGTTGTTGATAAGATGTTGGCTAATGTTGACAAGACCAACTGGGTTCCTTCCACTATTAAGGAAAAGAGATTCCTGAACTGGATTGCCAATGCTCGGGACTGGAACATTTCTCGGAACAGATACTGGGGTACTCCCATTCCTATTTGGGTTTCGGAAGACTTTGAAGAAATGGTTTGTGTTGGATCCATTGAAGAATTGAGAGAGTTATCGGGTAACCCTGATATTACCGACATTCACAGAGAGCTGATTGATGCCATTACCATTCCTTCCAAGCAAGGCAAGGGTAACTTGAAGCGGATTGAAGAAGTGTTTGACTGTTGGTTTGAATCAGGGTCGATGCCTTATGCTTCTAGCCACTACCCCTTTGAAAACAAGCAAAAGTTTGAAAAGGCGTTCCCTGCCAACTTCATTTCTGAAGGGTTGGATCAAACTAGAGGGTGGTTTTACACTCTTACTGTTTTGGGGACTCATTTGTTTGACACTTGCCCTTACCAAAACGTCATTGTCTCTGGTATTGTTCTTGCCTCCGATGGGAAGAAGATGTCCAAGCGGTTGAAGAACTACCCTGATCCTACCATTGTCTTGGAAAAGTATGGTGCTGATGCCTTGAGGTTATACTTGATCAACTCTCCCGTGTTGAGAGCCGAAACTTTAAAGTTCAAGGAAGAAGGGGTCAAGGAAGTGGTATCGCTGGTGTTGTTGCCCTGGTACAACTCGCTGAAGTTCTTGCACGATGCTGCTAACATTTATGCCAAGGACAACGGTGCTACTTTTGCCTACTCGCTGAAGCGGACTTCTGATAATGTCATGGACCGGTGGTTGATGGCCTCGCTTCAATCATTAGTAAAAGAAGTTCATGAAGAAATGGCTTCCTATAGATTGTACACCGTGGTGCCCAAGTTGTTGAGATTTATTGATCTTATGACTAACTGGTACATTCGTTTTAACCGGAAGCGGTTAAAGGGGGGTGTTTCCAAGGCTGATACCGAAAACGCTCTTAATACCCTTGCTGAAGCATTGATGACGTTCTCGAGAGCTATGGCTCCCTTCACTCCCTTCTTGGCTGATGGTATCTACCAAAAGGTCAAGGACTATTTCCCCGAAGCCGAACTCAATGCCTTCGCCGTTAACGCAAAGGAAGTTGACACTCGGTCGGTACACTTTTTGTCATACCCCAAGGTTAGAGAAGAATTGTTTGATGAAAAGATTGAATTGGCCGTTTCTCGTATGCAACGGGTGATTGAATTGGGGAGAACTATCCGGGAAAAGAAGTTGATTTCTCTTAAGACTCCTCTCAAGCAATTGGTAGTGTTGCATGACGACCAAGAATATTTGGACGATATTGAAAACTTAAAGACCTACATTTTGGAAGAATTGAATGTGAGAAACTTGATTATCACTTCTGATGAATCCAAGTATAATGTTGAATACACCGCGGTGGCTGATTGGCCCGTATTGGGTAAGAAGCTCAAGGGTGATGCCAAAAAGGTAAAGGCAGCCTTGCCCAAGTTACTGTCGCAAGCAGTCAAGGAGTTTGCCTCTTGTGGTAAGATCTGTGTCGATGGCATTGATTTGATTGCTGAAGATTTGCAAGTTCAAAGAGGGTTGCCTGCTGATAACGCTGCTGATGGTCATGAAGCTAGGCTGTCGCAAGAAGACCGGGTGTTGGTGATCTTTGATTGTAACATGTACCCCGAACTCCAACGGGAAGGGTTGGCACGGGAGATCATCAACCGGATTCAAAAGTTAAGAAAGAAGGCTGGGTTGGTTGCTACTGACGAAGTTCAAGTTGAATATCAAGTGCTGCAAGATAACATGCAATTTGACCAAGTTGTCGAAGAAAATAATGAATTCATCTGCGCTCTGACTAAGCGTCCCTTACAGAAGGTTTCTGGTTCGGGTGACATCATCATTGAAGAAGAACAATCGATCAATGATACCGTGTTCAATCTTAGATTGTTGAAGATTTAGAGTAAATAGTTTGATAATAATGATCGCCATTAATCATCATGATTGTCAGTAAATGTCGTCATTATCGTCATTAGCCGAAAACGATCAACCCTTCGCTTGCTTTATATTGTCAATAAATTTCTTTTCTGTATTTCCTTATGAGTAATGCTATTCTGTATATAAATATTATGCTGATGGGGGTAAGTAAGTAGGCGGTTCACCTCTAACAATGACTTAATGGATGACGACCCCGGTGACGGTTTTGGTTACGGACATTAGCTGGCGACTGCCACTTATCCTCTAGTCTGTTCGATTCTAACGTTTCCCCTATAGTACAAACAATTCGGCCAAATGACCCTTGCTTTTTGCCAGCCATAGGAGGAGGCGACCCCATAAAGAGCTGACGGTTATGTCCAGTAAATTGGCGGGGTTGGATGTTATAATGACGCGACGGTTTGGGACCGATGTATTTGCGAGTATGGTTGGCAGTAATCGATTCTGAAATGGTAGACATGTTGAAAATTGATATGATGGGGATCTTGCTTGCTTATATTCTCACATTTCTCCTGGGGCGGATGAGTAGATTATTTATACAATGAGGCGGCCTACAGCATGAGTATAATGTAAGTGACGAAACTTGACTTGGTCGGTACAGCATGCACTAAGGTGGAGTCGAAAATGTCCCAGGGTAATTTCCGTCAATTATAAAGAATCAAGTTGATGATTGATCCAATTCTTTGGCACTGGTGGTGGCCAAAGGTTGTAAATCGGAAGTGGCGGTTGCAATTCCAATCGAAGCTTATATTCGGCGTTAACAAACGCCGAACCTGCGAGGGTTTCCCTACGTGATGGAAACTTCTATACGTGATCATATCCGAAATTGGGATTTGACTCCGCCTTTCCTGTGGCCATGTCAAAGTTAGAATTGATAACTGGCGGTGCAAACGATGATAGTGTCGGTCGTGATAATCGTTAGTTGTTTCCCCAGCCTTCCATGCATTATTGCTATGCATCGACACTTGCTCGTCACTAAGTCCAAGTGGCTTGTTCATTTTGTGTGATTGTTAATGTCCTCGCGCCATACACTAACGCCGCTTAGATGTCGGCACTGCGAGTGTCGTGGTTAGTAGTCACTGAGGGACTTGTTAAGCTCCCAATCGTGATCATCTTCGCTGCGGGTAGAGCCGTCGCCGAAAAGATTAAGGTGCACCTAGAGGGGTGGACGGCTACCGGCCAACGGCCACCGGCTACCGGCCACCGGCAAGCGGCGAGTGGCAAGCGGCGAGTGACAAGCGGCGAGTTGCAAGGGAAGAACGGCGAGTTGCGGGCAGTCATGATTCCATGTAGTATCTCATTAATTCCTTTTATTATAATCTATTTAGTCAAGGTCTTGAATGTCATCATCGTCATCATCTTCCATATCCCAATCTTCATCCAACACTGCATCATCTTCTTTGGTGGCTTCGTGGTTAGGCAATACTTCAAGGCCCTTTTCACCCTTGGTAACCTTGACGTCTTCCTTGTCCAACACTTGGCCCTTAAGCAACAACACCGCCAACTTGTTCAAGATTTCGGTTTGAATCAATCTGTTCAATGGCCGAGCACCCAAATCAGGTGAGTACCCATACTTGATGAGGTAATCGAGAGCATCTTCATCCAATACCAAGTGAATGTTGCGGCCATTGGCAGCGAACCGTTCTTCAATTTCACCCAAACGAATGTGGACAATCTTGGCAATTGCCTTCTTCAGTAATCTGTTGAATACAACCGTTGATTGGATACGGTTAAGGAATTCAGGACGGAAGTGGCCCCGGGTAGCACCCAATACTTGTTCCTTGACTTCATCGGTGATCTTGGACCCCTTGGAAGCATTGATGTATTCAGCCCCCAAGTTCGAAGTCATAATGAAAATGGCATTCAGGGCATTGACCACGGTACCTTGGGAGGAGGTGACCCGACCATCATCCAATACTTGCAACAACACCGTCAACACCTCGGGAGAAGCCTTTTCAACTTCATCAAACAATACCACCGAGAAGGGCTTTCTCAATAATTGTTCAGTCAAAATCCCCCCTTCTTCATAACCAACGTAACCGGGAGCGGCCCCCAACAACTTTGATGCGGACCACTTGTCACCAAGTTCAGAACAATCAATTCTGATCATGGCCCGTTCGTCGGAGAACAAGAAACCAGCAACCTTCTTGGCCAATTCAGTCTTACCTGACCCCGACAACCCGAGGAACAAGAACGACGCCGGTTGGTTTGGGTTGGCAAGACCAGATCTCGTCAACCGAATGGCATTGGCAACGGCCTTGACCGCTTCGGGTTGACCAACAACTTCTGACAGCAACACCTTTTCCATGTTGATCAACTTGGAGTTTTCCGCTTGGGTCAACTTGGTCACGGGGATACCAGTGAGTCTGGCGGCGGTTTCGGAAACTTGTTCCGGACCAACCACATTTCTCAACATTGCTTCGGGTCCAGCCACCGCTTCTTCTTCTTGGACCTTAACTTCCAAAGCATCAATGGTGGCTTGCAAGTCGGGAATGGCAAAGAACTTCAAATCGGCAGCGGTGGCGGTGTCTTGTCTTCTTTCAGCATCTTGAGCCTTAGTCTGCAAGTCATCCATCTTCTTCTTGGCGGCGATCAATTGATCATGAGACGCCCGTTCTTGTCTGTATCTTTCCCGCAATGGCCCCAACTTTTCTTCCAATTCTTCCTTGTGCTTCTTGGCCTTTTCCAACCGTTCCTTGGAATCCTTGTCAGCGTCCTTGTCCCGTTCCAAGGCGTTGATTTCAACTTCCTTGAGGTGCAATTTACGTTCAAGAGTATCCAATTCTTCAGGTTTGGAGTCACGAGCAACAGCAACGGTGGCGGCTGATTCATCAACCAAATCTACCGCCGAATCCGGCAAAGCTCTGTAAGTCAAGTATCTCGAAGCCAAAGTAGCAGCTTGAACGAGGGCAGAATCCAAGATCCGAACCCCGTGGTGAATTTCATACTTGGGTTGGATCCCACGCAAAATAGCGATGGTTTCCGACACAGTAGCAGCAGGAACATCAATCTTTTGGAACCGACGGTCAAGAGCAGCATCCTTGACAATGTACTTTCTGTATTCAGCAAAGGTGGTGGCACCAATACAGTGCAATACCCCCCGGGCCAACATCGGCTTCAACAAGTTGGCGGCATCCAGCTTACCGTCACCCATCAACATGTGAATTTCGTCAATGAACAAGATGATGAATTCCTTCAGCTTTTCAATGTCATTAAGAACCCCCTTTACCCGTTCTTCGAATTCCCCCTTGAACTTAGCCCCCGCAGTCAATGCCCCCAAATCAAGAGCAAACAACCGCGCATTGGCCAACACCAGGGGCACATCACCATCAACAATCCGTTGGGCCACCCCTTCCACAATCGAGGTCTTACCCACCCCGGCTTCCCCCACCAACACCGAGTTCGACTTGGTTCTTCTGGCCAATACCCGGATGGCCCGGCGGATTTCTTCTTCACGACCAATGACAGGGTCGAGCTTACCTTCTCTGGCCTTTTCGGTAAAGTCTTCACAATATTTCAGCAAAAATTCATAGTTAGCCGAAGTATCAGCAGTTCTCGAGTCGATTCTTTGATTTCCCCGCAACTCGAGGGCAACATTCTTGATGGTGTCAATATTAACCTTGGAATCCTTGAAAATTTGCTTAATCAGGTCATCATCGAGCAATGCAAGTAAAATATGGTCTTGAGCAATGTAATTGTCCTTTTGTTGTTGCTTGATCTTGGCAGCCTTTTGTAATATTTGTCCAGCTTGGTACAGAGGACGGATTTCATCGGGAGGGGGGCTCTGCAGAGGCAACTTTTGCAATGCCTGGTTGACATTGACTTCCAACAAGTTCCAGTCAGCTCTTGCCTTTTGTACAAGAGTCTTGAGATATGGCGACAGCGCTTCTTCAACTTCGGTAGGAATGAACGCTGCCAAAAAATGGAGGGGTTGCAACTGGGTGTTGCTATTATCCCGGGCAATCTGTTGGGCCTGGTTGATAATCTTAAAAGCGTTATCTGTGAATTGAGCTTCGTCCATTATTAGTTAATTAAAGTTAGTGGCAGGTATCCGGTTGTGGCGGTCTTTATATAAGGGGGATCAGTCTATGGAAGCCCTGGTACTCGCATTGTGCAGGAGTTCTCATGCCACTTGTTGAGGAAGGTTTTCGAAGCATGGGGAATTCGATCGAACGAGTAGGAATTTGGAGGAACCAAATCGAAGAAAGCTCGATGGAAGCTAATGGAAGTTTGGAGAGGGTAGAATCTTCTAGAAGTGACCAGGATATTCTTCAATCTTCACTTTCTCCAACGTCAAGCTAACAGCAACGCTTTCATGCACAAGGTATCCTTTCGCCTTACCCTCTGCATTCTCCACAACACTACCGAAGTTCCCGATGCCGGGACATGAGTGCCACCTGGAGGACAATTGGAGGGATTGATGATATTAGCAATGGCATTGGTTAGTCTTGTTTTTAGTTGGTAGTTAGTGATAGTCGTTGGTAACTAAAAGACATGGCTGCAAGAGCAATCTCATGATCATCTGATCTCGACTGGTGAGACCAATTCATAGCCAAAAAAATATTAACTTGATTATAGAGGATGTGCAGGTTATTTCATCGAATGGTATTGTTGAATTATATGGAGGTTTACCCTTGGGGGAAGTGTCCATTGGGAGACTTGAATATCAGATGGAAAGGGTTTTTGGTACGCCAAAGAATACGTAATTAGATGTAATTTTGGAATCTGCCAAGTTCAATTGACACGTTGATGGTTCAAAACCTTGACATGTTAAACCGTTACTTTTCCGGAGTCCCTGTACACGAAGGAATTGAAAAATGGGATGTTACGGACATGTTAAAGGGGAAATGAGATGGTTGACTGTTCGGAGACAATAAATCTTCAATCGTTTAGCATTTTGGGTTTCATCTTAACGGGTGTCATTAAGGATAGACCAAAAACCATACTGTTGACAATAGGCTACCATAAATTGAATTCAAATATAAATTTTTGACCCATAGCGATATCCATTTTGCATCAGTCATATTTTTTAGCGGTTAATCACTGGCGAATGATTTGTCATGTACTATGAACAATAATTCGTTGTGATTAAATCATATGACTTCGATCACCGACAAGAAATTATGGACCTTAAATCATTGGCCATTGATCAATTGAGTTAGTCACTAGCTAAAAAAAAATAGGCCTTATCATTCATAATAAGTGTATCCCTAGACCATCCCCAACTAAATCGTTAGCCAGAATCGCTCCAAAATTCCTAAATCGTTAATAAAAGGCGGTCCATCTTTAATTATAAACCTCATTGACCACACACATCCACACCCTCACTCCATCAATATAATCAATCATACCATTCTTCCCCACCTCTACTAACTTAATCAATATATTCATTCGGCTAGGCCGCTATTTACAAGTCATTCACCGAAATCACCGAGTTTTTGGTGAAATCACTGAACCGGTGGACACTAGCACCATCTAATTGTTGTTCCAACGCAGACCGCTTCTTCAGCGACCGGGTGGTAGTGGTCAGGTCTGCCTTCATGTGATCTAATAGAAGCAGCTTGTCCTTCAACAAGTAACCTCTCTTTTCAGGGTTGGAGTAATATTCAATGTCCCTACGGTGAGTAGGACGAGCGGGTAAAGGAACGTATCCCTTCTTGAGCAAGAATCGGTTGGGGAAAACATGGGCTTGCAATGACAACTTGGTAAAGTATTGAGCAGTGAATGACCCCCCGGCTTTTTCAATAGCAGCGATCGCCGCTTCCGACGCCCGGTTGGCTTCGATGTTCAAAGGCACCAGGTATGATTCCTTGCCAACACCCAACACCTTGACACCATCTTTTAAGGACCCAGTAACCAAACCAAATTCTCTCATGTGCTTGATAGTCAAGGTTTCCCCCGCTTTTAATGGGATTCTCCCAGCATCCCAAAACTGTTGCACCCGGTCGAGATTAAGATCATTGAGAATACGACGATGAGCTCTCTTGAAACCAAGAATGGGGAATCTCTTGTAATAAGGCGTTTGACCCCCTTCCAACCAATGAGGCACCTTACCTCTGGCCTTTTGACCCTTTTGACCCCGACCGGACTTTTGACCCTTGGAAGCAGGCCCTCTACCCAACCGCTTATAAGTAAACGTGGATCCTTCATTAGGAGTCAACTTAGAAAGGTATGATAATGCCCGCAGGGCAACAGCCACCGGCGTCCACGACGGCTTTGACCAAGAAAACATGGGATGGTAACTATTACACCAGATGATGAAAAATTCCTTGGTAGATGCAGGTGCGATTTTGCTGCAGCGATGTTGTCGGTGAGCACTACACTAACCATGCAGCCATCGCTACCACGTTAATGAGTGAAGCCAATAATAATAATCAAAAGGTCGATCCCAACCAAACAGAAGAAACTGAACTCAAGGAGATATGGTCTCTCTTTCAGGATTCCCCTGAGGATATCCAAAGGCGACGGGAAAAGATCACTCGGGCAGTGCAACAAGAAACGACCACTCAAGACTTTCCTGGAACAATGCTGACAATTACTGCCCTTGATGAATTACTTGGATGTTTTGCTCTTGGTGGTCAACTCAAGACTTACTATCGTTATGGTACCTACGACAATTGTGCCCGCCAACGGCAAAAGTTCTGGTTTGCCATTATGAATGGTACCATGTGGCAGGGAGAAGAAAAACCAATCTGGGAAATGCTGGAGAGAGAATTGGAAAAGCGAGAAAAAATCCAAGCCTTTTACCGTAAGCGGTTAATGGAAGATAAGGCCAAGGGACTGAGTGAAGACGTTTGGGATGTTCGGAAAGAAAAGATTGATCCGTTCCTGAAATAAGTAATATTAATGATTACCCATGTACATAAATATATCTGTTCATTTTATTCATCCCCCCCGGGGGGAAGCTCTGGACTATATTACATCACCACGCACCCCTTCTTTTCTTGTTCCTGATCATTAGCTCCAGCAGGACGAGCATTCAATGCACACCGGGCTGCTTCGGAGAATGCTTCGTTGACTCCTCTGTTCTTCTTGGCCAGACATTCGATGTATTTCAACGCCCCCACCTTTTTGGCCATTGCCAATCCTTCATCGTAGGTGATCATGCGTTTAGGGTTTTGCCCCCCACCATAGGGATTAAACAGTTCATCTTCGGGGTTTTGGTCAACGTCGGTATCTTCATTGTTACGCAAATCACACTTTAACGCCACAAGTACCAACTTGACCCCTTCACAATGATCAGCAATTTCCCCCACCCACTTCAGTTGGACGTTTTCCAACGAATCAGGTGAATCAATCGAAAAACACAACATGATACAGTGAGTGTCAGCATAAGACAACAGTCTTAACCGATCGAATTCTTCTTGACCGGCGGTATCCCACAACAGTAAATGGATCTGCTTGCCGTCGATGAAAATGTCATGGACATAGTTTTCAAACACGGTGGGTTCGTACACCTGAGGGAAGTACCCTCGGGTGAACACGTTAAGGAGCGAGGTTTTGCCACAGGCCCCGTCCCCAAGAATGACGATCTTGCGTTGGACTAGGGTTAGTATTTGGTGGGGGTGATCTAACGTCCTGGATACTTACTTGTATTAGGATCGCTTCCACACAACGGCATTGTTGGTGTCTATGGTGAGATGTGTGTTTGGATTTGGAATTACAAGTGCGGTGCGGTGCTGGCAAATTAGACGAGATGAGCGGATGCCTCCACTAGTAGCAGCAGCTATGCTATTTAACAAAAGAAAAAAGTGGTGACCCCATGTCACATGACTACCTCTTACAACGGGAAGGACATCAGTTTCACCGTCATTCTTCGGTCAATTGTGGCTAAATCAGCTCCATGTCGCATAACCCACATTACACGAGGCTGAATCATGTGGGGTACACCGACGTTAATGATTTGGTGGTGAGGGGCACGGAATGAGTAGTTGGTTTGTGGTAAAAACAAGGGAATTAAGTATATATTAGTGATGGGTCCAACTGGATGGTGGCGAGTGCACTCGCCCCGTTAGACCAATATTTGAAATGTTTACAATTCTTCTGGGGAAAAGATCGCCCCGTCATCGTATCTTACCGAGTCGTGTACATCATCAGAATCCCCTGAATCGGCCTCGGTGGTTTCAGCGATTTCTTCAACTGCTTCTTGGTCATCTTCATCAGTTAATTGATGGACATCATTTAGATCTTGGTCGGTGGGAGCGAGGGTTTTATCTAATAAATCCTGACGAAGTTTCTGTCGTTGTAATTTTTTAAATTCGGCATATTGCTGATCTTCCACGGCAGCTGCCTCGTAGATTGTGTCCTCCACCATCTCATCTCTCGCGGTACCCAAATGTTGAGGTTCATTGACCTTGGGAAGCTTTTCTGCCACTTCGGGAGCTAAATAGTTTTGGACGATCTTACCATGTTCATATTTGGGATTATATTTGTAGTTTTCACCATATCCCAATTTCTTCATGAGTCCAGTTGGAGCATTACGGAGGTGTAATGGGATGGGGATATTGGCCAATTCGGGATTTTCACCAAGAAATGCTTGGGTAGATCTTAATGCCCGGTACAGTTTGGTCAGTTTTGGTGCTCGGGCCAACTTCATAGCACAATGGGCTAGAATGATTTCTCCTTCGGGCATACCAATAAACTCAAGGGCATCCTTACAAGCCACTGCAAACGGGAGGCACGACGAATCCCGAAGGCCAATATCTTCACTAGCAATGACAATCATTCGTCTAATGATAAATAGCGGATCTTCACCCCCAGAAAGCATCTTTACCAAATAAAACATGGCGGCATCGGGGTCACTTCCTCGAACTGATTTATGAAAGGCAGAAATGGCATCGTAATGACCATCACTTTGTCGATCATACATGTGATGAAAGTATCTCAGCAGAAAGATATCCTGTTTAATCACCTCGACTGATAATTTGATCGCTCCAGGATCATCACCAGTGATTTGATACTCTTGACCACTATAATAAGCATTTATCAGTTCGAGTAGATTAAGAGCAACTCGAGAATCCCCTTTACATGTTTCTGCAAGGTATGCCATCACCTCGTCATCAATGGCAAGCATATTAAGATTATGGGTTTGAGTACGATCACGATTAACGAGATGAAGGGCCCGAACAAGAATTTTGGACATGGTGGCAGGTGAGATGGGGTCAAGGGTAAATACATGACACCGGGATAAAAGGGCATTGTTCAAGGTAAATGAGGGATTTTCCGTGGTGGCACCAATTATAGTTATCTTTCCTCGTTCAATAACCGGGAGCAATACATCCTGGACTGCCTTATTGAACCTATGGATTTCATCAAGGAATAATATTGTCCGTCGACCCGTTAGTTTAAACTCATTATCTACGGTGGAAAACACTTCCTTTAACTTTTTGGTGGTGGAATCGGCCCCCGAAAGTTCAATAAACTTGTGAGTAGACATTTCAGCAACAATTCTTGCCAAGGTGGTTTTACCAACCCCTGGTGGACCCCAAAGAATAAATGATGGGATGTGATTGGCTTGTATTAGTTTACGGATTACTCCTTGAGGTCCGAGTAGTTTTTCCTGGCCAAGATAATCCTCTAATTTAGTGGGACGTAACCGATGAGCCAATGGGGTACCAATATCGGATTTTTTGGTAATATTTGGTTTTGAAACCACGGAAGCTATGGGATGGCGATCAGCTGGTTTCAATTCGCCTGATTTGGATTCAATTGGTTTGGATTCAACTGGTTCGGACTCAACTGGTTTGGAATTAACTGATTTGGATCCAACTGGTTTCTCCTCTGCTTCTTCTTTTATTTCAACCGTTTCAACATCTTCACGTCGAAACAGTCGTCGTTTGGCGAGCAACTCCGAAGTTAATGACAGGTCTCGATGTTTCCGTTTAATCTGGGGTCGTTTGGGCTGCAGTCCCAAAATCTGAAGTACTCCCCCATTCTCTTGTTTATCTAAACATTGATTAACATGACGCTCGAGTTGGTCGTCTTGTATATCACTTGAACAAATGGGACATGAAACCATGACGCGTCTGCGCAATAACTTCATTGAAATACAATCGAGAGCCATGCAACCTTTGGTGGCAAAATTTAAAATTGGGATGAAGCTTAATCTCCTGATTGAATATATAATAATAATTGGTGATATCCCCTTTGGTAGTCATGTTGTCAAAATCTCGCTATTATCACCACCATCGACAATTCCAAGGATATAATGGATGGTCATTCATGTTTAACCATTTTTCATACCCCTGCATCGGCCATTATCTCTTGATTACGATTATTACTGCTTGACTGAAAAGGGTCTTGCAGTGGAGACATTAGCCGATGCATGATAAAAGAAATATCACCACCGGTGGAAGTTTACGACATTTGTGGTGGAATGACACCTTTAGGCAGACCTACTACATCAACAGGCGGATCAGTAAACCTGCCTGTCCACTAATTGAGGTTACTGCCTCTTTGCCCAGGAAATCCTGCCTAATGTCGCACATAGGGGTAAGGTATATTTATCAAATCAAGGCTATAGCCTCCGCCGAGGACTACACTCGAGATGAAGCGACAGTATCTACGGGTGATCAATAATGAGTTCCGTCTGCTCCAACTCAATCCCGACCTTCGCCATAAACTGTTGTTCGACCTCATTGATTATTGCGTCCTGTTAAATGAAAAGGTGGAGCGAAATAACCTGGACCTGGCCCGCAACTATATAAGAGGGTTTATTGTGTTTAATTATTTCATCAATACGTTTATAAGAGTTCATTTCAATGGCTTTGATCAATTTATCGAGACCAACAAGCCTGACTTTATCATTTATCTCAATATTTTTGATTATTATGATCGGAGTCGGAGTTTAAAATCAGAAATTGGTATGGTTGATCTGGAAGAGTTGAAGAAGTATATGATTGAATATTTACTGGAGAAGCATGTGCTTGGGTTTGAGATTCAAGAACTATATGATTGGATCTATGAGTATATTGATTATATCAAACAGGAGGAGGAAGAGCCTAAAGGTGATCAATTTTCGTTTGAATCGGTGGAACTGTTTGAAGCCAAGTTTCCCAAGCTTACTCTTGGTGATGCTAAGGTGACCTCATTTGATCTGGATTATACACCGGTATCAATGGCCAAGTCAATTACGGCGAAACCGATAACGGTTAAACCAATCACAGTTAAACCTAAACAGATCCCTCCCGGGGCGAAAATCATCCCCATCCCGCTGCCGCCAAAACGAAAGCCGCCAACTTCTCCGTTGGCTCCCTACCCTGAGCGGGAAAATTTGCATGAGTATATTATCCATCCCCACAGGGACCCATCTCGGAAAGGATACCACCCCACCAAGTCATTGGCGAAGCCGCCACCGCCTCCACCGCCGCCTGCGGACCCCGATTACCTGCTGAGTCAATCAGAACGAGACCCAAGACCTACTCCCAGTCAATATTCACTTTCACCCCAACCAGCTCATGTTAAACCGCCAGCACAGGTGCTGTCTCATCCATCCCACCTCTACCATCGAGATCAACCGTCACCTCCAACCTATTCCCAACCTCAGCACTATCATCGGGATCAAGCGTCGCCTCCAGCACAATACTCCCGTTTACCAGTAGCAGTACCTCCACCTCCGCCTCATGGTCAATATAACGGCGGACCTAAGTCAATATATCAAGAGGGCGTGGGATATGATTCCTACGAGAATGGCAACTTATCATCAAGTCATCTTCTCCATAATGGACACCAGATCGATCATCATTACCATCAAAATGGTCACCATCATGGTCATCATTACTACCCTGACGCGGGCCAATTTGATGGCCACGGCCACTCACCTCAACAACAAATGGTGCCTCCAGTCAAACGTCTTAGCATATGTGGTCTTCGAAATCTCGGCACCACCTGTTATATTAATCTGACGATTCAGCTCCTCTTTGGCGTTTTTGAATTCAACAGGATCTTCACTGGTGATTATGAAAACTTTATCCGAAAACCTTTATATGCTAAGCAATTGGAAAATCGCAACATGAATCGGGATGTGGTGTTGTTGGGGGATGCTACGGCACTGTTGTTACAAACATTTGCCAATTATGGCGGTCAGATTGTTAGTCCCACTAAGTTTCTCCGAATTGTCAGCAAAATCAAACCCGATTTTGATATCCCCAATGAACAACAAGATGCCCAAGAATTTCTATTATTTGTGTTGGATCGACTTCACGATGAACTTAGTGATACCACCAAGTTGAGCGATCTGAATTATGATAGAATATTACGGGAATATGTTCGCCAATGGCATATTCACATTGGTGAGAGGGACATGAAGGAGTATTTGAAATGGTATCGACTGTTGCTTGAACATGAAGGCACCAGTCCCATTCATGATATCACTCAGGGTCAAGTACAACATAAACTTGTTTGTGGGCAATGTGGGTTCGAACTGACACTGTATTCACCATTTACCATTTTGTCGTTGGCAATTCCAACCAACAAACCGGTGGTGGATTTATTAGAATGTATCCAATTATTCACCAGTGATGAAGTTTTGAGTGGCGAAAATGCTTGGAATTGTCCTAAATGTTGTAAACAGCCCGAAGAAAATCCTCTTGATTCCCACCCAGTGTTTGCTCCGAAAAAACTGGGTATTTTCAAGTTGGGACGGAGAACTAGAAGCCCCAATAAAGAAAAATCCAGCAAACCAGTGATGAAAAATACTACCAGTGTGAAGAAATTGACATTTGTCAAATTCCCCAAAGTATTATTCATCCATTTATCCCGGTTCTCCATGTTTTCCATGACAGATAAGTTGGATACCGCGATTGAATTTCCTATTATTTTACACTTTCTGGCATCAATCAGGTATAAACTTAGTGGAGTGATTAATCATTTTGGAAATTTAAAGGGGGGCCATTATACTGCAACTGTTAACAAGCTGGAGTCGGTTCCCCGGTCAGATTATAACCCACGGCCCCAATGGTACTACTTCGATGATAGCATTTTTCAAGAAAATATCCCATTTGGAAATGGCCCTATTCATTCAGAAACGTCGAGGGATGTCTACGTCTTGTGTTATGAACTTATTTAACCCTCTTTATACATCCACACCTTAGCATCTTCCATAACTGTAATCATTAGTTCGCGCACTAAATCACCTCGTTCCGGTATATACTCGACGACGAAAAAAATTCACCCAACCTCCAACTAAACTCACTCAAGCAACCATGTCGTTCTTTGGATTTGATACCAACGGCCCTCCTCGAGATGCCCAAGGCGGTGCTGGTGGTGCTTATGAATTTGAAGAAACTTATGATGGATTAGGTGACAAGTTGCACGAAGCTGACGACGAGTTTAATGACGAAACGTTCGGAGTCAGTTCGGGGGCTATTGGTAAGGATTTTTCCTTTGGTGGCCAAGGTGGCCAAGTACCCCCACCGACAGTTGACGTCAATGCTCAATCTTATGCTGCTGCTGCTGGCCAACCCATCAATGACGATCAATTTATGGAAGATCTTTGGGGGTCGTCCAACGCCCCCAAGGGGAAACTGCCTCAAGCGGAGGGAACTGATCGTAAGATCATGTCGCTTGAAGAAATTGAAGCTCAATTGACTGCTATTGATGCCACCCTGATGCCTCAACGTCAAGGTCAACCCCAACTGGGCCCTCCTCCTCAAGGTTATATGATGCCTCCGCCTCAAATGGGATATATGGTACCTCCTCAAGGGTTTATTCCTGGTTATGGTGGATATCCTGGTATTCCTCAGCAATTTCAAGGTATGCCCATGATGTACCCTCCGTTCCAAGGACAACCTGGACAAATGCCTCCTCAGGGTCAAATGCCTCCTCAGGGTCAGATGCCTCCCCAAGCACAGATGCCTCAGGGTCCGTTGCCTCAAGGACAATTACCTCAGGGTCAATTACCTCAAGGGCAAGTTCTTCAAGGGCAAGCCCCTCAAGGTATTCCTCAAGGACAGCCCCCCCAAGGTATTCCTCAAGGCGTTCCCCAAGTTGATGTCAACCAAAGATTGGCACAACCTCAGCAAGGTCAAGTTCCAGCTCAAACTCAACGGCAATTGCAACAATCAGCACCTGAGTCCATCCCCATCCAGGGCCAAATTCATGGTGACATGCCCCAAGCTCACTCTCCAGCTGATCTTTCTCAATTCCCAGTATTGGGATCAAAGGAATCAAAGGCTCCCCATGCTCAACACCCTCACCATGGCCAAACCCCATTTGAAGAATTGACGGAAGAACAACAAGCCAAGTTGGCCAAGCGTCAAGAAAAGGTGGCCCGGATCATGAAATATTCCGGTATAATGAACCCCAAGGATAAGGATTTTGTCACCCGGTTCCAATTGTCACAAATTGTCACCGAAGATCCTTATAATGAAGACTTTTATGCCCAGGTATTTAAGGTGATTCACCCCAAGCCCAATGCTCTGGGGTTGCCTGCCAATGAACACAATCTGATTGCCCAAGCTTACTTGGATCAATCGGGGCACCGGTTGGGTGGTCGCTACAAGCGGGCCGACGTCGCGTTGCAACGGATGCAACAACAAGTGCAAAAGGCAGTCACGGTGGCCAAAGAACGTCCCAAGTTGACCCAATACGCCAAGGAAGGGGCATTGGGGAGAATCTCGTTTGGTACTGGTAAAAAGCCGAGACAACAACTCGAAATCTTTTCCAAGGCGGCCCAACGTCAAATTGAAGAAGAGGAAAAGCAGCAAGAACAGCTGGCGGTGGATGAACTGGCTTTTGCTGAAGATGGCCCTGCTGCTCCGTTGGTGGCTCAATTCAAGAAGGAAAGATCTACGCTGATGCTGGCACCAAGAGCCCCCAACAAGCGCTATACCAAGAAGGATATTATGCTGATTTTGGAAACCATCATTGGCAATTTGATGAATGTCGAACTGGAACTGCGCACACTGGATAAGGTCGATACCACCGATTTATGGGAACTGTTGCGGGTACTTGAACAACTGTCGCTGAGTGGTGACGAAGAGGCCGAGGTTAATCCGTTCATTCAATGTCTTAACTATAACAAGGGATTGAAGATCTTGCCCCGGTTGTTCAAGTTCTTAACTAGAGAACAAGTATTGACCATTGTCACCTTGGTGATGTCTAACCTTGAAAACTTGAATGTTGTCAAGAATGGTAGTTATACCATTTATGATGATAAGAAGGTTCCCGAACTGGTGACCAAATTAGTGGAAGTTTACACCATGACCTTTTCCAAGGTATTGATGAATGCAGTACTTGATTTCAAGTTTAATGAAATCATTGGGTTGTTGGTGATTTTGATCGAACACAATAACGTACCATTTGTTTCCACCACCAAGATTGGTATCCAAGTGCTCACCACATTATTGAGTAGAGCAATGTTGATCATTGGTGATGGTAGATTATCTGCCACTGAATTATCCCTGTGGCAACTGTGCTATGATGAATTATTCACCTCATTAGAACTGCGGATCGCCGCCATTTTCCCGCCTCATACTGATGATAATATCGACTACAATTACATTTGGCAATTCTTGGCCACCCTCTGTTGTGGAGGTAAATTGAACCATCAACGGATTCTTGTTGATGAAGTCAGAGATGAGATTTTCAGTACCATGAAGCAAGCTAAGGAAGTCGATGGTCTGGACCCTCAAGGCACCCAGAAAAAACACAATTTGTTGAACAACTTGAACATGTTCTTGAACGTTATGGGGTTGGTTGCTGATGAGAATGAAATTAAAGAATTTTGACCCCGGTACATAATCAAATAATATTAATGGCATCGAGTCATCGTCACGCGAGTGTTTACCTCTTTGGTCACTGATCAAATTATCTATCATTTATTTCCGTCACTTCGTAACTAAATATCATCAGCAGGAATCAATCTAATACTTAAATCGTACCATTCTTGTCCACCAAATTGGCACGCGCTCTTACCGTTATTGGTGAAACCAATTTTTTCATAAAACGGTACAAGGCGTTCATGAGCAATGATCACCACTTGATCTCCCAATTCTTGGTTGGACAACTTTTGGATGTAATCATGTAATAACAACGTGGCCAACGACTTGCCCTGCCACTCAGGATCAACCACTACCGAATGGACCCCGATGGAAGGGGAAGATTCGATGTGACCGGATCCCGCCACCTTTGGGTCATTAATTTCCATACAAGCGTCGGTGATGGTGGTGCCGGCAATTCTCGTGGCTATTATTTGTCCAATTAAAGTTTCCTTCACCACCAGGGATTTGACTGGCAAAGGAGCCGATTCATCGTCGGATTCGTCGTCGCCAGCATTGGATTGACTAGCATTATCTTCAGGCAAATTGATGGCCCGATAACGAGGGGTAAATTCCCGGATAAAGAGCCCCAGACACAATTCGGGACAAACGTTCAACCGGTAAGCAAACTTTTCCCGTGAGCACCGCTCTTCCGGAGGAAATCCCTTTTTTTCAAGCTCGACACATTGATCGATATCGTCGATGGTGAGTGGCCGGATAGAAAGGTTGGGGGGAAAGTCACTCATGGTACCGAGTCGACCTAGGTGGAATGGACAATAAAAAAACCTGCCAGTGCGCACGGTGGCGACAGTTGGGATTAGGGTTGGGACTCGAGGGAGTAAAGCACGGGGATATATCACCAAAAGAGGGGGAGGTTACGATAAAACACTTGGGTTAATATATGATTGTGATCTATTCAATTTATTTACTTGGAGACAACTTCGGTGGTCCAGTCATTAGAAACCAATTCGACGCCATCGACATAGTAGGTCAGATTGATGGGGTAGTTCCCCCGGAGAAGAAATCCACCAGGGGTAGTATCTTCGGGAAAGTCAAACGAGTATTCTTCTTCACTGGGTTCGTAGTCACCAATTTCGATTTCTCTGGTCTTTAACGACACAACCGCCTTTTTAACCACTTGCTTATACTTGAACTTCTTCACGGGTGCCCCAGTGACCTTAAAGTAGATGGTGGTGACATACTTGGAAGATTCAGGAATTTGAACCTTCAAGTTGGGACCACCAACTTCAATCGTTCTAATGGTGTCATCGCCTTCGACCTTGACAGTGAACTTGGTAACGGTTAAGTTGTCGTTGACTTTAATGGGCATTTTCGTGATAATAATTTACCCCAGTTGCGCTTCTACTATTTATATAATCCTATTATCGACGTTTGGGGTTGGGCCTCGGTTTTTTAGTGGGGTGCATGCATGGCTCCACTGTGGCCGATTGGGTCCACATTAACCAATCTTACTGGTAAAAACGGTGTCATTGCCGTTAGTGATATGAACAATGTTCAATGGCTAGTGAAGGTAGAGGCGACGGGGAAGGGTGTCATAGTAATTATGGTTGGTCTAAGAATTTCTTTGTTACGATAGTTGCGGCGGAAGTTGCACCCGTGCGTAAGGGGAAGCCTGTTTGGTAGTTATTTCCTTATTTGGGTAATGAGATCAAATGCCATATGATTTTGGTCAATGGGCAATTATTTCACCTTGGAGGATTATAACCAAACATTACGATATCAGTTTTGTGGAAGATATTCATGCCCTCCTACATGAAATGGTTACAACATGGTAAATAATTGGGAGAAGTGCGATTTAAAGTTCGGCCGAGAGATATAGTTTAGCACCAAACACGATTGCGGCTGCCACTGGCGATGCTTTATTAAATATGCTTATCTATATATCGACATGGGGATAGGATCAATCAAGACCAACTGCTTTATATACCAAGATTAATGCCGAGTCCAGTTCACCCCCTCCTGCCAATTGTTCGATTCTTTCTCTTGGCACCTGTGTGACCTTGTCGTCATTAAATTTCCACCATAAATCATTATCCAACCCCGATTGATCCCTGACAAATGATTGGTAGTGACCAGCATCAGCCAGGGACCCTTGATGGGTGATGACGGCGGTTAATTCGTACACCAGTGATGGGTTCTCCGTGGTGGTATCGATATCCACCTTCAGAATCAGTTGAACGTCATCATGGTACTTTTGTTTAATCAGAGCAATTCTCAATTTCTCCTCTTCTTCCTGTTCCACTGGCGTCAATTCGGGGTCTCGTTTCAGCTTTTTAAACTCCCGCACCGTTTCTTCATTATCCTTATTGACCTTGCGCAATTTATCTCTCATTTCAATCTTTTCTTGTTTGATCAGGGGATCTAACATTTCTGCCAAATCAAGTTCAAAGGGGAATTGAACTTTGCGCATGATCTTCAGTTTGACGAGCGACTCCCGCTTCCAAAAGAACCGAACAAAGTGTACCGTCAAGTATTTGGGCAATCTCGTCAACTTACGCGAGATTTCATACTCAGTATCTTCACCTAAAGTTTCACTCCGACGTTCAATGGTTTCACTCATCCCCTTGATGATGCCGTCGCGTAAGAAGTTCACCTTTGCATCGATATGGCACAGTAATTTGTAAAAATCTTCGTAGGATTCTTCCTCGGGTTCATCAGGAAGGGCGAGACATTTGGTGGTGTTTTTGAATGTAAGGCGGAAATCATCATCGAGGTTCAATTCCGACCGTAACACGCTCAAAATTTGCAGGTATGCTTCTTCAGCATCCTGTTGACGATCACCATATTGATCCCGTTCAGCAAATTGAGGAAAGTTTTGTCTAAACATCATCAAAAAGATTTGGGGGCTGATATTTTCCTCTTGCTTTTCCATACGGTTAAACACCCCCCGTAATGATGAAATCAACGATGAATTACCTTGAAATTTGTCAACGGCCTTTTTAACATCCCCAGTATGGTACAATGCTTGTAAAGATGAGTTCAAGTAACAAGTGTTACCTAAGTTCACAAGACCAGATGGACTTGTCTTCACCACTGGTTGTGTCATGTCCTCCAAGAATACAACTTGGGTCACTGGCTTTTGCGGCAATTCCTTGTCAGGGGTGCCCAATACCATGATGGGTTTAGAAATATCAAGGGTGCTGACCAAAGTATCATCATTAACTTTACCCCCCTTGATCAAGATCTTTTGCCGTTCAGGAGGAATGAGAGTGGCTTGTTGAATCAATTCCTTTAATCGAGCACCATTGTCGGTTGGAGCAAGTTCAAGCACGTGGGTCTTGCCGGCATTTTTAATGGTGACATTCAAACTCATAGGGTGGTTTGATCTGGTGGCGATTTTTTTTGGTGCGGTTAGTAGTGTTGAAGGTTACACGTGGAGAAGAAACGTGTAAGAGATATTCTGGGAGTGATGGCTTGGTGTGTGTTTGTTGTAAAGGAAGTGGGATAGTAATTATAAAAAATTAAACACTACCAAAAACGTGACAAGTCGAACATGTTCAACTTGTTAGTGGACATGGTGAGCGATTCCCCTCCAAGGGAGATGGCAAAACTTTCGAGGGAATAATGGATGTCGTTAATGAGTACCAAGCCAACACTCCATTTAAAGACGATCTAGAGTTTTTCAATGGATATCAATATTTTGACACCAAAAAGTAGTGAACACTTCCTCATTAGGAAATGGGTTTAAAAAGAATTCTCCCCACCGTGAGTCGAACACGGGACCCTGAGATAACTCTGAACGCTTACAGTCTCATGCTCTACCAGCTGAGCTATAGAGAGGAATTATGGAAATTAGTTTTTGGTAGCGTTTAGGAATATTAAAGTGAGGTGACTTTTTGAACAGTTGTACAAGGACAAATGATTCATTTCATCTTTGAACAAATTTCATTAATACCATTTTTGTTAGCTAGTAGTTGTCAATAGCCACAAAGAGGTGTATATTTTCCCCCAATAGCAGCATTAATTATTGGGGTTATTCCTTTAATAATTTTCTTTCAAAAATTTTTGGGAAATTTTTGAAATTGAGAAAATATTGGGTAAAAATATTTGAGTATACTTAGTGGATATAAACATGCGATATTTCAAAGGGAACGTGCCCAACATAAAACATACATGATGTTTCTCTTCTAGGTCTTTTTAAGAAAGTCAAAACTTTTAACTTTTCCCTCAGCCACATTGCTTCAACAATCACCCCGTTACCCTCACACCCCAAAATTACAGTAATTTGTAAATTTGCATATTTATCCAAAATAATACACTAACCAACAATTCAATTCAAATTTATCATTGAATGTTGCTCCAATAATATACAATCACCTCCTCTGTCTGGATCCAACCCATAAACGTAGAATATCCCATCCAGAGTCACCACATGAATATGTAAAAGACTCAATGTGGTCGTATCCCCCGCCAGTGACACCAGACCCGACGCCAGTTTCACCGGATGAATGGGTAAATCATCTTCCCCATCCTCCTTTTTTTGCAAATACAGTTGAGGAACCACATGTTGCTTGAGATCGGGATGTAACGACGCGATCAGCCGGATGTCTTTGGACGCCAGTTGAATCTTAATCAGAGCAAAGTGTCGGGTGGGCTCTAATATCAGCGAGAAGCTCAGGGGTAAGAAATCCCCCATTTTCTGGGCGGCCTTCCGCCCCAATGTTTGCGAAGAATGACGAATCAATCGAGCCACCAGTAATCGAGTTTGATCAACAATCGGCTCGGCTTTATCATCAGCAGGGAACAGACCAGCCAGTCCCGATGAGAGTTTCCGATGCTTTGCAATCTCAATCGGTTCGAATTCTTCGTCGGAGTCAGAATCTTGCATTTCCAAATCTTCGAAAAAATCATCATGAACCAGTGGGGCATTGGAATTAGAAGCGGTGGCAGTAACCACCGAGAGGCTAGTGGTGGGCAGCCCCACAAACGTATCCACCGGCAGATTCGAAACCTCTTCCCGTATACGATTACGTTGAGGAGGGGTTTGCATCTGAATCGGCGATCGCTTGCCGCCATTATACGTCGAGAGAGAAATGGACTGGGGGCCTTTTCTCCTCAATTGTTTAGTAGCAAGAGCTTCGTCGTCACCACACCGGAAAATGTGGACGGTGCCTGAACTCAGGGTGGCCAACACGTAGCGATTATCCTGAGAAAATCGCAAACTGTGGATTTTCGTGGGATAGGTCCCCCGACGGAATTGATATAGCTTCAGCCCCAGGCTCACCTCAAACACTCGAATGATAGTCCCCTTATCAGAAGCAGTAGCCAAGAATTGGCCATCGGCAGATAACGCCATCGACGCCAACGCCGCCTTGTGAGCTTCAATTACCAGTAATGGCTGCAACGTGGTGAGATTAAAGATAATAACATCCCCGACTCGGTTGGGGGTATTTGATACCAGCTGAATATTATTTTGCACCGAATTCTGACCACCATTGGTATTAACTCCCTGGGCCAATAACAGATCATGAGTGATGGTCTTCGGCGGCAGCGGGTACGCCAACACCGATGCCCCTCGCGAATCCTGCTCGGAACTAACACTACAAATGCCACTAGGATTGGGCAGAGTTTCAATGGTGTGTAAAAGCTTCATCGTAGTGATATCATAGATATAGATCTGGTCTTCGAGTAATACCACCATTCGGTCCCGGGTGAGGGTGACCTTTAAAATCAGGGTAGGGAATAACAAGTCACAAATGGTCAGATGGCGCTTGGTATTGATAATCTTGAGTTTTCTTGGAGATTGGCCTGGTTCCACCCCAACCGCCACTTCAGCCACAAGCGACGTGTTATACAACATCTCCACTAACCCCACCAGCTCCTTCAATGGTGCGGTGAGACAGGGGGCAAAATTGGGGAGACAGGTGAAGATGCGGTACCCTTGGGTGATACCAATGGCCACACACAGCGCATCCTGATTAAATGTGACATAATTGACCTCTTCGTTCTCCATGGCGGTATTACCCCAGTCAGCTGATTAAGATAGAGATTAGTGCGTGGCACAAATATTGCGAGTGTGTGCCTTTGGCCTGCCTCTTTGGCAGGTATCTACTGCGAGTGGTGGTTTCCGAAAATATTAACCTTATCGATCTAATTACTATTGTATTCTTCAGCCAATTCGTTCAAGTTAATCTCGGTGGGGGCTCTAGATACCACTGCCCCCAAAATCGGCGAATTGGACATCACCACTTCATCGGAAAGCAACTCTTGATACTTTGGCGGACTAAGACAACGAACATCCTCATACCTCGGCGGCACTTCGTCGTCCCAGGCAATGCCCAAACCCGACCGCTCTGTCAATGGCATTTTAAATTGCATCCGTAACACTCTGGCGGCCCCCGTAGGTACCCCAAATGGTGGAGGAGTGTTTTCGGCTTCACCAGCGAGAGAAGTCAGCGAATCATTCTTCTTGAGGGCCGGCCTCTTGTTATCATGAACCACTTCTTCCGCCACCACCACCTCCACAATCAAAGTATGAGTGACAAAAATCCCCGATTTGGGATCATCGATATCACAGGCAACATTGGCATTGGATCGAGCACTTTGGTGGCTGATGTCGATTCTCGATTCTTCCAGTGACGATTTGGTTGTCACTGGCTTTTGCCAACCGGTGAAAAAGTTATAGACATTAATTTGGGCCACCAATTCCAATTTGCCTCGGTTGGAAAAGTCCAGTTTCCATCCACTCTTGATTTCGCCATGGGATACCACCCGAACCTCTTCAAGATACAAGTGTTCTTGATTATCATCATTGAATGTTTCTCTTCGTTGTAAATGTTCCTGTTCTCTAGCCTGGCGTCGTTGTCGTTCTTGTTCTTGTAATGATGAATCGGTGAGAAAATCAGAAATGAATGATTCATGAGCATCTTCCACCTGATTTTCTTCATCAATCTCTCCCATATCATCCCGGTTGCCCAGTTCTTGTTGGCGATTGACCTCCTGGCGATTGAAATCGGAATATTGACTGGGGTTTTGGAGAAGTTGCATGTTCGTGAGAATGGTCAGATGATGAAGATTCCCACCCTTGGACAGTACCACATGGCTCTGGAGGTTCAGTGACTTGGTTTTAGCTTCAGCTGCTTCCATCGCTTCCAATTTACCTCGATGCTTATCACATGTATATGCCCTTATTCTCACTTGTTCCTCCACCTTGTATGCCAACTTTCTCATTCTCCATCGCCGTTCACCATTACTACTCACCACATTATCCAAACGTAATTCAATGGGGAATGTCAGTTTAGGATAAAATACATTGGGGAGAACTGCCCCAGCGGTAACTTCAGTGGGGGGAAATACCCGCAATGAGTTTCTGTCGGGACCTCTTGGGATCAGCCGGGTGACGTGGAGAGGGATGGTGACGGTGGTGATATGAGTGTCATCCACACCTTTGGCTCGAGCAATCAAATCATACTGGATATAGGTATTAGTTGGCGCCAGTCCCAATTTAGCCAGGGGAGGCAACAGTCCCGAAAGAAGGTCCAGAAATGGATAGGCGTGGTGACCCTTAGAAATGACGGTAGGGGATTTGACAATATCCCAGCGGGAAAGTTCCGTGACCCTCTCCTGACAGGCTTGACACTGAGACACTGTGGCCAGGGAAATGACAAAAGGCTTGGAATAATGAATCTTTTGTACAATCACCAAATTGAGGTAACTGATTTTGGTGGAGTCTTCGGTGGTATCCAAATATACTAGTCCCGATACAATTGCCCCAGCCAGATCCACGGGTGATCCATGGAAAACGATTGGCGGCAGCTCGATCTTTACTTGTAATGACCACAGTTGATGGTTTGATTCCACCAGTCGGATCAGCAGGGCTGAAGTTACTGGGGAAAGCCCCAAGGGCAGAGTGAGGTTGGTGGTGCTTCGTTTCTTTCGCTTTAGAAACAGGTGGACCATGAGGTGGATTGGTGGGGTGTAGGTGGATGGAGTGTGGTTCGAGGGTGGGTCAGAGAATCGCCGGTATATAATGAGACGATGACACGGCGAGATCGCGACCTCCGGTGCGGCGCACCATTACTTATGGAATGGAGAGGTAACACAGTTGAGGTGGGAAGTGGTGAGTAAGGCAATTGTTAAATGTCCTGGTTTATGTTATTTAGTATACTCGGTGGGTGTCTGCTAGAAAACAACAAACCTGAGTAATGACACAAACTAAGCAAAATAACAACCATTCCCAATTAGTTGAAGAAAGTCCATCTCCTACCATCGCTCTCACACTATCTCCCATATTCATTCCACTTATTAACCCCCTCGTTTCCCCTCCCATCGATGCCGCATTATTCCTCCGAGGACGACGTACTTCCGGAAAAATTCCCCCATCCATCTTCAGCATGACGACCGAGTATAACGAAGAAGACATTCTTCACAACGTGGAAGAGTCAGAGGAGTCATTCTTTGATATATATGTGAGATTGAATGGTACCCTGGAAAAGGATTACTGCTTCCAGGTCAAACTGACCACCACCTTCCGCGACCTCCATAAGATCTTTGCAACATTGCCGATTTCGCTTAGGCCGCTGGTATTTTACCAACCAAAGCCATTGGGGTTCAAGGTGTCGACGTCTCCAGGGTACTTGACTGAAGACGGGAGTATTTTGTTTGATTATGGTGCCGAAAAGTTGTCGAAAACCGTTCCTCAAGATGACCCCATCAATAAACATTGTTGGCCCGGACAATTAGTGTTGCCGGTGTGGGAATTTAATCTGTTTGGATTTTATTCGTTTCTTTCGTTTTTGATCGTCTGGCTTTACACTGATTTGCCGGACTTTGTTAGTCCCACCCCCGGGATTTGCTTGACTAATCAAGTAGGCAAGGCAATTGTTTGGCTTCTGACATATTTTGATTATCCCACCATTGCACGGATTTTTGCTCAGGATTTGAATGAAGAGAATGGCCTTGTGGCTCAATGCTTCTTCTTTGTGTTTCATATCCTTAAAGTCCTGGCCATCTTTGTTACCTTGTATTTTGGGGTATTTAATCCCATCAAGATGTTTAGATTACTGCCCGGGGCGGTCAAGTTGAATGTCACTCGGGAAGAATTACTTCTGATTGGGTGGACGGGGTCAAGACGCGCCGATATCTTTGAATATCGCGATTATTACCGTGACTATAAGATTAATGAATTGGGAGGATTGGTACCTGCTCACAAGGCTGGTCTTTTCTCTCAATTGGCCAATTTGGGGTGCAAATTAGAAGAAGGTGAAGGTTACAATTCCCCCATCGATAATAAGCTGACCCTTAAGGATGATTTGGAAGGGCCAAAATTGTTGTTAAACTATGAATATTTTACTCAACAAGCCATTACCTTTTCTATGCTCATTGAACCGTTGGAGGGTAAGGAATTGACTGATGCCATTAAGGAGTACCGTCGGTATGGGTTATTGGCGTCTAACAAGAAGATTAAGGAGATTGTGTCTCATCGTAAACTGTTGCTGCCTCCATCCGATAATGCTCAACTGATCTTGGCCGATGAAGCTTTTGAAAAGAAGGCTCGGGGCAAAGTATGGGCTCAAGGAGGGTTTGATGAGAAAAAGTCGACCGATCAAGAGCAAGTATCGGAAGAACCGAAGGATACCATTGAAGGAGATGCCAAACAAGATTAGTTCAAGTTTTATAATTAATTAACGATCGTAGTGTTCCCGAAGGGGAGTGCAGCCATATGAGTGTACTCCAATGAGTGCGGCGCATTCCCTCATCAACACATTAGGAGTGATGACAACTACATGTATCAACATTGATGACACTAGACAAGGGCTTCACCGAGCATTGACAAAAGTGATTGAGAAATGGCGTGGAACTGCTTCACCCCTTGTTTACTTTAACAACAGTGTTGCCACCCCCATCATAACCGTGGCTCGCCACCTTGATCTTAATCTGAGCCAGCTAAAACGGATCCAATATCAAAAAGTAACCACTCTCGACCAATTGGTATCAATTACCAGTGAATTGACTAAAGATTGGGTAGTGGTAATCGAGAGGATCCTTTCATTAACCGGGGACAATTATATCTCCGATAATCATCACTTGGTAAAGTTGATCAATCGGGGCCACACCATTGTGATGATCCAAACTCCTAACCGGTTCATTAATTGCTTGGTAGATGACATTCAATCGGTGTAATTAACCACGGCTGATAACCATTTCCTAATTTGGTTATTCACCCTCGCTGGTTGCCCTGCGGACGTCATCTCATCACCGATACGACCGATATTTTAACCATTTGAAATAATCACCAAATGATCACCCTCGTGTAAGATATTTTGGTAAGGATTAGTGGGCGACCAAGTTGAAGGCTATCCACACCATTAAACCAGATCATCAATCCTGGTCAACTCATCATCACCCCATATTTGGTGACATATGTATGGTCATGGTACAAAACCCAAGCCATGTCAACCAAGTGGCATCAATAATAGCCCTTGCATTGTTGTTAATTACTGTTCACAACAAATAGCGGTAAGTTTCACCATCTACGGTCATTCATGGTACGAGCGTGGTTGTAGCAAAGTTGGCATGCAGGCGATGATGGGTAGTGTGATGCAGGATCAAAGATTCGAGAAGGACGGCTTGGTCTGGGATCATAACCAGATTTCCAGGAACCGATGAAACCAGCCATGGGTGCTGATTTCAGAGGCAGTAAACAACAACTGATGTTTGGGTAAGCGCCTACGGCGACGTTCTAAAATAGTTGGCATTGTCCGCGACACGGGTTATCTCAACGTGATGGCTATCTCTCCTGCATCCAACCAACACAATATGTGGGGCAATGGCTTTGTGTGATTAACTTCAACTGGGAAAAAGACAACCATCATCATCAAACCCCATCAATATCATGGCCAGTGCAGGATGGACCCCAAGTGAACCTGGACCCAATTATGACCTTACTCCGTGTGATCTGACGGTGACGGTGACCAACGAGATCATTTACAACGGCACTTTGGTGGAACGATACGCAAGGGATCGATCGAAACTGATTGGGGATAATTTTGAAATCATCATCCTCAAGAATGAAACAGACAAAATGGTATTTAAATACTCGCTGTTGGTGCTGTTTGCCCTCACCTTTTGTCTTGATGAGGCCCATCTAACCATGGGCCATCTCATTTGTTACTTATTTTATAATCGAGACCATTTCCAACTCGAAGGAGTAGGGGTGGATCAAATCAGAGTGCTTCATATGGGAAAGGCCTATAATATTACTGATGTGTCGCTGGTGTTGATGTCGACCCTCCGATTACGCCAATATAACACTGTGCACTTATCGGTACTATCTCATCATAGCCATGCCTATGATTATTTCAATATTGAAACCTACTTTACCCATGGTACCCTGGTTGCACCCGGATGGCTCAACAGATGGAAATCATCCAATGACTTACCCGAGCCAAAGTCCGATAAACGCCGTGTCAGCCGTATTGTCTATCAAGCAATGACCAAACTATTTCGACCAAATTAAATAAGCAATTTAAATAAATTCATGCTGACGTTATATTACAAGAACATCTACTATTGATCTCTATTTCACATGTATTAGTGCACCCAATTATCATCCATCAATTAGTACCCGAAAGTAGCCAACTTTTGCGAAACTTCGTTGTCGGCAGAAGCAGCGGCAACCTTCTTGGCCAAAGCAGTCTTCTTGGCAAAGTATTCGGCAGCTCTCAACTTTCTCTTTTCTTCCAACTTTTCAACCACCGATTCGTACTTCCAACCAACGTTAGAAGCCAACTTACCCAAGGTAGTGTACTTTCTACCGGGCTTCAATCTCAAAACTCTAAGAGCTTGAGGAACAACGACTCTCTTCTTCTTGTCGTAAGGAGGGGGGATACCTTCAAACACCTTTAATCTTTCCAAAGCAGCCTTACCTCTGGCAGTCTTGTGGGGGACCATACCTCTGACAGCCTTGTAGAAGATTCTCGAAGGAGCTCTGAAGTGGAAAGGACCGTGGGTCTTGTTGAATCTAGTACCCTTTCTCAAGTAGGCTTGGAAAGTCAATTGGTTTCTGAATTGGGACCCAGAAATGTTCATGTTTTGACAACCAACAACGACGATCTTTTGACCGTTCAAGATTTGCTTGGCCACGATGGAAGCCAACCGACCGAGAAGGTGGCCCTTGGCGTCGATCACAACAACAGGTTCAAACGAAGACATGGCTCGTGGGTTCACGAATTTTCGAGTGAAAATTTTGTATGGATGGTCCCTAGCGCGCACACTGGGGAGCGTTTCGAGGTGTGCGTATAGAATCACGTGGGTTAGGGTTTGACACCTAACCCAATTAGGCAATCTAGCCTTGTGGATGAGGGTCTGGCGAAATGATTGTCTTGTTGGGTTTTGAATTTACTGTTTTAGGAAGTCTAGGGTGGAGCAGGGATGAAATAGGTAGAGTAGGGATGAAATAGGTAGAGTAGGGATGAAATGGATAATGAAGGAGAGCTGATTGTTCAAAGAAGTGAACTTCGTTTTTGGTATTTGTTTCGAGTTTATCTTAGGAATTAAATACTTGGGCACACTTCGTGAGGGTTGAGGGAAAATCATGCTAAACCGCACTTATTATATCGTACTAGTCTGTAAATACCAAAAGATTTATTCTTCATAACTCTGTCACTCCTCCCACTATATAGTATACTTCTTCCCTACCCCAGACTTTTCTTCAATGGCCGCCACATCCAACCCCGCCACCATTCGTTCCATTATCATACTATTAGCACGACTAACACTTATCTCGGTTCTCCCCTCCACCAATAAGTACAACTTGGGTGGAGGCTTCAAGTCTCGGTCAAACTTCTCGGGAGGCCATGCCGGAGCATCCTTTTGATTGGGATAAAATTGACCCTTGGTGGTTACGGCAACATCAGTGGTTTCCATAATCTTGGCAAGTGATTCTCTACCAACAATGTGCCATCGAGTAGCTTGAGGAATATCATTAATGACAATCCGAGAGTAAAACTTGGAATTATCCGGTCCCAGAGTTTCGGGAGCCGATCCCTTATTCACAGTGAAGTCAGGGAGAGGAACCGTCGTCGTTGGTTTATCAGTCTTGGTCTCATCATCTTCGCCATAAATCTTTTGTTGAATCGCCCGTTCCAGTTGACGATGTTCATCAAGGTTATCCAAACCTTTACCACCAAAACCAAAGTAATATTTGGCTTCTCCCAGTTTGACTTTGGCAAGAAAGTTTTGATTAATCTGTTCAAGATCTTCAGGAAAGGGTTGGCCACTGCTACGAAATGCCCGAGAGAGATCAGCAATGGCTCGCTCTTGAGTACAAGTTACAAGAGTGATTGCACGTCCTTTAGATCCTGCCCTTCCTGTTCTTCCCACTCGATGAACATAATCTTCCAAATGACTCGCAGGGTCATAATTTATCACAAGGTTTAAATTCTTCACATCTAATCCTCGAGCAGCAATCGACGTAGCAATAAGAATGTTGATACCACTATTACTCTCGCTGAATTCTTTAATGGCATGCTTTCTATCAATTTGTTCCTTGCCTCCGTGAATGGCAACCGCAGCAAACTTCTCTTGTAAGAGCCGTACTAATAAATCATCAGCGGTCGATTGTTTTTCAACAAATATAAGTACTTTTCCTTGGTAGTTATCAAAAAATTCCACAAGTATGGTCACGAGGTAATCAAATTTAACGGTGTCGCTGTCTTCGTCAAAATACTTGACTTGTTGCTCGATTTCTTGGGCCACCGTCGAAATTTCTCCCACGGCAATACGTAATGGTTGATGAATAATCAATTTTTGCGCCAAAGCTGCCATCTTTTTGGGAAAAGTTGCCGAAAAGAGCACAGTTTGATGATCAGGACGGGTAACTTGCGACATAATCTTCATTACTTGAGGCTCAAATCCCATATCAAACATTCTATCGGCTTCATCAACAACAACATAACTACACCGTTGTAAATTGGTAACCCTGCCATCATTTGCCGCCAATAGATCAATAACTCGACCGGGTGTACCAACAATAATTTCGGTGCCTCTCTTTAAACTAGCAATTTGTGGTTCAATATTAGCACCTCCATAGCAACAAACCAGTTGAAATCCTTTAAACTGAATAATTTGTTTATGAATCTGAATGGCCAATTCTCTAGTAGGGGTAAGAATGACAGCCATGGGCCCTTCTCCCACCTCAAGCTGGGGTTGTGCCAAAATATGACGAAGCATGGGAATTACAAATGCCATCGTCTTTCCTGATCCAGTTTTGGCAATACCAACCACATCTCTGCCCAGTAAAAGGGCCGGTAGGGCCTGTGCCTGGATTGGCGATGGTTGTTTGTACCCTAATCTAGAAATGGTATCAATAATATTGCTAGGTAAACCCAATTGGTTCCAATCAACAATTGGCTTGGGAGGATTATCCCCCAAAAGTTTCATATCTCCTTGAGAGTAGCGAATAAGCTCAATCTCAGCCTCCAGTAGCGACAGCACCAGTTCATGCTCCTGATAAAATGCTTTGTTAATGCTGGGATACTTATTTATCACGACTGGCGAGGCCAAAACTTTTTCTTGATTCAATTTGGCAAGCTTGCTGGTGAGCAACTCATCGGGGACATCATCATCTACCTCACCATCATCGGATGAGTAATAATGTATTATGGTTGTCCTTTTATTGTCATCATTTTCAACATTATCGATGCTTTTTAGGTATTGTTCAAACTCATCTTCTTCACTCGCTTGGGGTTTTTCATCAACTGTGGGAGGTTTAAACTTTTTGTATACTGCCTGCAGTGAAAGTGAATCCTCATCGAAAACCGTCCTCTTTTTAGCTTTTGGTTTCGAACATTCTCTGGATGGAATACGCTTGATATTAAAAATAGGTTGGCGAGATCTTGATCCTGGCTCTGGTGCCGATGCCGCCGCTGCTACCTCCGTTGAGGCCGCCGCTGAGACTGCTGCAGGCGCTGGCAATTTCCGCTGTAATTCTTTCTGTCGTTTAAGACTTTCAAGTTTAGCTCGACGTAGTGCAAGCTTTTCTTCACGAGATATGTTAGTAGACATCTAAAACAATTGGCTTCGATGGTATACTTTGTCGTGATCAATCTAATGGAGGTCAGCGCAAATGAATATCACTATCGCGGGCTCAAATGCAGGAGCCTACACCGATCGTTCAATATCTGTCTTATGCATTAGCTATCTTCATTATTATCCGTAATTAGTACTTGAACTAAATTTGAATTTCCTGGGCTTCAACCGCCTTGTTCACCACCGACAAGATTGCCTTGTAAGAAGCTTGGGAAACGTCAGCATCAATGCCAATCCCCCATCTGGTGGTTTCGTTACCGTTAACATCAGGATAGGATAATTCGACATAAGTGGCAGCTTGAGCTTGAGTGTCTTTACCAAGAGAATGTTCGGAATAGTTCAACACTTTGAAGTTGGTGTTCAACTTGTTGTTCAACCCATCGACAAACGCAGAAATGGGACCATTACCAGTACCCTTGATTTCTTCGGTCTTGCCGTTGTTTTCCAAAATAGCAAACACTTCTCTATCGTTGGAATTCTTCTTTTTGGAGATTTCAAAGTCCTTCAAAGTGAAAGGAGTCAGCGACACATAGAACTTCTTACAAAGTTGAGTAATTTCTTCCGTCTTCAATTCCCGTCCCAACTTGTCGGCATGGTCTTGAACCAATGATGAGAACGCCACTTGCATCGTCCGAGGCAAGTCCAATCCCAATGACCGTAAGATCACCCAAGCAGCACCACCCTTACCTGATTGAGAGTTGACTCTAATCACCGCTTCATAAGACCGACCAATGTCCTTGGGGTCCAAAGGCAAGTAAGGAATTCTCCATTGGTCCTTGCCATCCTTTTCTTGTCTGGCAAATCCCTTCTTGATGGCATCTTGATGAGAACCAGAAAAGGCACTGACAACAAGCGAACCACCATAAGGAGCTCTAGGGTGAACGTGAATCTTGGTGCACCGTTCAGCAATTTCAATGATTTCTTCCATGTTGGAAAAGTCAAGTTCAGGAGACACCCCGTGGGTATACATATTGAGGGCCACCGTGACCAAATCAACATTGCCGGTACGTTCACCTGATCCAAACAAGCACCCTTCCACTCTGTCAGCCCCTGCCAACAACCCAAGTTCAGCTGCAGCTACAGAGCACCCTCTATCATTATGAGGATGAACCGAAACCACCACCTTTTCCCGTTCAGAAATGTGGTTGCAAAAGTATTCAATTTGATCGGCGTAAACATTGGGTCCAGCCACTTCTACGGTAGCGGGCAAGTTAAAGATGATGGGATGTTCAACAGTGGGCTCCCACGCAGCCTTTACCGCTTCACAGATTGCAACAGCAAAGTCAGTAGGAGTATCAGAGAAACATTCGGGGGAGAATTCATAACTCCACTCGGTTTCTTGCATTTCGGGATCATCCTTGGTGAGCGATCTCACCAACTTGGTGGTTTCCACCGCCTTGGCAATAGCTTCTTCTTGAGACATGTTGAAAACAACATCTCTAAATGTATCCGAAGTGGCCAAATAGGTGTGGATACACGCCCGTTTGGCCCCCTTGACTGATTCAACCGTCCGACGCACGAGGTGTTCTCTCAGTTGAGTCAACACTTGAATCATTACATCGTCAGGAGCATTTTCCACCGCATACCGAGTGAAATCGAAATCAGTTTGCGAAGCGGAAGGGAAGGAAACTTCAATTTCCTTAAATCCCATATCGACCAATTTGTTGAAAAACTCCTTCTTTTGAGGAATCAGCATGGGATCGGGCAACGATTGATTACCATCCCGCAAATCAGTGTTTAACCACCGAGGAGCCTTGGTGATTTTCTTGCTGGGCCACTGTCTATTGGGTAAGTCAACGCCCTTGAATGGTTTATACTTGACCAGAGGGTCCTTGAGCATATTGGTGAAAGCCAACGGAACCGACGGCACCAGTTTCCTTGCGGCTGCCACCACAGACGTCAGAAACAGGCGAATTGACATTATGACAGAAAATAGAATTCGGGTCAGACCAGTGGCTATATTAATGCGTGGAAAAGCGGGGAGGCACCAAATTTTCGCCTGTAACGGCGAAGTCTCACGCCGGACCGGATGCATGAGTCAGAACACGGTTATAGACGGTTAGTGACTTTCATGGCAGTCATTAGCGTAGAGAGGTGTATAATTGGTTGATGTTGGAAGGCCTGGAATCTCTTAATATTAGTAGGTGATGTTTTTATTCAATTTTTCATAATTTTTCATTGATAATTTAACTTTAGTTTGACCTCGTGATTGAAGAGCCAAGACAATGTGTTGATAAATTTATTATTATTATCATGAAAACGAATGATTTTCCTTTTGTTGTTGTTGCTATCCTCCTCTCTAATTCTCAGCTGTAGTTTGCAGGTTGATGACATCGTTTGGCACGAAAGATTTATTGGTAATTCCAATCCACCTGGTTATAGGGTCTAACATCAATTTCTTTTACACCTCGGCAGACTCACCACCAAATCGATAAGCCTCCAAATCTCCTCTTGCTATTATCTCTGCGAACCCAAGTTCGAATCCCCATCGCAAGAGATGCGGTCGTGTGTGTTTCCGATGAGATGGCCTCCTGCAGACTACCATACGCACAAGAAATGGTACAGTTTTGCTATTAGAAATTTCTTTACTCAATTGACAATATGGCTAAGGTTTCCAAGTCTGATAAGAAGGTTAAGGCCGTTAAGAAGGCCGAATCGTCGTCGTCTTCATCGTCCTCTTCCGACTCATCCTCTTCTTCTTCGTCTTCTTCGTCTGAGCTGAGCTCTAGCGAATCTGAAGAAGAAAAGAAGGATGACTCGGACTCGGACTCTTCGTCGCTGTCGCTGTCATCTTCTAGCTCGGACTCCTCTCTGGATTCTGAATCTGAAGATGAAGATGCTGAAAAGGAAGAAAAGAAGGAAGAAAAGAAGGAATCTTCTACTTCGTCGTCGTCGTCTTCTTCTTCTTCTTCTTCTTCGTCCTCCTCGTCTTCTTCCGATTCTTCTTCTGATTCTTCTTCTGACTCTTCGTCTGATTCTTCGTCTGATTCTTCGTCTGATTCTGAAGCCGATGATGAATCTTCTGACTCTGAAGATGAAGAAGAAAAGAAGGAATCCAAGAAGGAATCCAAGAAGGAATCCTCTTCTGACTCTGACTCCTCTTCTGATTCGTCTTCGTCCGACTCGGACTCGGACTCGGACTCTTCATCCGATGAAGAAGAAGAAAAGAAGGACTCTAAAAAGAGAAAGGTGGAAGAAGAACAAGAAGAAACCCCCGTCAAGAAGGCCAAGACGGAAGAATCTAATGAACCTGCTACCTTGTTCGTTGGTAGACTTTCTTGGAATATCGATGACGATTGGCTCAAGAGGGAATTCGAACCCTTGGGTGGTGTCACTGGCGCCAGAGTCATGTTTGAAAGACAAACCGGTAGATCTAGAGGTTACGGTTACGTTGACTTTGAAAACAAGGAAGCTGCTCAAAACGCTCTTGACCAATTCCAAGGTCGTGAAATTGATGGTAGACCCATCAACTTGGACATGTCTTCTGCTAAGCCCAGAGAATCGACTCCTCAACTGCGTGCTAAGCAATTTGGTGACTCTCAATCTCCTCCCTCTGACACTTTATTCGTTGGTAACTTGGCGTTTGACGCCAACAGAGATGAATTGTTCAACATCTTCGGTCAACATGGTACCGTCATCTCTTGCAGATTGCCCACTCATCCCGACACTCAACAATTGAAGGGTTTCGGTTACGTTCAAATGGGATCACTCGAGGAAGCCAAGTCGGCTTTGGAGGCTTTGAACGGTGAATACGTGTTCAACAGAAAGATCAGATTGGACTACTCCACTCCCAGAGACAATTCTTCTCCTAGACCCGGCCCTGGTGGGTTCAGAGGTGGCAGAGACAGATCTGGCCCTCCTTCTAGACAAGGTACTCCCTCTAGACAAGGCACTCCCAGCAGAGCCCCCAATTCTGCTTCTTTCAAGGGCACCAAGAAGACTTTTGATTAAGCTTCTCATATTGTAAATTGTACATTAGGTTTATATTAATATTGGGTTATCTATCTTAATTCCATTCAAATTTAGAGCTCACCCCTCTTGTTTCGACAATTTTACAAGTATTGGGAAACAGGGCATACTCTATCATGTAATCAGCACAGCAAATTTCCCTGCATCGAGCTACAAACAACCACCTTAGGTTTCGGGGACACCCAAAATCCTGAAACAGTAACGATTTGAAATGACACTTTTTAAGGGCAATCAGTTCGGTGTTGGCGAACCTCATGGGAGGCCCCCGTTTCCTGATAATTACATCTTCAAGGATCACTTCCTTTACCGATACGGGTATTTCAAGGCATTGAGTCCATTGGCATCCTAGCGTTAAGTGATTTAAACGCAGCAAATGGCGAAATTCGTCACCAATGATGGCATCTTCGATATTGGGGTTTCTGAACTCGAGATGATAAAGCGATTTGGGTAAAAATTGTAAAAGTTGATTATGGTCAAACACCATGGGACGCCTGGAGGGAGTACTAACAAATTCTTCAAGAATCTCTTCAAACCCGGGCTCGGCGATATTAATTTCTAAAGTATTGCAATTAAGAATATGGCAATTTAGGAATTTACAAGCGTCGAGGTGGACTTCTTGGGCCAGAAATGTACACCCAACAAGATAACACCCGACCAATTTAAATGCCTTGCCAACAAACCGTCTCAGAATAACTTCACGATCGAGCTGATCTGAAGCATCTATATTTAAGTCGGCCATGGTTAGTGGGAGAAGTACCGTTGATGGCAACCCTCCATTGCAATATGACAACTCGAGGTCATTTAATTTGGGACAATTAATTTCAACATTGCGACAAAAATACACCGTACACAGAGTTAGGGTTGGTGATGACACTGATAATTGTTCGACATCACAATCATCCTCCCCTTCGACCCAAAGAATTTCCACTGAAGGGGGGATGCCGATTATTCTCACCCCCGGGTCTTTTACAAATAAGGTCAATGACTTTATGTGGGAAATCGATGGCTCCATTGATAGATCAAGGCCGCCATCTCTCCAAATATGGTCTTGTGCTTGGAAAAACAGAATGTCCACCCCTAAGGTGGTCAATTGAGGAATCCATGCCAGAGGTAAATGATCTTCGGCAGTTTCAAGAGTTCGTAGATTGACATTAATCGTCCAAGGTAATTTCCATGTCAGTGATATCAGCAAATCAGTCAATGTCCCCCAATTGGTTGTAACCAATTTACCAATGACATCTCGTCTTGTGTCGGTCCAATCATTTAGTTTCACCAACCTTGTTGGTATTTCAGAAAACAACACCCACATCCTACCATTTATCAAATGAGTTACAGTTGGTGGTAGAACAATTTGGCCATTTCCTCGATACAATTCCACTTTTTCGATTTTACTATTACTCAAATCAATCCTGGTCCGAGATATGAAGCAATCGACCATAGTCAAATGGCGTAACTTTTCCGGAAGTATCACCTCTCCTTTGATCTTCATTCCATGGAGTTCGAGGGTGGTCAAGTTGATTAAATTTTGACCATTCCAGCCTGAATTGTCGAAAAATCCATCAATGAGATCGATCTTATAGATATGATTGTAGAGACTAGGATCAACTTTCAACCAAGCATATTTCGAAATGGTCAATGCAAGCTTATCATTTTCATTTACTCCCCTCCGACGTAGTTCCCACCACTTTTTGCTATCAATATAATGGCAATTAAGCTGAAGATAACCAAACGGCAAGAGCAGGTAGAGGGCGGGGAGGAACGAGCCGTATTTGCACACTTCACGCCTCAGACGTTTTGCCGTGCCCTCAATTGGGGTTGGATAGGTGGTAGTGGCACCGGCAATGGCGACAATTAGACAAGAAATTGATTCTAAATCAAGTAGCTTACCTATTTCTTCGACAATTTCTAAAGGTAATGATAACATGACTAATTTTAGGGAAAGGTCAACTTTTAATTTAAATCGCCGCTTCTCAAATGGTGGCTAGTAACCAACCCGAATCGTGACCGTTAATCGATTTGTTCTCAGTGTATCACATTACAACCTTCCTTCATAACTTGTAGATGACGTTAACTATAAAGCAGGCTCGTAACTGGGTGCTGCAAGGAACATCTAAACACTGATGGGCATATATGTATGAGGCTCCTAACCTATCGTCCCGTCATCCGTGTCAACCCGTTGATAGTCATGACCTCGGGTTCCCCGTGGGAAGGGTGGCAAGCAGAAAGTGTTCGCCATGTGTTACCTTCCGGGAAAATCCCCCCACTAGAGTGCACGTCGGTAATGCGCATTATTAACGATCATTACGACCCAGGTGCCAGTTCCCACTCCCTCGCAACTAACTTACTCCGGGGCCATGACATTTAAACCCATCTCCGATATCATAAACACTCTGCTGCCCAAAGGATCCCAAGAAATATATGGCGAACCAGAAAACTTCTTAGAAATCGAGGTCCGAAACCCGGTGACCCATAATCTGGGGGGTCACTTGTACACTGATTATGAGATCGTGTGTCGAACTAATATACCAGCATTTCGCAAGCGTCAATCAAGGATTCGTCGAAGATATAGTGATTTCGTCGCTTTCCGTCAACTTCTTGAAATGGAGCTGACCAGGGTAGTGATCCCTCCGTTGCCTGGCAAGATATTGCTTGCTTCCAACAAGTTCAATGATGTTAATATTGAAAAGCGACGTCAGGGGCTCGAGAAATTTATCACTACGGTGCTGTCTCACCCTTTGTTACAAACAGGGTCACGGCTGTTAATTGAGTTTATTCAGAATGAGAAGTGGGACCCCAAGGAACGGGTATGATCAATTAGTAAATATAAAGAAAGCAATTACTATATCACCATAAATGGTAATGGCACTATCTACCCATGTTTAATTTTATTGATAACGCACGTTCTTCCAAGGCCCATGTAAGGTGGGCGAGCAACCACCTGCGAGTATTTGCATCAAGGTGCTGATGATCAGGTGAGGTCCAAATCAAACGACAATTCATTAACGGCGAAGTTCATCGGTTCATTGTCGTCCATGGTGCATCCCCTCTGGTGTTATCATGCATGGCTAACATTTCCGGAGGAAGCGGTTCGGAGGATTTAAGCAATTAGTTTTAAACTTCAAATCGTCTCTTTATCACTTACTACAATCAATGCTGGTTCCCAAGAAACAAACTGCTGCTATCTTTCACGTCCCTGGAAAGGATTTGCACATTGCTGAAATTGATGTTCCTACTCCCAAAGCCAATGAATTATTGGTAAAGGTTTTATATTCAGGGGTATGTCACACTGATGTCCACGTGTATGAAGGGGATTTTCCCGTAGATTTGAAGCTTGACCCTTACTTGGTGGGTGGCCACGAAGGGGCCGGGGTTGTCGTTGGTCTTGGTTCGGCAGTGACTGGATGGAAAGTTGGTGATTACGCTGGTATCAAGTGGATGAACTCGCTGTGTCAAGCTTGTGACTGGTGTATCAAAGGTGAAGAACTGTCTTGTCCCCACATTGTTCTTTCTGGGGCCACACATGATGGTACCTTCCAACAATATGCCACTGCTGATTACATGCAAGCGGCGAGAATCCCCCCTGGCACCGATATGGCCAAGGTGGCTCCCATTCTTTGTGCTGGTGTCACTGTCTACAAGGCTCTCAAGACGGCTCAACTTGATGTTGGTAACTTTGTCGCCATTTCTGGCGCCGGCGGTGGTCTCGGATCGCTTGCGGTACAGTACGCCAAGGCAATGGGATTTAGAGTGATTGGAATTGATGGTGGTGAAGCCAAAAAGGAATTAGTTACCCTGTTGGGCGCCGAAGTCTATATTGATTTCACTAAGGAAAAGGATGTGGTGGCGGCGGTGATTGCTGCTCTGAATGGCGGCGTCCATGGAGCAATCAATGTGTCCGTGGCGCAATCGGCCATGAACCAATCGGTTCAATACACCCGGTCTAATGGTACTGCGGTTCTCGTGGGTTTACCCAAGGGGGCAAAGGTCACCCTCGACGTTTTTAACACTGTGCTGAGATCAGTGAGTGTGCGTGGATCGTATGTTGGTAACCGGTTGGACACTGCTGAAGCATTGGACTTTTTCGCCCGGGGGTTGGTCCATTGTCCGATCAAAGTGGATAAGTTGGCCAACTTGCCCACTATTTATGAAGACTTGTTGGCGGGTAAGGTTGTGGGGAGAGTCGTGGTTGATCTTCAATAGTTTTTGTTAATGCAATGTGATGTGATTATGAGTGGGGGAGTGGGGGGGCGGTTACTGGGATCAAATTCCGTCATTTATTCGTTACACTTACAAAGCGGTCTTCAAAGGAGACACAACTTCCTTACCCTTGTAAAATTCAACAACCTTGGCGGCCTTGTCCGAAACGCCATCAACGGTAAAGCCGAACTTCTTGTACACATCGGGGCCCTTACCGGAAGCACCAAAGGTGTTCAAACCAAATTGTTCGTGAGAGTATTTCGACCAGCCAAAAGTGGACATGACTTCAACTGACATGATGGGCACACCGTCGGGCAACACCGACAACTTGTAGTCCAAGGATTGCTTGTCAAAGGTCAAAAAGTCGGCCAATGACACCACGGCCACCTTGGTACCTTCTTCAGCCATCTTCTTCGCAGCATCAATCGACAACGACACTTCCGAACCAGAAGAGACAATGATCAAGTCGGGGTTTTCCACGGGGAACACGGTGTAACCACCCTTGGAAGCCTTTTCGATCGAAGACCCGGCCAAAGTGGGGAGGTTTTGTCTGGTCAAAGCAATGATGGAAGGGGTGTGCTTGGATTCAATGGCAACCTTGTAAGCAGCAGACACTTCGTTACCATCGGCGGGTCTCCAAACCATCAAGTTGGGGGTAGCTCTAAAGTGGGCCAAGGTTTCGATAGGTTGATGGGTAGGACCATCTTCACCGAGACCAATCGAATCGTGGGTAGCAACCCAAATCACGGGGAATTCGGAAAGGGCCGATAATCTCACGGCACCAGCCGCGTAAGAAACAAAGTTCAAGAAGGTACCACCAAACGCCTTGTAACCGGCACCAAAGGCGTGGATACCGTTCATAATCGCCCCCATACCGTGTTCTCTGACACCATATCTGATGTAGACCCCATCGTAGTCACCGAGACCAGTAGAAGGGGGTTGGAAGTCGATGGTACCCTTGGCCTTGGTCAAGTTGGAACCAGTCAAATCGGCGGAACCACCAATGAGCTCAGGAAGTTCGGGGGTGATGTTGTCGAGGAGAATTTCCGAGAGCTTTCTGGTGGCCACGGGCTTGTCTTCAGGGGTGTAAGTGGGCAAAGCCTTGGTCCAGTTAGCGGGCAAGTCACCGTTAAGTCTTCTTTGCAATTCAGCCCCTTGTTCACCTTCAGACTTGATGTAGGATTCAACGAGCTTTTTCCATTCGTTGAACTTTTCCAAGTTTTCGGTAACGTGGGATTGGTACAATTGTTCAACTTCGGTGGGGACGACGAAAGATTCTTCGGGGTTGAAGCCAAACTTCTTCTTGAGTTGGATAATGTCATCCTTCTTAAGAGGAGCCCCGTGGACACCGTGGGTACCTTCTTCCAACGACCCATAACCAATGGTAGTGGTCAATCTGATCAAAGTGGGCTTGCCCTTGGTGGCCTTAGCTTCGTCAATGGCCTTTTGAATGGCAACAATGTCTTCGTTACCATTGTCCACGTGCAACACGTTCCAGCCGTAGGCTTCGTATCTCTTGCACACGTCTTCGGTGAAGGCAACCTTGGTGTCACCATCAATGGTGATGTGGTTGTCATCCCAGAAACAGATCAAGTTGTCCAATTGGAGGTGACCAGCAAGCGAGCAAGCTTCGGAGGAGACACCTTCCATCAAGCACCCGTCACCCAAAAACACATAGGTGTAATTGTCAGAAATGGTGAATTTTTCAGTGTTGAACTTGGCAGCAAATTGCTTTTGAGCAATGGCCAACCCCACCGCATTGGAAACCCCTTGACCCAAGGGACCGGTGGTAACTTCAATCCCATCGGTTTCAGCTTCAGGGTGACCGGGAGTCTTGGAGCCGACTTGTCTGAATTGCTTCAAGTCATCAATCGACAACGAGTAGCCATAGAGACACAACATCGAGTACAAGAGAGCACAAGCGTGACCATTGGACAACACAAATCTATCCCGGTTGACCCAATTGGGTTCCTTGGGGACAAATCTCATGTTCTTAAACACGACATGAGCGGCAGGAGCCAAACCGAGAGGAGCACCGGGGTGACCAGAATTGGCCTTGGCCACCATGTCGACCGAAAGAAGTCTGATGGTATTGATAGCTTTTTGGTCAACCGACATTACGCTCAAAAGTGGGGAGGGATTGGTGAAAATTTCTACCTGGGGCAATCTTTATATATATTGCGCACATCCCATGTGTAAGTGATCACGTGCTGCCATCTTTGTTGGTATCCTCTGGCCCGATGCTGTCCGAAAATGAGTATTTTCTTAGTAAGGACGCGACCAGTGAAGTGGAGTAATGTAAACCAGTCAATTGGCGTACATCAACCCCATAGATTATTTAGTTGGCCTTGTGGTTTAAATATGTCCTCATCGCAGGGGTCCCCCTGCTTAGGCACTTTCGGGAGAAAGCGGAGGAGCTACATGCTACAGCTGCACTTCGGCTGGGATCTGGGCATGAGGGAGATGGCCTTTGACCCGAACATCGACCCCCGATTCGGCATGACATGGTGGTGAAATAACCTCCATCAATGCTACGGCTGAAAGATTAAGATTAGTAATTGATTTGATATTGATGGTTATGAACTAAAAAGAATCATGGGCTAATGGTTCATGATCAAGTAGTTAGTAATTAGCTATTACTGAGTCACCCTTATTGATGGTGAGGAGAATTGATATTAATTACGTAAATTCTCGCCAATCGCAGTATTTCCCCCACGCGGGGGAGAACCCAACGAGAACTGGTTCGATTTCTAACCGCCACAAAACTTCGCCCCCTCGTCCCCTCACCCCAAACCGGCCAATTACATTCCCATTCCAAAACCAGTGTCCATTGTTATATCCTATCTATACATAAAAATCGTTACAAGCATCCTAATACTTATTCTGGATCTTCAAACGGAGACCTTGCTTGATGATGTTGATCAGTGATGGCCTGCCACGGGGTGTCCAACATCAGGTCAAGATCATCTTGACTCAGATCGCCCCCTTTTGGGGTGTCAAAGTTGATGAAATCAAGGGCAATTTCCAGCGCCTTAGTCTTGCGCTTATTCACTGCCTCTGATTCTAGCACCAACTCCCGTTCTGACAATGCCACATCGGACAAATTGGAGTGCGAAGTTGACACGGACGGAGGGAACATGTGTTGAGGGGATTTGATTGGGGTGTGGAGCAGGGGGCTACCGATGAGTTGAGGGGAGGGTCGGTTGGAAGTGAGGTTCAATGCTGGGGGCACGTTGGATTTGATCAACGTGGGACGAGGTCGGCGCAACGATGCCGCCCTAGTAATTTCGCCAATGTCGGAGTCGACATCCAGATCCAGCTCATCATCAATGACGGAAGGGTGACCGCCAGTGGCTGATAAATGAAGATGATCGCGAGGGGTGTAATCATCGTCATCCAGCTCATCTTCTTCATCGATCTTGTCGACATTGACCAATCGAGGTTGGGCCTTGATAGCGGTCATGGTGGCATCGTGGGACTGGGACAACATCGCTGGATTGGAGTTGTTGTTTGCCCGGACGACGTCACCGATAATCAGGGCATTTTCAATGGTATTCAAGTCGGAGAAGATCAGTTCCAGTTCCGACGAGTAAATCAGGCGGGTGTTATTCTTGTTGGGGCGGACGGTGACCCCGGGAATGTAGGCAATGGGTAAGATATTCAGAGCATTACCAGTGGACACGGTGGTGGCCATCGAGTTACGGTACAGCGCTGGGTCAATATCATTGTACGACGGGTTAAGTTGGGCGTTTGCCTGTTTAACAATCTGTCGCTGGCGTTCCCGACGAGCTTGGGCCGCCTGCGACCGCCGGGCTCCCGGATAGGTAGGTTTTGTAAATGATTCATAACTTGATATCCGTTTGGACCGTCCCAGCTTTGCCAGCTGTTTTTCCAGCATCACCGTGGCCTCATGGGACAGAGCAATTCCGTCACCATTATGGGAGTCGATGTTACTGATGCAATAATCGGAATCGTCATCCTTTTCATCCTCTTCGTAGTCAATAGGGTTCTTTTTGCGGAATCGATAAATCACCCATCCCACCACCCCCAAGATCGCCACCAATACCACCCCCCCAATCACCCCTCCGACGATGGCGCCAACGGGGGTCTTTTTGGGGGTCAACGACGTCACCAGCGAATCGGAGACACAGACAATCTTGGGACACAGCTCACAAGTAAGGGTGGTGATGGTACAACTCTGGCCATCGGGACACGCCCCTTCACACAGGAGCTTCTGACACTGCAGTTCATCGACACACCCATCCGCTCGTTTGGAAAAATGACGGTAGTCTATCAACATCCTAACCACCAGTGTGTGTGAGTTTAAACTCGGTTGTCGAGGAACAGTTGAGGAAATGCGACGTAGCCTGAGGTGAGCGAATTAGCGAAGGTTATAGGGCGTGGTATATGTGGGCTACCCCTCGATATACACGCAAAGAGAATGGGGAGGGTCGTGTCAAATGCGAGGCGCCGTCAGGCAGTGTAGATATCCTCACCAACGATCAGGGAGGCTAACCGATAGCGTTGGCGAGATTAAGGGGATGGACGCCGCCAGTTAATGCTGGCTTCCACCCCCAGCGAGGTAATCTAGGTTTTTACTGCTGTTTATTCTTACCCCCGTTTGCAGTTTCACTCGGGAATGCTTCGATGGTACGGTCGGTTTAGCGACCGCCATCTGATCTGGTGTCAGGGCAATGACTTTTTTTTTTTACGGTGCCTTTTTATTTTTCGTCAGGCAATGGTCTAGACTTAGGCAGGAACGGGAGGTTGCGATTGTTTGATGCAGCAGGATCCTATCGGTATTAGCATTCTCCATACCAAGGCTGACGCTATTTACTTCCAAGCTCTAGCTCCATGTCAATATCGCCCCATCGAAGGTTACCGCCAACATGGTTGATTTCATCCTGATTAGGTTGGATAGTGTCGCCGCTCACGTAGGCGTTCACCCAGCAAGTTTGTTCCGCGACTTATTTTGCCGGGATTTATAGTAGTAGTATCGCATAGAGGTTGCAGCCACCACCCCTTCATAGCCTATATTGCTTGTCGGGTATAATTTATGGTATTTAGATGGCAATTAAACTTCCTCATCTATTAATGCGGGTAATTAACTACATGATGGAGGTGGCAGCGGTAACCATGTGGTTCCCGGGCTGTTTAACTCAAACGGGAGTTAATCAACTCCGGCTACATCATGTGGCCGATCCTGTGCTAAACTTTTACCAATTAAGATGAAGGCTAATTATGATACACTAAAATACACATTGGACAAATTTCCTACAAAATCCGTCGTCAACCTAAAATGTCTGCTGGATACTCTTGGGGAAGCTAAAGTTTTCTCTTCTCCGGATCAACCAGTTCTTTTCATAGTCAAAGTACTTGTAGTTGCTTTCGTCGTCGCTGGCGGCGTCTCCCGCCAATTTAGGGGTGGTTCCTCGTTTGGCAGGGTGGTTGTCCTTGAGGAACCATTGGCTCGTTTCGGTATTGAATACCCACCCTCGTTTCGAGAGCTCCTTAGCGGCATGATACCGAGCCAATACGTCGGGCCCATCGGAGTAGTAGAAGCAGAATTGTAACGTATCCACCTCGAACTTGGACATTAGTCTCGCCAGGTTGAGTTCCAGCATTGGCTCTTGAGGGTAATCGATCAGCAGGGGGTGGATGTTGACCGGGTTATATTGGCAAGGCCGTTCGGCGTCAATCAGATCGGGACAATTTAGTAACAGACTTTCTAGTAATGGCGAGATTTGAGCAAATGGCAATGGTCGTTGTAAACGACCCTGGGGGAGGATGTGGCCATCACTGGGGGCCGGGGTGCCGTTATCTAACCCGGGGGGGACCACTGGGGTTACTGACCGTTTGGTAGGGGGAGGTGATTGTTTGGAGATGGTAGTAGCTGCTATTCCTGGGGCACCCCCAGTAGAGGTTGTTCCTGGGGCTAAGCCAGGGGCCAGACCCGTGGCCAGACCCGAGGCCACCCCAGGAACCACCCCGGGAGCTCCCACCAACCCAGCGGCGGATGGGGCATTATTAGGTATCACCGTACCCTTGGATACCTGGGGAGTATGAGGAGTAGAGACTGTGGATGATGATGGCACATCCTTTTTCACCACGGTAGGTGCCACCTTCTTCTTTTCCCTTTCCCTTTCCCTTTCCTTTTCCTTTTCCTTTTCCTTTTCCTTCTCCTTTTCCTTTTCCTTTTCCTTTTCCTTATCATCCTTCTCTTCCTTCTTCTCAGTCTTGATAGGCTCACCATAATGCTCAACTTGAGATAATGTTCCATGGACTTCATGATGAGACTCTTCAATATCCAATTGATCATAGAAATCATCATAATCGACAAAATCATCTTCTTGATTATTCTCAACGTAATAATCTAAATCATCTCGAATCAATTCGATGCGATCAGGATCCAATTCTTCATTTTCCAACGCCCGTAAAACCGTCTCTAATTGAGTCAAATGATTATTATTGCGATCAATCTTCTCGCGAATCTCCTCCAGTTCTGAATTATTGTGGCGTTTCTTCCCCCTTGTCTGGTGTAACTCCAGCTCCAACGATTCATTCTGATGATTAAGTTCCTCAATTTGAGTGGAAATATAATCACACGCCGCCTTTTTCTTGCGATCTTCCTCCAGCAGCACTCCCTGCAGTTGAAGTTCCAACCCTTCGTTGGAAAACTGTTTGATTTTCAGCAGTTTTTCGAGCTCCTTGAATAAATCCATAGCATGTTCAATCAGGGTACGATTTCGCTTGATTTCCAGCTTATCCAACTTGATACTGGTGTCATTTAACCAAATCTTAAGTTGATCCCGCAGCCGCTGAAGCTTTTTGATTTCCTTCTTGAGATCCAGTTCGAGCTTTTCCTTTTGAGAGGAAATATCGGTAGTGGTGAGTTTATCATAGGTATCATCGAATGATTGAAGCCCTTCGGCAATTTTCTTGTTGACTTTGTCAAACTCCTGTTGGAGCTTCCTCGCTGACATGGTTGTCGAAGAAATTGCGCGCGGTTGGTGTCAACTCAGTTGCGGTGGTCACCATTTGGTTTGTCGGACCCCTACATCAAATGGGTTTTATCAACGTATATATCTAATATTGTTTACAAATGGGCCACTTCCAGTTTGACAAATTCTTCGGAAAAGTGACAAAGTTGTTGGAAATTGGTCTCAAACCCCCCAATCCCCCCGTAGTAGGGATCATCAACTATCGTCTTATATTTAGGGTCCTTTTTCCACTTGCCAAATAACTCCACTTTGGTATCACTGCCGCGAGGTCTCCGGTGTAACAAATCGGCCTTGTTGGATTCATCCATGGCAATCACATAATCAAAGTCGGCAAAATCGGAAGCAGTGATTTGTTGAGCAGCATGATTAATGGCAACACCGTGTTTACGACAAGTGGCCGCCGAGCGGTGGTCGGGCAGTTCGCCGACATGATAAGCAGCGGTACCAAATGAATCAATCCGGCGGAAGTGATGGTCATAACCAAGTTCCTTGACATTATGACGAAACACCGCTTCGGCCATGGGCGACCGACAAATGTTACCTAAACATACAAATGCCACCGAGATTCGGTTATCCTTCTCTGCCATTGAGTAAATAAATGATGAAAACGTCTCAGTGAGCACTGAGCACTACTAGGTAAAGTGTACCCACCAAAGTACCACTCACCTACTAACTACTACGCAGGAAGGCCTCCACCAATATTATTATTACGTCATTCATTAAAATATGGTTTATCTACTGAATACTAGGCACCACGAATTGTTTCCAATCGTCAAACCCAATGGATTCATGTAAAAACTTATCAAACTCTTCCACCTTTGGTTTCTTTTCATTGAAAAGATTATCAATCTCCATATCAAATGCTTCCATTGCCGGTCGTTTTTGTCCTGACACTGCCAAATGAGAACAAGTGTCGATGATATCTGATTGTACCAAATCTCTAATCATTGGCACTTGTCTGAATGCCAGTGTCAATGCCTTCAGTTTAATTTCACACGTCCATTCACTGAGCGCAGGCGACAATGGCGACAGTTTACCTGGAGTTACGGTGGGGATTTCTCCCTTATCCAGAGGTTCATCAAGTTCGAGTAAATTGGCCAAACTAGCATAGAAAAATCGTTCGGGATTAACTGCCAGCATTTCTCTGCGCTTGGCGAGTTTGGCATCATCGGGCGAGTGGTTGAAAACATCGTCGCCTTGTTGCAGTTGAGGAGTAGTCTTGAGGAATTGGGGGGAATGCATTTGCGGTGTATTCTTGTTGGAATGCAGGCTAACATGGGGGGTTGGGATCAGATTGGGGGTTCTAATCTGTTGCATAAAGTTGGGCAGACCCGCCGTTCCTGCTGGGGTTGGGATACTCGCCACATTAATTGGTCCCTTGGTTGATGGTTTCCGTCGTTGGCCTCCGGGTTGGGATTGGGCCACTGGCGACGCCGCCGTGGGTTGAGGGGTCAATTGCGGCATTGTCTGCGACGGTGGCTTCGACATTTGTTGCAGCAGTTGAGGTTGCAGCCATTGATCGTATTGAACTTGACCCGAATGTTGATTTGGACCACCGGGACCCACACCATTAATGTGTTGAGGTATTGGTTGCATTTGTTGCTGTTGCTGTTGCTGCTGCTGTTGGAAATGCTGCTGCTGCTGCTGCTGCTGCTGCTGTTGAGGCATTATGTTAACTTGATTTTGCCGAATCGACTGTTGCTGCTGCTGCTGCTGCTGTTGTTGTTGAGACTGTTGCTGCTGCTGCTGCTGGCGTTGTTGTTGAGTATGCATTGGCATTTGCCCTTGACTATATTGAGATTGAATTTGCTGCTTAACTTGAGACTGAGCTTGAGGTTGCAGTTGAAATTGCTGGCGAGGTTGTCCACCCTGTTGCTTATCCAAAATCCAATCTTTAACATAGTCATAGCACTTTTGAAATTGTCCTTGTAACCGGTCCAACAAGTCGGGACGAGCCAAGTACCGATCATGCCTCATGTTTTCCAAAATTTGTCCCGTCATCACCTTCATTCTGATCAACTTTTTGGTAATCTCTTCATTACGACTCGTCATGTAGAAGTAGGAGATGTAACGATCAATGGTGGAATACTGTTGAGAGATCCGGGTGATCTTTTCTCTCACTGCTGCCCGTTGCTCATGATCCAAGTTATTGGTTTCATCGGGTAGCACCACCTTGTTTTGTTGCACTTCTCTGAATAATTGAACAAGTCGATTTTTCACTTCCTCAGTCATTTGTGGCATTCCCTTTGGCACTTGGTTGTGGGATTGTTGTCCCATCATTGGTGCCGTTTGGGTATGCCGACCCAGCATTTGTTGTTGAATACCATGCTGAGGCACCACAGGCAGCAGCTGTTGACCAATTGGCATGGCTGGTCCCAGTTGGGGTGGCCCCGAGGGGTTTGGTTGGGTGGTTCTCATCGATGGGTTCATCTGCTGCTGCATTTGCGCCTGTTGTTTTTGGCGTTGTTGAAGCTGTTGCTGCTGAAGTTGTTGTTGTTGAAGTTGCTGCTGTTGTTGCTGCTGTTGCTGCTGTTGCTGCTGTTGCTGCTGTTGCTGCTGCTGTTGAACATGCTGTTGAACCTCTTTCCTCTTCTGCATCATGATAAACTTTTGGATGAATGAGTTCCGATCTTGGGCTGATAATTGTTGAGGCATCTTATTCTGCTGTCTCAAGTTATTAAGCAACGTCATTGCTGCTTGAGAGTACTTGGCATAATCAGCGGTAGTTATCGGAGGCACCTGAGGCATCGATGGGTTCCCACCCAGACGATCGCCTTGTTGTTGACCCATTTGCATTGGTTGTTGCTGAGGTTGGTTCGCCATTTGCTGCTGAGGTTGTTGAGGCTGCTGTTTCTGAGGCTGTTGCGATTGAGGTTGCGATTGGGTCGGTTGAGGTTGTTGAGCCTGGCGAATTCGTTGATTATGCATTTGCCGTTGAACGTACTGTTGCCGTTGTTGAGAATTCATCGCTGATGAATAATTGGCAAGCAGTTGTTGTTGGCCTCCCTGTTGGGGCCCTAGACCTTGCGATTGCGACAGCTGTTGAAGTTGTTGAAGCATTCCCTGTGGATTCATATTCAGTTGGTTCAAATTTTGCTGATTCATACTCGATTGGTTCAAGTTTTGCTGAGACATCGACAGTTGGTTTTGGGGCATCGACATCCCCAGCTGTTGCTGTTGCTGTTGCTGTTGCATTTGCATCAGTTCCAACAGTTGTTGCTGCTGTTGCTGCTGTTGCTGCTGTTGCTGCTGTTGCTGCTGCTGTTTGAACGCTTTGTAATGAGCCAGTTGTACTTCACGAATATGAGGCACCAGAGTCTTGGGGATGATCCCCAGGGCTAACCCTTGCTGAATTTGCCTCCAGGTGGTAGTGTTCGGCGGTAAGTTTGGGATGCGGGCCAATAACTGGGGAGGAATCGCCAGGTTATAGAGCTGACGATTGGCGGCCTGTTGGACCTGGGGATGCATTTGCTGTTGGCGAACCTGGGGATTGGATGGCATGGAATGGGATTGGCCCTGCCCTGACTGGTTGGAAGAATCCTGGTACTGTCCATACTGAGATGACTGGGGCTGCTGGGAGTAAGGCTGATTGGCAGAATTTTGCCCCGTAAACTGGGCCAGCTGATTCATCTGGGGGGTGGAATTGAACTGAGGGTTTTGCACCAGGGATACCGGCGGCTTGGAATATTGCTGCTGTGGTGGTTGTTGGTGGGGCTGGCCCATAGGCTGAGACCCCAATTGTTGACTTCGGCGGAACATTTGCTCCTTTAACTGCTCCATCTTTTGCTTAATAAGCCGGTAATACTCATCTCTCAGCGACAGCCGTTTCCATAACCCTTCTTCGAACTGTCGGGCCAACTGCTGCACCTGGGAGACATTGGCGGTTGGCCCTTCTAGCAGTCGGATCGCCTGGGTGAGGATCCCCACAATCCGCTGACGATCGTGGTCAGACACGTACAAGTTGCTCATTCGTCAAACCAGGCACTCTTGTTACGGTTGGAATCCACAAGTTGGAGTGAGGGGTGGAGGAGGAGATTGACAACGGGGTCACTGGTGATTTTTTTCTCGAAATTTTGTGCGCCCCCTAGCCCGACCCACTATTGCCGATAAGGTTATTTAGGCAATTGTCGAGACAAAATGGGGGAGATACTACGGCTGGGTTCTCTATAAACTATTGGCCATGTTTAGGGAGTATCGCACCCCCCGGGTCCGGTTCGGGGGTGTTCACTAAATCGGAAATGTTGTCGCAAAATTCACCTACATGGTTATGATTTCGAGCCACCGACATAAAAGCAATAGTGACAGATTTATCAGTCAGAGATAACCTAAGTGTGGCAAGCGCCCGGCGAGGGTCCCCCCACCCCTTGTAGTGGTTGTGACTGTTGATGGGTGGACCCTGTTGTTTTCCCTCTGAAGAAAATAGTAGTTATATAAATTTCAGGGCTTCCCCCCACTTGCCTATTTCAGTGACTACCGAACGATTTAGAAAGTATAACGTAGATATCGGTTGAAGTCGGCGTAACCGTTAGAATTTTTTGTTGACATTGATAGCAATGATATGGGAAGATAATCATTTAGACGTTGTCTAGTGAGTGGAATAACCCACCAATGCGGCTTTGATCTCGGTTATACGTTAGACGAATAATGCATCGAATATCTCTCATCAGTTGAAGGCGGCCACCAACACCAGGCGATAATGCGAAGTGTAAAAGTTTTGAGAGAAGCAAACAGGTGGGACAATTACTGGGGAAATCGGTCAAATGTTGTTGTTGTTGTTTAGACTCCCAGTGGGTTGCCGGCTATTTTCGGTTACCATTATCTTTTTTTGGCGATTGGCATACATATGTGTTCATGTATATAATACATCAACATCGGATGCGACATGTGACATTATTCACTAATTATAAAGAGGAGAGAGAAATCGAGTCCAATACCATAAAGATGTCAGCCACCTCTTCATACATATAATATTTATCCCATCAATTTTTTTGGTTTTTGGGCGGTGGCGGTTGAATCGACATTCTCTGTCATTGGCGCCGGCGCCGCATCTGCAGACGCCATGCAGGGTTTGCATTGAATCTCCAAATTAGGCGACCACACCGACAGAGGAAGAATTCGCTTCAACTCAGACTCCACCACGTTCCAATTGTCATCAATCGAATTTTTCAAACTCAATTGAATGATATGGTCTACGCGGGTCTCCTTGGTAACGTCCACGGGAGTATACTTTTTGATAAACATCCTCATCACCATACATGCGGTTTTAGGGTTTGACTTGTAATGGATGGTGGGGTGATCGTCGCCACGATGTTTGACCCTAGCAAGAGTAAGGGGCCAGATTTGTTCACGGGGGACTCCTATAAAATCAATTACAATAAATCGCCACTCCTGAGGTAGTCCCTTGTACAACAGTTCCCGTTCCAGCTCCAGAGCATTATTGCGATCGATGATCACCACCGGCGCCAGCGCCAGTTTGGCCCGGGCGATTAATTGGCGACGGTTCTTGCACTGGTCACTTTCGACGAGAGTCCAGCCGGTGACGGCAGCAAGTCGGCGAAGAAGGGTAGACTTGCCACAGGCCACAGTGCCCACTGAGGTCACGACAATCATCACTTACCCAGTGGTGAGCAACTGGTGAGATGGGGGACGCCTCACACACGTGACAGAACACGTGACCGCAATCCCAACCCACCATAGATTCATCCGTTACTTCCATCATTGCCAATTATGAGTGAAGAAGATATTGGTAATGCCTACAATGATATGGCCTTGGATGAAGATGTGGCCTACGACGAAGATGAGGATCAACAACAACTCGAAGATTCCGAGGAATGGAGGGAGCGAATGCAAGAACAATCAGAATTGAATAGTGGCCAACAGTTGGACGACGAGTTTTGTGTTCCCGAGTATCGGGAGTATAATCCCAACTCGGCTCCATCCGATCGCAACTAAACCTCTCCGTTAAGCTGTCAATCGTCTATCCCCTCCTTGCCAACTGCCCGTCACCTGGTTGTTAGATTTGCCGGGATCTGAGCCATTTGTTGCGCACAATTTACCTAGCGTCTGAATAGGGGTCAAATGGCATACATAAGCAGGGGCCGAGGGCTCATCTGATAATTATCCAATACAACAAATTCATTCACCCCATCAAACACCCCATGAAACATCAAACCATCCACTCACTGTAGATATCCTCAATCCCCACTAATGATAACCTCCTGCCACCCCGTGGCCACCATAACTATCAATAAACCAGCCGATGACATCAGACAAGAAAAAATTACATGGCTTCGCTCCCAACCCCCACCGTAGCACCAGGTTTAGCATGTACGCTAGTATGAAGCACTTTCCAAATTTCTTTTTTCTCTCTGTTTTTTAAGCAAGGCTCTCGCACCCATACGACAGGCGATACGATACTGTGGGACCCGACGCTAACATGTCTTCTCTAACAACTGCAACGTCTCCATCACAACCAGAGTCCCATCTTCGTCAGCGGACATCCCCATCCCCCTCCACCCAACCGGTGACGTCTCTGGAAGAGCAGTTGATCCAGCGATTAGACACGTTCCTTTCGCTGATTGAGTCTCGTTTGGATCGGTTCGATCACTTTTTTCAATTTAAACAACAGGAAGAAGAGGATGCTATTGCTGCCGCCAAAGCCAAACCCACCGATAGCCTCTTGTTACCACCATCGGCATCGGCCTGCCATTCCCGGCTGTCGCTGGTGCTGCTGATATCGAGTATCAAACAGTATCTGATGAATAATTTGAACCAAGTGTACCAAAAGTTACGGTTAATCAAGAAACAAGTGTTACTGAACTCTCTCGGCAACTTAGATTACTTGTACCATACGTTATCCGATCAGTACAACTCGTTATTTAACGAAGACTTGGGGGAAAATGAAGCATCGATAACTTCTCGTGAACTTTTATCCCAGAAAATCATCACCACCATCCAATATTTCGATGAAAAATTATTGGCCATCGATGATTTCATCAAACCTCACCCCCTGGAAGATTACTCGGCCACGGTGGAGTATAACCACTTGAGATTTTTCAATTTCAACAAGGCGTTAAACGAAGCAAAGCACCACCTTTTACATTACTACCAATTGCCGCTTCTGTGGAGAGAAAACAAGTTCATCGTTTATGGTTACCAGTTTCTGCTTAGCCATGCCACCATGTTGAAGCTGTTTAGCAAAATTCATAATGAAACCGTCAACATTTGGACCCATTTGCTTGGGTTTTTCCTCATGTTTTATCTCATGGTGGTTCATTATCCCCAAACTGCGGTATACGCCCAAAACTCTTGGGTAGACAATTTACCCATCTATGTATTCTTCCTTGCATCGTTTCAGTGTTTGCTTGGTAGTTGTGTGTGGCACTCTTACTCTTGTTTTGCCCATTACCCTACTAGAGCCAATTGTGCTTGTGTCGATTATACTGGCATCACTGTGCTCATCACTTGTCTGGTGATTTCTACGGAATATGCACTGTTGTACAATCATCCCATCATGTTTCGGATAATTGTTGGCTTCCTGATTCTCTGTGGTCTTTGTGGGTTTGCCTTCAATTGGTCGCCTTATTTCGACAAGCCTGAATGTCGTTCCTTACGGATTGGGTTTTTCGTAGGTTTGGCATTTCTGGGGGTTACTGCAGGGTTCGTCATGTGCTTTTACCTGGGGATCTTGTATACCCTCAAGTTTTTCTTTCCTCTCGTATGGAAGCTGTTTGCGTGGTACGCATTGGGGGTGGTGTTTTATGGCGGTCTCTTTCCTGAAAGGTTCCGCTACGACGTCATCTTTGATGATGATATCGACAAGTGTACCCATGAGTACAGTGCCAAAGATGTTCTCACCGATAATGTTGGTCATGATGGTGAAGAAGAATTGGAACAGCTCGAAGAAGATTTGCAACATACCCAAACTGAATCCCAATTCGATGCCCTTGTCAACAAGTATTTTCCTGCTGAGCCGAAAATCTCCCCTTACGCTGGTGACTTTATGCTGTTGTGGTGGGTGGACTATATTGGCTCATCGCATAACCTTTGGCACATTTGTGTGGTGATGGGTGTGGTCGGCCACTATTTTGGAGTACTCGATATGTTTGACCAGATGAGATAGTTCTAGCTGGTATGGAACAGCTTCACTGTTCGCTAAAAGACCCGTTCAAGCTGAGTAGATTCAGCTGGTTTAGATATGAACATGAAATTACCTGCCTAATGGCGATGATATATAACGAAATACAAATTATGATTATGGAGGGCAATAGATACTAGAAATGTGTTATCTTAATGAAAAAGCCTCGTAATGAATGTGTGGGAAAAGTGTGGCTAAATCTGTCAAACTACAATGGTAACATGAAGACGTTCGCGTTGGTAACTTTGATGTTGACGCTGTTACATTGAATTAACCATAAAGGGAAATTTAGATGCTGAAATTTATAAACTATGTTGGGATTAATATTAGTTCTCCTTGATTATCAAATTTACTCATTATGGGAAATTTACATTCTTAGACGAGAATATCTCACAACATCAAAATTAGGCAATTTAAATAATTGCAAAGGAAGCAACAAGTATTGGATCAATAGAGATTAATGAGTATAGCGCTTTGCCGTGAAAATAAGCAACATGGTTTTTGCGTGACTATGTTTTGTCAATAGCCTCAACGACACCAAAAACCTACTAAGACACTCCCATAAAACGCAGGAGCAGCTAATTGAATATTTTTTTGTAGATTAAGCTACTTTAGAATGCTTTCAGTATCTTTCTTTCAGATGTCTTTTCCAGGTTGTTTTCTTGAACGAACGAAAATGCCAACATAGTTGAATAAAACATTTATGCCCTTGATGTTGTGATTTTCCTTCGGGATTTTGGATTTTGATCATAGTCCGCTTAATGGGGCCCTCTGACTCTAAACATGGTGCTTTGTGGTTTTAGGAAGGGGAGTGTTGGGTTCAGCCACAATAATTGGAACGGGGGGAGTACCAACAGTAATGGTCTTTTCGTGATATCCTGAAATGACCCCCGAAACCTGGTACCCTGCCAGAACTGTGAATTCACCAACCACTTCCCCGGCCAGTACCAATGTGCCAAAAAATACAGCGCCAGCAACAAAGTTTTGAATAGAAACCATAATGATTTGAGAGTAGACAGTCAAGGAAGTTCTTGAGATCATGGTAGAATTTAACTTTTATTTATACCACTTGAAGTTAATTAACACGGAAACCAAGGGATGGGAGACTTGGTCTAGAAGTTGAAAGATAAGCCTGACAATAGCTTTGTAACCCTCTGTTACTTTTTCAATTGCATTGAAATGCCTTTCTACTGTTGATCAGTTTAAGTGAACAAATCTCCCCATGCTTCAAATTTTATGTATATAAGCATTTTACTGCAACAGATAATGCTTGGGGTCCACCAAGGGCATCACTGTTTAAGAGCATCATTAAACAGTGGAACTTGTCCTTGCTTTATCAAAAAAGTTGATAAGGATAATATCTTTGTGTTGGTACAAACAATTTAAGGAGCGGCATACATAGAGTTAATCAAAATGCTTTTGGAAAACTCACCTAAATTTGTTGAGGTTTTACATAGTCCACTTTTAATTCTAATCATTATTGACCAAATTGCCTTGAAAATAAAAACCTAAGTAAAGTTAACCATTCCTCGAATCATTTCATGATATACTTCATTGTCCACTAGTAGTTCTTTCCGTGCCTTTTCACGGCAATTCTTCTACAACACCGATTATGATGCTTTGTGACAGAGAAACAGTTGTTTCAAATTAACCCGAACCTTTCTAGTTAAATTAGTCACATATGCAAAAGGCGACTAAGCTACACTAAGAACTTGGTAGGCCAAAAATTTGACCCTCGTAGACAATGTCCCCACTTGACTTTCAATGCTCGGATCTCACTCAACAGTTTCTGTTGAAGATGGAAATAATGACAACAAACCAGTTATCTATAATTGACATTTGCATATTCAATCTTTCGAAATCACGCTAAAACGGTAACTGGGATAGGGAGCTTGAAGAATTGAATAACTTTGTGAAATATTTAGAAAATCCTCGTTCAACAATTCAATTATTCATTTCTATTGTTATATAATCATCATCATCAAAATTTATTATGTTGTGATAAATATTCAATAAAGTATCATTATTAATAAGTTTGGGGGAGGGTTGTTCATATTGTGAATGTACTTCATAATCAAATGGTATATGTTTAATAAATTTCACTAATCAAACTAACATCCCCAAATTTTTACAATGTGAAAGAGCAGTTCAATTAACTCCAAGTTGGTTAACATTGAGGTAACAGGAAAATGGCCAAAAGCACGATTAAAATTGCCCCCTTTATTCAAGTTTTTTACATGTTCTGGTTGGATATTCCTTCTTATACACCAGATGATTAAACCTCATCCGAAATGATTAATTACGTAATATCTGGGTTGTGACTTCACCCCATTCGAAATACCTGCATCTGGATGGTCCCTCTTCAAATGTGGCTGCGAAAACCCATCTCCATCCATAGCTACCATGTCTGAATACCTCGCCAAGGCCAAGCAAATACTCAATGACCACCCATTTGTAATGTTATCCAAACTGTGGTGTCCTGACTGTGTGTATGCCAAAGATGTGTTTTCTAACCTTGGGGTTTCCGACAAGATCCACGTTGTGGAATTAGACAAATTCCCTGACCAAGAGGAAGCCACCAAATTGGAAGCAGCGTTTACCGAATTAAGTGGGCGTAAATGGGTGCCAACTTTATTTTTTCATGGCAAACGGTTCGGTACTGAACAAGAATTGAAGGAATGGAAGGCCCAGGGCACTTTACATGACATTTTGAAGCAACAACAATTGTTGTAGATAGCATTGATAGGTATAATATATATATTACGATAAAACTAATGCTTTCTAACCACCCCCGTGGCGTCAGCCAACTCAAGGATGTGCTTCTTATAGTCTTGGATGCTACCATTAAATCTTTGCACCGACCCGTTTTCTGAGGTCCAGATTTCATTGCACACCTTTTGGATAATATCGACATCATGCGACACCATCAAAACACCCCCCTTGAAGTTGATAAGAGCTTCAGCCAAAGCGTCCAACCCTTGGGTATCCAAGTGATTCGACGGTTCATCCAAAATCAAGATGTGCGGATTGGATAAACACAACGCGGCAAAGGCCACCCGGGACTTTTGCCCCCCTGATAGTAATTGCATTTTTTGCAACCCTAACGAACCAGTAATACCAAACGCCCCGAGGTGCCGACGGTATTCTTCATCAGTCTTACCGGGGAAGGTTTGCGACATCCACAGTACCGCCGATAACGTCAAGTCCATCGCATCAACGTGGTGTTGGGCAAAATAACCTATCCGCAACCGACCATTGCGCAGAATAAACCCTTCCAGCGGCAGCAACTTGTCCATGAGCAACTTTAATAATGTTGTTTTACCAGTACCGTTACCACCAACGAAGGCAATTCGCAGATCCATTTGTACATCCAACTCGACATTTCTAAGAAGAATCTTATCGGGGGAGTATCCGAAAGTGACATTTTGTACCTGGAGAATGGGAGGAGACAATTTCTCGGGGTCGGGGAAGTGGAAGGTGACGGTCTTTTCATCTTCAGGCGGTTCAAGGATAGGCAACTTTTCGAGTTTCTTGATCCGAGATTGTGCTTCCGACAGTTTGGCGGCATTGTAACGGAACTTGTCGATAAACTCTTGCAAATGCTTCCGGTAAGCCATTTGGTTGTCATATTCCCGACGTTGGTTTTTGATTCTTTCTTCTCTAGTGGAGTAGAACGAATCAAAGTTAGAACCTCGGTAGTAATCCAATCTTTCCGAATGCTGGTGAATGATATCGGTGGCAACTTCGTTAAGGAAGGCACGATCGTGAGATACCACCAACACGGTCGATTCATAAGTTTGCAAGTATTTGGCCAAATAAGTGATGGAAGGAACATCCAACATATTAGAGGGTTCATCCAACAACAACAAATCAGGTTGACAGAACAAGGCCCGGGCAAGGGATAATCTCATCCGCCAACCCCCAGAGAATGATTTGGTGGGTAAGTTTTGTGTTTCCTTGGTGAAACCCAACCCGAACAAAATGGCAGCAGCTCTAGATTCGGCCTTATCGGCATCCATATCATATAATTTATCACTGATGGTTTGAAGACGTTCTTCCAAATCATCCCGCTCATTATCAAGCTTCTTGGCTTCGTTGGATTCATCATCAAACTCGGCCTTGAGCTTTTCAATTTCAGCAATTCTTTCGTTGATCTTGGCCTCTTCGTTGATCAAGTTCTTCCGCCACACATCGGCATCAAGAACCAGCTGTAACGCCGGGGTATCGTCGCCTCGAATTTCTTGTTCCACATGCAAAATGGAAATGTGTTTGGGAATATTTAATTCTCTTCGAGAAAGTGCCCGCAATAATGTAGACTTACCAATACCGTTTTGACCAACAAGACCATATCTCCGACCATAAGCAAGCGTCAATGAAGCTTCACTAAGAATACGGCGACCATCCCCAACATATAAATCAAATACATCCACCTTAATATCCTTGGATTTACCAGCACTGGATCCAAAGTCCAACGGATTGATTTCCAAGAAAAACGAATCGTAATCTTCATCCTTCTTTTCGTTGAGCAATCTCGAAGCTTCGTATTGGACAAATTGATTATTTCTCTTGGCCACTTTTTTGGCAATCTTTCTTTCCTGCTTTTCCAATTTCTTCCGATCAACCTTGGACTCCATCTTACGACCAGTGTGTTCAATATCATTAGAAGCTTGAAGTAACGCCAAACTGGAATTAATATCTCTCTTTTGCGAGTTTTGCTTAAGAACATTGATATCCAATAACCGCTTGGAGGTGTCACCAGTAATCTCTAATTTGGCCATATTTTCCTTTAATTTGACATTGAGTTCACTTGAAAGCTTTTCCGCCAACGGATTCACCTTTTCTTCCTTCCCTCCAGCATCGATCAAGAGAGATGTAATGAATGCCATCTCATCAGCAATAGCCACTTGTTGAGCTAAAACTGCATCTTCAGTAGCATGGGAAAGATGTTGGATATAACCAACGGCATAATCGGCCACAACGGGGTCGATCAGGGGCACTGCTTGTCTAACCTGAAGACCAATGTTGGACATGGGGTTAATTTTTCACGCACTGGTTGAGGATATGGAAAATTAAAGACAGTCTTGATCACTGGTTTAAGGATGAAAGGTAAACAACAAGTTTCAATTGAATGATTCTCATCTTGCCTAGCATTTTCTTGATAAATTCATGGTGAAGGTTTAACTTATAAAATATTTTAACTTTTGCCAGTATTGCTAAAAAAGGTCAATTTCCCGTAAACACATCATCTTCAAAGCAAGTGAAGTAGTTATGTTCCCTAAAATCTGTTTTAAATCTTTAATTACGTAAACTACTATAATCGCTGCTCATGAATTGCTGCATCCATGAGCGGTCGGAGTGTTCGGAATAGTTCATACATTTAATCTAAAAAAAAATTATCTTGATCGGCAATCTACAAAGCAGCCTTAATCTTGGGTTCCAATTGCTTAGCAACTCTCAATTCTTGAACATCGGAGTTCCCACCAATGTGTTCGCCACCGATGAAAACATTGGGCACGGTCTTTTGACCAGTAATTTCGTACAAAGCATCCTGGATTTCACTGCCATCGTCCATGGTGTCCAATTCTAAAATGTAGGCATCAGTAGTGAAGGTGCCAATCGTTTCCTTAGCAGCCTTACAGTAAGGGCAGTAAGTCTAGAATGGTTAGCAATCAAGCTTCAGGTGGCAACGGGGGGACAAAGCCATACTTACCTTGGAAGCAATAAAGATGGGTTTGTTCTTAATAAGGTCTTGGACCTTTTGAATAGTTTGAGGGGAAGCAGGCATTGGAGTCAGCCAAAAGAATCTTTTCAACAATTGCGAAATCATGGGGTTTGATATTTTTGTCGCAGCCACACAGCCGCTGTTTTATCAAAAGTTCAATTACATAAATAATTACATAACAGGGTTCCTACAACTTATCAAAATTGGCATTACCTTCAGAGAACAACCCCAGGGGAATGATTTCAATGGAATAGCTATCGGGGTCTTTAATGAATCCAATGTTTTTGATCGTTCCCTTGTTAAACTTGACTCCCCATTGAACCTTGTTGGCGTACTCAGCATCAATTTGGTCGCAAAAGGTTGCTGGGTTGGCACATGAGACACAGGTGTGACCGTAGCCTTGAAGGGCGCCGTTTTCCGTTGAGTTGCCATTGTGGTAAGCAAACGAATCATCGGTTTCGGTACCATGAATGTGCTTCAACTCTATAACCCCTTGGCGACAGAGCAATGAAGTGTCATTGACGTCATATTTAGTACCATCATGGTTGTAACCCACATAGTACAAGTCGTAGTTGTCTTTGGCAACCTCCTTTTTAGCTAACAACGACATACCAAGCACTTTTTCATAAAATTCAATCGACTTGGTGGCATCTTTAACCCGGAGCAGGGTAATGGCAAATTGGTTGGAGTCAAACCCACTTGTTTGACCAAGTCCATTATCCCTAATATCAATCCAATACCCATCAGGGTCCAACGCATAATTACCGCCATTGGTGGTAAATTTAACTCCCTGCTCAGATAAACTGTTCCGGGTTGCAGCAGCATTGTCTACAGATATAGTAAGGTGACCAAACCCTCTATCCTTGTCGCCATTACCATTGTTCACCTTATAATTGGCATCATTTTCAGTACCATGGTTGTGACACAATTCAAGAACCCCTTCTCTATCGGCCCAATTCTTCCCTTTGGTTTGAACCGTGTCAAACGCTAACATGTAGATGGTAAATCCCATTGAAGGAAAGTCAAAATGGGTGAGAACCTTGAAACCAAAGTTCTTTTCATAGAATGGAATCAGCACCTTGGGATCTTTAATCCGCAAGCAGGTGTGATTCATTTTAAACGACTTGTCAATAGAAGGCATGGTGCAATTGGGTATACTTCAACAATGAGCAAGAATTGAGGTTATGAGTTAGTTGGATGATCCCGCCTGCACACAATCATGGGGACCAATGATCTTGCCATTTAATTCAATTATCCGAGGAAACCATTTGATGACGGTTAATTGCAATTTATTTGAATGATGATCATGAGACGGTTTCAGTTGACATCTATGTTTTTCAATAGTTATGGTTTGAGTCAATTTGGTGTTTGCTGGGTTAGCTCTGAAATCTAAGTGGGTAATATGAGCGGCTGACAGGGATAACCCATCGACGATTGATGAAAATCGAAGATTATTATGGGAAAGATCAACAGCCCGAAGGAGCGACAATTTAGACAATTGACTTATATCGCCAAGTTCGTTGCCAACGAGAGATAGATACACCACCAGAGGAAATTGGGTGCAAAAATATGATGGGATTGATACCAATCGAGTTTGAGACACCTTGAGAGTGCTTAAAAATGGTAACTGAGTATCAAGATAAATTGAATTATTCGATAATGATAGCGATTCGAGTCTGTCACAAAGGGAAACGGTGGTTCGAATAATTGTCGCTGTCATTTGGTTTTGAAGTGATAACACTCTTATCGATGGCGGTACCTCTAATCTGATCAACCTATTATCATTAACAAATAACCTTCTAAGGTGGTAACAGTTGGAAAGGTTCAATTCGACCACTTTGTTTCGATTTAAATTTAATTGGTAGAGTCGTGCCATTCCCAGAGAATTAAACTCACTGAGATTATTATCATTAATGGCAAGGCGTTTGAGTTTGGGAAGCCTATCAAGCCCAATAATGGCATCGATAGCATTATGACCCAAATGAAGCTCCTCCAAATGGGGCCACGACATTTGATTGAGATCTATAATCCCATGGAGTTGGTTGTAGGAACAGTTGAGTTTGTAAAGACCCCAGCATTCTCGAAAGCAATGGAGTGATTGTAAACGATTATGGGAAATATTTACAAATGTAAGGTTGGACAGTAGGGCCCCAACCCGCTGAAGACAATTGGTACCAACTTCAAGTCTCACCAATGCAGGAAAACCACCAAGCTCAACAAGCTTATTATTTGTAGCTGAAAGGTGAGTAATATGTTTTGGCATCCCCTCGAGATTAATCAACTTGTTTTCATTGACATTGATCAATTTGGTATCAGGTACCAACTCTTCAAGTCGTTTAATTGATAAAAGTCCCAGTTTTGATAAATCCAATTCATAAGAATATTTAAAACGTTTAGTCACCACTTCAGTCAACTTTTTAAAATCATCCTCAATTAGACAACTCTGATCACGAGTTGATTCACCTACCACTGACTTTTTAAATCTACCATCACCACCATTGTAAGATTTCCTCGCTTGAGTACCTGGACAATTGTCACTTTTCAAAAGAATTTTCTGATTGACACTCATAGATTTTAATAGATCCTTAATATCAACTAACATTTTCTCACTATGATCTAACCGTTTGTTTGTGATCACTGGATCTATACTCACCCCCAAATCATTCACCAGAACTTGTAATTGATCAAGGCATTTCACAATTTTAGGAATCAATTCGACCACGGGGTATAATTGTTTAAACTTCTTTGTCAAATCAACAGTCTGCACGAGAATCTGATTCACCGTTTGAGTTAATTCATTGGAACCAGGTGGTTTAATCGGGCTGTCTCGGGACTTTATTGGAGAATTATTGGCCAATAATGAAGATTGCTTAACTGGAAAGCTAGATACTCTTTTTTCCGATGCTAACGATGATGGTGAACCTTCAAACAGTACTTTCCTTCCCAAGATCGACGTCGATCTCACCAGACCACTATCACTTTCAATATAATCGAGAGCTCGTCCACCATCCTCGTCATTAAACGATTCCAGAGAATTACTTAAGAACACTGGGGGGGGATGGGTTTGTGGGGGAGTCTGGCTAGTTCGTGCCCCTGGCCTCTTTATTTGGAACTCCCCAAGCATAGTGTAAACGGTTCTATATTCCTACGTACATGGTGGCAAGTGGTAATGTCAGGTGATGCACCAAAATCAATTGACACTTAAAACCTTGTTGCCCAATTGAGGCAACTACCACATCCTATTAACTACCACCAACGGTCAGATCACGTGCAAATGAGATGGTTGCAACAAAAAGTAAAATGACTCATGTCGTACATGTGAAGATCTGATATTGTGCCGAGCAAATATAAAACGCCTCCTCTGACACCCCAGATCGCCACGTTTTCGGCATCAACGCTAACCGTGTGGTCATCTCGGAGTGCCCCACAATATCTTTTTTTTTCTTTTTTTTCACGTTGACCTCGGCGTTGCGAAGAGTGGATACGATGAAAAGGTAATAAAACAGAGGTTTTGACTAATCAATAGTGACCAAATAAAGTACTAGTAACATTGAATCATCACAGATGACACATGTATATCGATTTTTCACTATTTCTAACCCAAAATCTGCGTCGGCCGATGGTCCCGCGCCAGTGGAGTCTGTACGACGTACATGAAAACGGTTGTGCTTATAAATGCCATAGCAGTCCCACCCTACTTCAACATGTCAGTGATCACCAGAAATATTCGTCAGTGGATATCCAGACCGGGGCCACGTCTGGTGCGTTTGTTTTCACTGACAGCTACTGTTTGGTCGGCCCATCGCCATGATAGCAGAAAGACCTTAGTGTCTACCCATGAAAAATACATCAATAACGATCCCATTCTGATGGTAACGGCTCATGACTACATCACTTCTCGCATGTGTGAAAAAGCCAATGTCGATATGGTGCTCGTTGGTGATTCCCTTTCGATGACTTCGCTTGGGTACGATGACACTAATGAGTTGACATTGGATGAATTCATGTTCCACGTTCAACTGGTTGTACGGGGCAATAAATCTTCAGTTATCATTGCTGATCTCCCGTTTGGTACGTTTGAACGAGGAATTGACCAGGCCATCGAAACCCTGGTGAGAGTAATCAAGGAAGGTCGAGTCCAAGGGTTAAAGTTGGAGGGAGGTAACCCCCTGATTATCCCCACCATCTCAAGATTGGTTGAAATTGGTATCCCCATCATGGGCCATGTGGGGTTGACTCCGCAAAAACATAATACTTTGGGAGGGTTTAAGCTCCAGGGCACCTCAGTAAAGAATGCGGTACAAATTTATGAAGAATGCCTAGCATTACAACGAGCAGGGGTATTTGCTATCGTTCTTGAATGCATTCCTAATAAGTTGGCCCAATTCATCACCGAAAACCTCGACATCCCCACAATTGGCATTGGTGCTGGTCCTCATTGCCTGGGCCAAGTGTTGGTGATTGCTGACATGTTGGGGATGTGCGATGGTCATATCCCCAAATTTGTCAAGAAATATGGTGATTTCTTCAACCAGGGAGTCAAGGCCATTGACCAGTATCGCGCCGATTTGGCTCTGGGCGATTTCCCATTGGCAGATGAACACGGGTACAAGATTAAACGTGACGTGTTGGCCGAATTCAAAAATCAAGCCGCTTCGATTGAGAAGCACCAATAATTATTTATATTGTAATTGATAGTCCCCGTTTTTGTACGTTGTACAGAAGGGTGGATCAGGGCGACCACACACGTAAACTTTAGCACTATAATAAACTAAGAGATTAGCAGTTTGGGTGTAGTGTCAACCTCCACTTTAGCGTTGAAACGGCGCTGGTATTAACTATAGTATCTATTACCGGTGGTATAATGCCACCTACATGGTTAGACGATCCATGATTTCATACGGCATACAGTGCATGGTTGTGTAGCCCGGAAGCTCAAATGAACAAGACATAGAGGTGTAAGAGGCGGTAAAAAAACTCTGATAGATACCACAGCCAAGATTACTTCTGATAGCAACGAATTTGTCCCTCGCCCTTTCAAGGTGAGAACGGTGTCGGGCCTGGGGTCCAACTCGTCGCTGGCTTCGACTCCCTCTAACCCGTTACTTAATCTTCCCAACCATAGCTTTGGTGATAGCCGCCAACTGAGCTCTTCCCAACCGCTGGATGCTTCATCAATCTTTTCCCAACGGTCGCTGGTCACCACTGCCGTCACTCAATCTAGCCCTTACCTGAGCGGCCACGACTCATCTAGCGATGCCAGGGAAGTCACTGCCAATCATGACCATCAAGTGTTACGAATTTTTTTTATTCGTCATGGCCAGACCAATGAAAACGTGGAAAAGATCCTTCAAGGTCATTTAGACACCGACATTAATCCCACTGGAGTTGAACAAGCACAAAAGGTGGCCATCGCCCTTCAAGACATTCCGTTTGAAGACTTTATCTGTTCTGATCTTAAGCGGTGCAGACAAACATTATACCACATTCAACAATATCACCCCCATGTGCCCACTCGATATTCTGCCAAGTTGAGAGAACGGGACATGGGCGAGTGCCAGGGGATGTACTTGGTGGATGCCTTACAAAAGTACGGCACTGACTTCCGTAATTTGGGGGAAACCAAAAGTGCTTTTCTTACTCGCGTGGATGAAGAATGGAACTTGATGCTTAATAATAATCCCACCAGCCGTAATGTTGCCATTTGCACCCATGGCGGCGTTGTCACCGGCTTTCTCAATTATTTATACCAACTGGGATATGCTCTCAGTGACAAATTACGGGCGGAAAACTTACGGGTGCCATTTAATACCCTGATTGCTGTGGTTGACGTTTATCGAGAAACTGGAAAGGGAGTCATCCAGACTTTCGGCAATACCGATCATTTGGGAGGAACATTTGAAGTAAAGGACCAGTTGTTACGGTGACCGGTGTCAAAAAGTGCTAGCTAGAAATGAACATAATTAGTTACATACTACTACCTTAGTCTGCTTCCACCGGGGGAGTGATAGTACCATCTTGTCTTGGCTCAGTGACTGGCTTGTTGCCTTCACCATCACCGATGACATTATTGTACGGTCTTTCTCCCAACACGGTGATGCGGAAATGGTGACGGTTGCCAGTATCATGGCGCAAAAAGTCTAATGTGGCAGTGTGCAACAAGAATCGATTGTCCCAGGCAATGACCAGCTTCAGGTCACCACCTTTGTGTAATGCCCGGACTTGGAATTCAGGATTACTGGTGACGTGATTCTCCAAGAAGTTTAAGATAAAGTCCAGCTCTTGCTTTTTAACTCCATCAATTCTTTGAATAAATCCTCGAGAGAAGAACAACAGTTTTTCGCCAGTAACGGGGTGAATTCTAACCAATGGGTGTTTGGTGAACAAATCCCCAGACACCCGAGCCGGTTGACCAGCGAACTTTGCCAGTTTATTCTGATAAACGTTTGAATGGATCACGGTTAACGTTTCAAAGAATTGTTGAAGCGTAGGCAGCAATCTCCGGTAGGCTTCTCTCAAATCAATGAAAACAGTATCACCACCAGAGGGGGGAGCTTCAAGAGCAACGAAGAAAGAAAACAGGGAAGGGTATTCTTCAAATGATACATCCGAATGCCATCCATACAGTTTGGTGGTGTCCTTGTATTGCTTGTCATACCGATCGGACTTCCCAGCAATCCGAAACGTAGTAAACAATTCCGGGTAATTTTCCGCCGAATAACTTACGGGATGAATGTGCAACTTGCCAAAATGTTGGCCAAATTCCTTAGCAAATTGGGGGCCCTTATCCCGGAAGTCTTGTTGGCGCAAAACCACCAACCCTCTGTTTTCCAACAAAAGGGCAAAATCATCCTTTGCTTTACCATCCAATTTGCTCAATTGAATTGACTCATCATCAATTTCAGTACCCAAATCAGGGGACAAGTCGAAATGGTTAACCTTGTCGATTCCTTCGGGGAATAAGTTCTTGTAGGAAGCATCACCAAAATGACCCCGATCATTTTTAATATGGTCGGGATTCTCAAACCGGCGATACTTGCCAATCTCTTCTTGCTTGGTTTTGGACAAGTATTCAGGATACTTTACTGTCTTTCTGATTTCATCAATTTGTTGGGAGTAATAGTACCGAGCGTCTACATCAGGCTTTGCCTTGAGATTGACGGGTTCGAAAAAGTCGGAAAGACCAGGGCGGAAAGACATGTTGATATGATTGATCTAATTGAAACTATTATTAGATACCTTACTACTTATTTATACTTGGGATGCTTGGATCATCCACCTAACTCGACCTATGGTGTATAGTGGCGCCAGCCACACTCGCCACAGTGCCATAGCCAAGGAGAGTAATATTTTGCGATTGGTAATCAATGAGTTAAGTCAATTGGGGGAGACAATTGAATCCCCCATTCTCCCTACAACTATCCATCTGTTTCCAATTGGTAATTGCGTTGACAAAGAAAATTAAGAAAGAAATAACAAAATAATTGTCAAAAGAGGACCTTTGGTAATCTAGGCTGCTAACGCGATAAAATCTTTCGATAAAATTCATATTTATAGTGGGACCATTACACCAGGATATTATTGATATCTTCAAGTCACGTGATAGATAATGCACCATCTTCAAGTGGCAGCAACCATCAATTGTGCCTAACCAAATGAAGATTCCTGACCACCCCAAGAACCCGGGACCATTTGCTGTCCAATTTGGGTACGAACACAATGTGAGATACGACGAAAACCCAAAGACTACACGGACTTACCATGACAAGCCCAAGCCAATCCTCTATAATGAAAAACACAGTCATCCTCACCTCCATAAACTTGCGGGTAAATTGAAGGACTTGGCCCTTAGTTAGGTATTTATTTATGCTAATTGACTACAATTTGTTTTCTCGAACTGCTTGGTTGACAAGTCTAACCACTTCATGGGCATGTCCGTAAGATCCTTGGTAGCCACCCCCACCAGCGCCATAATTATGAATCAACCAGGGACGAGTGGCATCTACCTCAATTCTTGCGCCGCCTTCTCTAAATGGTCGAAATCCAACATTAACTCGAATAATATCGATTTCAGTGGGGTTATTTTGGTAGTTGGGGTCGACCAACTCGGGAACAAACCGTTTTGCTCTGCCAATAATCCGTTGAGTCAATTCTACATCTTCTTCCGGATTATCGGTGGTTTGAAAGCAACCACCAATGATACAACCTCCCTCTTTACGCGGCATCAAATATAACATTTCGTCATCCAAACCTTTGAAGCCTTCGACTTCAATTTCGGTCTTGGCACAGTTTCTAACGTGCAACACCTGGCCCCGGATGGTATAATTACGGTTTGGATCATTCAAATCGGTCAAATCTCGTACTAACAACCCTCCACAGTTGATAACAATATCCCCTTCGCCTTCTGCGTAAAGGGTTTTCACCTGGGCTAACGATTCTACCTTGGGAATACGCTTGATTACATTTCCCATTTCTAAGTTTTGTTGCAACAAGTAGTTAAGGTAAATGGGGGTGGAAAGCACCACTCCCTTGAAAGAGAATCCCTTGACAGCATTACCGACAAGATCGTCGGATTTGAGTGGACGAAAATCCTCGACAAATGTACTGAACCAAGGGTACTCATAAGAGGCGGCATCTGAATATTCATCGGTGATAAACACTCGATTGGTTATAGTCCACACCCCCGCCCGAGGATCGGTAGCTGCCAAATCAAGAAACCGGCGGTATCCCGCCCGATCGATCTGTTGAAGTGTTTGATCATCTTTAGTGGCGAATGAATGCCAGTTGGCCCCGGCGAAGGGCAGGGTATACTCCGAGTCGAGATCACCAGGAAGATGGGCAGCCACGATGGTGACATGATAATTGGGATGGGTCCGCTTGAGCTCAAGCGCCGCAGTGAGCCCAAGTACGCCAGCTCCAAGCACGACAATCCTCGGCATTGTTTATGGTTGGTAGAGAATCGGCTGGTAAATAGTAATTTTGTGTAACAGGATTCGCGCCCTGCGGCTTCCAGCACTGTACTGGTGCGACAGCCAGCCACACTCCCCGTTAGGTACTATTGTTTGCACCAACAGTATCCCAGCCACCACTAGGCACGGCGGATAATCAATAGGTTTGCAACAAAATGGGTAATTGGAAGTGGGCGTTTCTGTTGTTATTCATATCAAGAATGACCTAAGGATATAATACGACTATTATAGATAATGGAATGACGAATAGTTAGTTGTGAACAATGTCACGATTAGTGATTACACTAGATCTCTCTTCGATCGGAATTCTCGTTATTCACTTCCAACGGTGGAGTAGTTGGGAATGCTCACTAAAGAGGTACTGATCCACCTCGATCCAGACATCAGTATTGTCTAGACTGGTGAACAAAGTTTAGCATGGTGTGGATGGCCGCTGAACCTAATTATTACCTAAGGTCACATTAAAGTCGGCTCAAAATCAAACCAGCACTCATGTGTAAAGGTCGATCACTTACCGGAGGCCCGTCGCCTCCTAAATCCATTCTGGTGTAAACTCCCGTACCATTGCGCCTTACCCCAAGATTAGCTAGCAATGTGCCAACCTTAGTATGCTCAATATCATCGGTGATCTGATTCTCGAAGTGGTCTGGGGTCCATCATGAAACGGAAGCTTTGCTGGTGAATAGTTTACGTCAGGGTTCTGATTATACCGGTAGTTCCATTCATCTCTTGCCTAAATTCACCCGAACTACCCTTAAAAATACGCCGATATTATTTGCCATGAAAATATTTTTTAGCGCGGATGCAAAAAGGCTGGTATAATGGCTGCAAAACTGGCAACCAGCACTGCAAATTCAAGTCAGGGAAGGAAAAATTGTTATGAATTTAGCAGCGTTTTGACATCTTGGAAGGTTGCTAAACTGCCTATCATCTGCAGCTTGGATGGATGGTGCATTGTTGGCACATCTTTGACCAGCACAAATGGGGCTAATGCTGAAAGACATCAACACATATAAAATGTCACGGTTCCCTGTACTGTTGCCCTAACTACTCCATCCTACCAATGATATTTAATAGTTTGGCGGTGTTAATATCGGTGGCTACCGCTGTGGCCGCTGATGTCCACACCGTAACCAAAACCAATTACATTTACCCTCCCGGATTTGAGGCTCAGATCTCGCTGATTATGGCGGGAAATCCAAAGGGCCAAAACTCGGGGATTCAGATTAAGTTTGTTTATCAAGATCCCCTGTCATCTTCGCAACCGACCCCCGCCTACGTCCCTCCCTATGGGGGCGCACCTGGGGTTCCTGCGCCAGCCCAAGGTCCCCAACTTACTCAACCCAATGGCGCTGTCCAGCCGACTCCTACACCATCCCCACCACTTGAATGGCTTGGCAATCCCTTGAATCAACAATCCCAACAACAACCTCAAGCTGCTGGGGTGTCCCCATCCCAACAATTGCAAAGTGTTGTTACTAGTCCCAGCCAGGAACCCACCGTTCAACATGTTCCATCTCAACCGGCAATTGTTGTCGATGTTTCGTCGCAACCTCAAAGTTCTTTCATCCCTGTGTCATCTTCGGCTGCAGGGGTGGAATCTTCTCAACTTCAAAGTGAAACTGCCATTTCTACCCGGCCAGTTGATGGACTTCCATCTCTTGTGGGTCCTAAGATTCCACTTGAGCTTCCCACTTTGCTGTCAACTACCACTACTTCAACTACTTCCACCTTGCCGTCAACTACCACTACTTCAACTACTTCCACCTTGCCGTCTCTGAGTTCGGCCTTGAACTTGGTGCTGTCATCCCTGCTGGAATTACTGTCGCCAGAAGAACCGGTCGAATCTTCAGACTCGGAGGAAACTGTAATTCAAGCTGAAACGGTTACTGTTGATACTACTGATGTCGAGTTTTCCACTGCTGTAGTCACTGAATCTGACAACACCAAAACTGTCACTTCCACTAAACCGGTGCAAAAGGCAGTTACTGTCAACACTACTTCCACCAAGAATAAGAAGCCAGTGACTCAAACCACCAAGGTCACTACCACTAATGCCAAGACTAAGGTTGAAGTTGTCACATTGACCACCAAGGCTGCCACTATCGTCACTTCTCAAGTGGTTACCTTCAAGACTTTGGCCGATGTAACTGTAACCAACACTTACACCACTGATGGGGTTGAATCAACTGTACAAGAAGTGGTTCAAAAGACGATCGAAACTACCTCCAATTTGACATACACCACCACTGCTACCGAAGAAATTAAGCTGACGGTGGAAGAAATTATCACACTGACTAAAGATGCTAAGACGATCAATGAAACCACGACCACTACCAACAACAGAGTTGTCACTGCTGATCCCCTGACGGTGTATCTCACCCACTCGATCATTTTCACAACTGCCGTTACTACTACTGAAACCGTATTTACTGCCACCACCGTTCCCACCACCACTTATATTGAACCCCTGGAAACTCACATGATTACTGTCACTCAGGAAAATCCTTTGGTTACTCAACCTGTGGTCACCGCAACTGTTGATAAAACAATTGCAACTCTGACTTTTACTGAAGATGTGACCATTACAAAACCATCGACAGTTTTATCTATTGAGACCAAGGGATCAAACGTTACTGATGTTTTCACCACTGTCTACAAGAACTCTACCTTGACTTCCGGATCTACCGCAACCTCTTTTACCACCAATTTGCAAGTGGCCAATACGACCATTACCAATACCGTTGATGAGTCGAGTTACCCTAGTTCTGAGCTGTCAGAATCGGCGCTCCTCATCACGAGTGTGGTCCCCTTGAACGTCACCATTGTTGGCGGAGGGTACTCTAATGCCACTGCAAACTCCCTGGTTATTCTGACGCTGTATCTGACTGTGATCTCAACTGTTATTCCTTCATCTTCCCTGGTCCTGATTGCTGGAGAACTGTCCTCGGAACAACCCACTTCCCAAATTCAATCTTCAACTGCCGAGTCGTCGGCATTTGAAACCTCTTCTGTGGAATCTTCTGTGGAGTCGTCTTCGTCTGCTGAATCGTCAGCGATGACCGCCACTCCTCCAGTTGAAAGTGGTGTTTACCAAGGTGAGTTGTTCAATGCTCCCATTGATACTCTGAATCCTCCTTCTGTGTTTGCAAGAGAGGACCTTCCCTTGGGAATTCCTCTGGGTATTGATCAAGGCGATTCACCTTTCCAAACTAACAAATTTTACTCAAATCTTTTCTTGGGTGGCCAAACCGATATGGTGTTCCCCTGGCCTTATGGAATGTTCTGGAGAAAGGTTGATTACTATGGGTTCGCTGTTCAACATAATGATCCCAGCAAGATTGTTTTTGGCTCTGAGGCTACCAACAACGAAGGAGTCCCTTCTTACTTTTACAACCCCACCCAGCAAGGTGAGCTTTTGTTCTCTGCCACTTCCTTTGGTGAAAACAACAACAATATGAGAGTGAAAAACCAACACATGATGTCCGTTACTGTTGAACTTGCTGCCAATGCCGATGACACTACTAATTATGTTGAAATCCCCATTGTTCAAGGTATGGGTTTTACCACTGCCATTTACCATGGTGATATCACTGCTTTGATCAACTCTGTGATTGGCATCGAAACTTTGACCCGGGAATCTTCCAATGTTTTACCTCTGCAAGTACAAAAGTACCGGGCGCTGCTCTTTGGTGGTGTTGACTGGTTGATTTACGTTACCTTGCCCGATGGTGCTCCTCTGGACTTTGCCATGACTGCCCTGGATCCTTACAATGTCAAGGCCTCTTCGCTGGTGGATGGTTTGATTATTCAATTTGCCAAGGCCCCTACTGATGGCGCTGCCAAGCGGGATAATGGCGACCCCGAAGGATACTACGACCAAAGTGCTGGTATGTATGTTGATGGATGCTCTCTTGGAGGTTCAAGTTCGGGAGGCTCGGCCCAATACTCGTTTGATTACTCTTGCAAGGGTTCATCTCTGCTGGGAGCTCCTCTTGTGTTCTTGTTGCCTCATCACGTTGATTCCATCACTGGGGATACCTCCAACTATGCTACTGGGTTGAAGTTGGCTCTGACTACCAAGGGGGAAATGCAAGGTTTCTTGACTCCTCAAGTGCTTATGTCGGAACAACTTAACACTGATCTTGGGTTTTTGCCTCAAGTCAATGGTCAATTAACTTATACTAGTGACCAATTGCTGCTTATGGCACTGGTGGCTAATGACGAAATCTCCGTCAATATTCCTGACACTGTCGCTGGTATGGGTTCCAATTACTTTTCTGGGAAGGTCATCGACAAGTATGCTTACATTTTGTTGGTTATTTCCGATATCTTGAAGGATGATGATGTTGCCAAGTCCACTCTTGAACAAGTCAAGAAGGCATTTGACACTTTCTTGGGTAATACCCAAACCTACCCTTTAATGTATGACACTAGATACAAGGGTGTCACCTCATCCTCGGCTCAAGGCGGTGATTCTGGTGCTGATTTCGGCTCTTCCTACTATAATGACCACCACTTCCATTATGGTTACTTTGTTCATGCCGCTGCTATTGTCGGGTACGTCGACAAGAAATATGGCGGCACTTGGGCTGAAGACCACAAGGATTGGGTCAATTCCTTGATTCGGGATGTTGCCAATCCCCTGGAAAATGATAGCTACTTCCCCCAATCAAGAATGTTTGATTGGTACTCTGGTCACTCTTGGGCTGCTGGTTTATTTGCTCTGGGCGATGGTAAGAATCAAGAATCGTCCTCGGAAGATTACAACTTTTCTTACGGTATGAAGCTTTGGGGTCAAGTTATTGGTGACGGTGCCATGGAAGCAAGAGCTGACTTGATGCTTGCCTTAACTAAGCGGTCGATGAACAATTACATTTTGTTCTCCGATGGCAACACCATTGTCCCTACTGAATACCAAGCTAATAAGGTTGCCGGGATCATCTTTGAAAATAAGATGGCCTACACCACCTTCTTTGGTTCCCCTGACAAGAACCCCGAATACGTTCACGGTATTCATATGATGCCATTGACGCCAGTTTCGCTGATGATTCGGGGATCGACCTATGTTCAGCAAGAATGGGATGACCAAATTTCCAAGTTCATCGGTAATGTTGATTCCGGTTGGACTGGTGTGTTGAAGCTTAACCAAGCATTGTATGACCCTAAGAGTTCCTTGGACTTCTTCACCGCTAGTGATTGGAACTCTAACCACTTGGACAACGGTATGTCCAGAACGTGGTCTTTGGCGCTTGCCGCCGGGTTAGCCAATGCCTCTGGTTAGGCATGAGTTTAAAGACGTTTGATTGCATTTTATATAATAGATAGTTTATGGGTTTTAATAATGGATAAAGGATAATGATAATAATGATAATAATGATTACCTAATCGGATCTGGCTAGCGCGCCAAATTGACACCACCACTATATCACTAATTTACCAATGTTTTCCTTTGCCAAAAAACTCGTGGATCGATTTGAAGGCGGAGGGCTGTCGGCCGATTCTCTCAATTCCGATTCCTATTTCAAGTCGTGTTTACAGATCAATAATCGTGGTTATGGGCTTCGGGTCATCAAGGTTGACCCTCACTCTCCCGCTCACCAAAGTGGATTAGAACTGTGGTTTGATTACGTGGTGAAGATAAACAATCATGAATTGCCCATGACTTATCCTCAGGTGTCCAATTACAATTATCGAATCAGCGAAGATGGTTCACTTAATTATGGGGGAGACGCTACTCGAGATCAGGCTCAGGCCGTAAACTTTGACACGATTAAACAAGAGATTTCCACCCTTGGTCAGCGCCAACAACCTTTGGTATTGGATGTGTGGAGTGCCAAGGGGGGAGTTTTGCGTCAGGTGGTGATTCCGCTTCTGCCCACCGTCAATGGCATTGAAACGTTGGGGTTGACTTTACAATCGCAACATTTAAATACCGCTACTTATGTGTGGAGAATTCTTGCTACTCATCAAGGGTCTCCTGCTTTTCACGCGGGTATGGTTCCTTATTCTGATTATATCATTGCTTGTGATCTGACATTTGATGATGAACCAAATGGTAAGGGATTACTAACTACTGGTGGAGAGGCGCTTTTACTGCGAACGGTTTCCAATTATTACAATTATCATTTCCAGCGGACGTCAAAGGATAATATTGCCATTACTTTTTACGTGTATAACCATGATTATGATATCTTGAGACCAGTTACGGTGAACTTGAATAAGGGATGGGGCCAAGGGCATAACCGAGGAATTTTGGGCTGTGATGTGGGATATGGATTGTTACATCGACTTCCCGAAGTTGCCGGTAAGTTTCAAAAGGAGTCAATTGTTGATGATATCTTGTTTGAATCGAAGGCTGAAATTGGCTATACTAATCAAGCAGCGCCTGCGGTGCTGGAGCCAGTACTGACTCTGGTTAATGCAGTTGAACCGCCCGTTTCTCTGGCTGCGACGAGCACTCCTACGGTGGCTTTGGATTCTCCAGTGGCTCCTCCAACTACTACTGTACCTCCTCCTGTGACTCCTCAAGTGGCTCCTCCCATGACTGCTGGGCCTCCTCCCAAGACTTTCCCAACTGCTCCACCTCCTCCACTGGCTTCAACTATTCCCCCTCCACTGGCTACAGGACCTCCCCCTTTGTCTCCCATGGCGTCTTCTCCATTGACTACTAGATCTCCTCCAGTGGCCGCTGCTCCAGCTCCAGTAATGTCACCTTCAGTGGCCGCTGCACCTCCGCCAATGTCTCCAACTATGGCTCCCCCCATCACACATGCTGGGCCTCCTCCAATGGGGGCACCCCAGGGCAACTCGCTCCCGCCTTCTTCATTTGGTCCGCCTCCCCCGTCTCACCAGAGAAGAAAGACTCGTCACGCTGTAGCAGCCAAAGTTGGCGATGTGTCAAGTTACATGGAAGAAGAAACAGAAAAGTCACAACAATTGGATCGGAATAATGGCCTTGACGAAATAATGACAGCACCACCCCCTCCAAAGGACCATTGATGGGTTTCTATGTAAATTAATAACAATAGCCAATTATTTCAACGAAAATAGCCCTCAAGTTAATACCCACTAATATTGGTCGGTTACATGCACAATCAAAGATAATCAACATATACTTCTAGGGACATTTCGAGGAGCTTACAAACGACTGAATCCGGTGAAAGTGTTTTTCCAAACTGGATCCCCAATGAATATTGTCAGTCCTATTATAATTAATGGCGGAATGTGCCGACACCTGCTTACCAAAACCAGTACGGTGGTTGTTAGGAGAAGTCAGCGAGACGGTTAAGTCCACCGTTACCATCAACGGGGAGAAGTTCACTGGCATTTACATAATTGCTGATACAGAGTAATCTACCCGCTTTGACTGCAATGTCATCACTGCCAGACAATTATGGATAATCATGAAGCCAAGACCTCCAATTCAAAAATGATTCGAGAGAAGTTGGAAAACCCCCGGGAAATGTAATGACAGCTAGAACACTCAGAAACGGTCTGAAAATTTGGTTGATGAACAATCAACCGGGCAATCAACTGGTCAATCAACCAGACGGAGAAGGCGTAAAAAGTATTTTAGGGAAAGGTGGAACACGACTACAGCTTGGAGGAACCCCTAGTGGCTAAATTTTACTGGAGCTGAAACTGTGCATTTTCAAAGATTAATGACACTAGATGAGAGATATAGTGCCCACTTGTATGTACATAAGCAAATGGATCATCAGACAAAGACCCTTTAAGTGTTACGTAATGATCCGCGAATAACTATCATCTCACTCATGCAGCGCTAATGTCATTTCTGCTAAATTTAAAGAAAGGAATCAGTAAACCCAAAAAGAAAGCAGGGTCTACCAAAGTCAAGTTTGGTGATGACGATAATACCCCAGCAACCAAAATCAATATTGAATCCTTTGATGGAACAACCAAGAAGACCAAACTTGTCATTACTCCTGCCAATCGAGTCGCTAATCTACTTGCCGTGAATGAAGAAAAAGGAATGAAGCTTCGAAACGTAATTAAAGAAATTGAAGATGATCACATCGACCCTGACGGGTTGGCTATTGCATTGAATGATGGCGATAACCATGAAGAGAATAATGATGAAGACTACCAACAGGTGCCAGTTGAAGATTTCGGTGCGGCGATGCTACGAGGAATGGGGTACACCGGCAAGGATACCAACCAAAAGCAGGAGCCATCATCAAAGTTATCACAAGTGTTAAAACACAGGAAAAAGGGCCGAGTATTGGGAATTGGCGCCGAGCCAGTGGATCAAGATATGCACACAGAATTAATGGGCCTACGAGACCAACTTAGTGTACCATTAAAGGTGGTTAAAAAGGATGGAAGTTAAATAAAAAGTCGTAATTCGTTAAAATATTTACATGCACTACACCATTACACCCAACCCAATTAATACTAATTGGGAAGCCAACGAATGGGACCACATCAGGCTCCGTTGGGACATGATTCGTTGCTCCTTGATTTTCACCAACTTTAACAACTCTTCGTAGATATCGCCAACCACCTCATCCCACATTGGGGTATTACTCACGTCCAGGACATTGTAGAATTCCAGCAATGGCAGGATGGTGGTGGCCTTGACGACAATGGGATTGGGAGCCGATCCTCCCTCACCATTGATGCACAGAATGAGTGCTCGCAAGTTTTGCAACGACACAAACGGCACATTGGTGGTGGATGACTCGGGCAAATACCGGGGAACACTCGCCTTGATATCATGGAACTTTACGGTGACATTAACCACGACATAAGGTACAGGTGCCCGAGGTTCGTTGCGGTTATCGTCCTTAGTAAACGTATGGTAAAGAGCAGTCAATGCTCCCTTTAAAAGAGTCGGGTGTTGAGTGGGTTCAACGGATGGAGCCAGCTCCCGAGGGTTGGAAAAGTCATACATGTGACTCAATACCTGGTCAATGGCACCATCAGTAGGAGTCAAATCACTGGGCAAGGTGATATCAGCCAAGATCTCCGCGCGGCCATTGACAATCCAGTTGAATTTCAGTTGAGGGTCAGCTTCCAGTAACTTGGCCAAATTGATACCATCAAGTTTAAACCGGATCAACTTTTCATCAGTAGTACCCCCAGGAATTTGTCGCTTATGAATGGTAAACATCGAGTTGTTAATTGCCCCCAGTACATTCAGAGCATTGAAAAAGTCCACCAAAAGACGGTCACCTCTAACCTTGGTTAAATCAGCGGAAAACACCGTAATGGCTGATGGGTGTTCATCGTGGGCCAGACTAAACACCGTACACATCAGATCGCGCACTTTAACCAGTTCAAAGCTATAGTCAGGGTCTATGAGGGTTTCACCACTGGCTCGGATCAATGAACCCTGAAGACCATAAATCTCCATTTCATAAATGAGACCCGAGCCCTCGTACCACTTGTTGAACAGGAGAGATACATCCATATGGTCGACTTTAGCTTCGAAAATCGCCATTTCTTCGATCTTGGCATTCAGGACAATCTTAAAGTCGGAAAATCTCAACTTACCATCGATGTAGGTGGGAAGTTTGGTCACTTCCACGCAAACGCCAAGACCCAGAGAAATCACCGAACTGGCAACCTTTCCAAGCATCAGTGGTTTGCGGTCATCTTTGTCATCGTTCCAAAGTTGTTCAACATAGTAAACCCCATAGATCGTCGCCAAACCAAACGTGGTGGTACCCAAAATAACCCATAAAATATTACCCATCACCACCCCTGACATCACCGCAGACATGGTGTCAGCGGCCGACACTGGCCGAGTGCCTCTTACCAACATTGACTTGAATTTACCAAGCAAACCTCCGCTAGTTTTGGGTGGAACCGAGTTGATGGGATTGAATCTGATAGGGGACATGCCAAACCGACGGCAGGGATGGACCCATGCCCTAGAAACCCCACCAATCCTTAGTGGGACCAAGACTGGTGTTGAGCCAAGTCTGTTAAACTGCCGTAACATAGTTGAAGTTTCCGGCAGGTGAATTTAGTGGAATATAAACGTTTCGGTATCAGTAAAAAGAAGAAAAAAAGTTTGCCCCAATGCCATTTGCTGCTAGAATTTGCATGTGGTTATGAGCGCGCATCCTGCATCTAGCTAACCAGTCATTGGTGCTTCCATCGCAAGGATGATAAGGTCACTACATTTAGTTACCGACGTTTATCGATCGGGGATGAAGGTAGTGGTGATGTGGATTGGCTGAATTGCGCTATATAGCCAGCAGCACAAATACCCCCTAGGCCAAGCAATTTGCTTGCTTCGTAGAGGTGTGGGGTTTGAAAAGTCTGTTTTGTGCGTTGCTTTTGTGTGGGGCAGACGCGTTGTTAAAGACCGAGAAGACGTAGCGCAAGCCATCGGGTCAAAGCGATTTTTTATCGCCCGCTCGGGGCCGGAAGAGCGGCAGTGCGGGACTAACGATTTAAGCCATTATGTAAGTGGTATTGTCAGCAATATGAATTTTTCGCATCAGTGATCACATGACCGTTATTGGGGCTGCTGGTATGGTATGGGCACCATTAAGCACCAATGGTGCCACTTTTTGACGGTAGAAAACCTAATTGCGTTATTGGGTTATAGTTGGCCTAATCCAATCCTATCAACTTTTCCACGATTTCTCCACTATTTCTTGGGAGGTGCACTCTCCGCTCTCCCCTCTGCTCCTCCATCATCGCGCGAACCTCATCGCAGGGTGATCTAGAGATACCTTACCATGGGAGCACCTACCGCGATCAAGAAGCCAGAAGCCACCCCTGTGGTGGCTGATACCACTGCTGGTGATGAAGTTATGGTGGATACCACTACTGTTCCCCAACAAGTCGTCGAAGAAAAGGATGAGGACGCCATGGAAGAGGATGAACCCAAACTGGTGGTAGTTGATGAAAACGGCATGCCCAAGTTTGCCCCCGCCAATAAGATCAAGATGAAGGTTAAACTTGAACTGAGAAAGGTCACCATTCCTCCTAATCGGATGACTCCTCTCAAAAATTGCTGGCCCAAGATTTACCCTCCAATTGTCAACCATCTCAAATTGAACGTGAGAATGAACCTCAGAAACAAGGCGGTGGAATTAAAGACGGGTCCTCAAACTACTGACGAAGGTGCTCTTCAAAAGGGGGCCGATTTCATCCGAGCATTCACTTATGGGTTTGATGTCGATGATGCGATTGCCTTGTTGAGATTGGATGATTTGTATATTGAAACGTTTGAAATTAAGGATGTCAAGACATTGCAAGGGGACCATTTGTCCCGGGCAATTGGTCGGATTGCTGGTAAGGATGGTAAGACCAAGTTTGCCATTGAAAATGCCACCAGAACACGGATTGTCCTCGCCGATCTGAAGATCCACATCTTGGGGGGTTTCACACATATCCGTATGGCCCGGGAAGCGGTGGTGTCGCTTATTTTGGGGGCCCCTCCCGGGAAAGTTTATGGTAACATGAGAACGGTGGCTTCACGGATGAAGGAACGGTATTAGGGACATGGGTTTAGTTCTGCATTGTATATTAGATTAGAAATAATAGATTTATTACAAGTCGGCCAAAAGATCGGAACTGAGATCGTCGGGTTGACCGTTTTGCGCCAATGATGGCAATAGTTTTTGTAAATCCAAGTCTAAGCGCATGGCATAGGCATCCTCACCATCTTGGTAGTATCCCTTTTCGATCAGAGTCACCGAAAATGCCAACAGGTCTCGGTACAAGTGTAGCGCAGCCCGGTTTGATTTTCTAACATGTAACGACACGTACTTGGCTTCAAACAGCTCACACATGGCGTATAATGATTGTCTCATGAGTTTTTCTGCCAATCCCATCCGTCTATACGTCCGCATCACCAGCAACGATGTGATGTGACCATGAGGAGTCTTGTCGTCGGCTTCGGGATCATCTTCCATCTTGCCAAGCACGTAACCGACAATCTTTTCGCCCTTGCCAATGTAAGCAGTGTCTCCCTTGGGGTCCTTGGGTATTATCGGAGCCTTCAAATCGCCTTCTTCGCCGTCATTGCCGTCTTCATCCTCATTAATGTCATCGTAAGTAGTAGCAACAAATGATGCCTGGGGCCAGGAAAGAATATGATACATGTAATATTTTAACTGGTAATTTTCGGGAAGATTGTGGAGATTGGCATTTTGCATCGCCTGGATGTCTTCAATCGTCGCCTGACGGATGGTAAACCCCATGGTGGTGTGTGAAAAGTGTGCGACGATGTTGTCGGTGATGAACGGAGCTTGCCATGGGGAGAGTGTTGGGTAGAAGGGAGAGGGGGTGTAGCTGGTGGTGATGGTGGTGGTATTTTTATTGGTTTAAAGGGGTATTTTATTTATAATCTCCAATGATTATGACCATTACTCACTCCATCTTATTAACGCCTGTAATTTTGGTGAAAATATTCAAAAAATTAAACTATTTAGAGAAACTGACGAGGCAAAAAGTTGTTAGAATCGTCACCAAGTAGCCAACTTTTACCCATTAATGTACCACCATTGTTTTTGATGCAAGAGTTTTATTAGATCGGGTTAATTTATGCCATTGGGTTAATTTATGCCATGTTATTGGGTTAATTTTTGTACTCCATCGCCATACTCTCTAACAAATTACACAATAAACATTTCTTCTTTCAAACAATTACATAACCCATCATCCAACCCAATAATCAATTCAATCCATCACTGTCCACAATCATCATCCCAATTGACATCGATTTTCAATGCCAACTTTCACTGCCAACATTATCATTCACCCTTAAGCACTCCCTCGCATCCTGCATAATAGCCACCCAATTATATTCCAGGCAATACCGCTCACGCACCACCATAGAGCCATTGAAAAAAAACCCCACGACTTCAGCAAACCACCGAGACAATGATTCGTCGTGTGAACCCGTCAATGCTCAGAAGGGGCTTGGCCACCACTGCCGACCCGGCGGCCAACCCTAACCGTATCCATGGCGGTCTTAAGGACCAAGACCGGATCTTCCAAAACTTGTATGACACCTATGGTAAGGACTTGAAGCTGGCACAAAAGCTGGGGGATTGGTACAAGACCAAGGAAATTATTCACAAGGGCGACAAGTGGATCATTGATGAGATGAAAAAGTCCGGTTTGAGAGGCCGGGGGGGTGCTGGTTTCCCTTCGGGGCTCAAGTGGTCCTTCATGAACCCTCCTGGGTGGGAAAAGAACCCTGGTCCCCGGTACTTGGTTGTCAATGCCGATGAAGGTGAACCCGGTACCTGTAAGGACAGAGAAATCATTCGTAAGGACCCTCATAAGTTGGTTGAAGGGTGTTTGTTGGCGGGTCGGGCCATGAATGCCACCGCTGCTTACATTTACATTAGAGGGGAATTTTACAACGAAACGGTGGTGTTGCAAACCGCCATCAATGAAGCCTACAAGGCTGGTCTTATTGGTAAGAATGCCTGTGGTTCCGGCTACGACTTTGACATTTTTGTTCATCGAGGGATGGGGGCCTACGTTTGTGGGGAAGAAACCGCGTTGATCGAATCGATTGAAGGTAAGGCAGGTAAGCCTCGGATGAAGCCTCCTTTCCCTGCTGGGGTGGGTCTTTTTGGTCGTCCCACCACCGTCACCAATGTCGAAACGGTTGCGGTGGCTCCCACCATCTTGAGAAGAGGTGGCGACTGGTTTGCCTCGTTTGGTAGAGAAAGAAACTCGGGCACCAAATTGTTCTGTATTTCCGGTCACGTTAACGAACCTTGTACCGTTGAAGAAGAAATGTCGATCCCGCTCAAGGAATTATTGGAAAAGCACTGTGGTGGGATCAAGGGTGGTTGGGATAACTTGTTGGGGGTTGTTCCTGGTGGGTCTTCCGTCCCAATCATGCCTAAGGATGTTTGTGAAAATGTGTTGATGGATTATGATGCCTTGAGAGACGTGGGGTCGGGGTTGGGTACCGCCGCCGTCATTGTCATGAACAAGCAAACTGATATCATTCGGGCCATTCAAAGATTTTCCCAATTCTACAAGCACGAATCTTGTGGTCAATGTACTCCTTGTAGAGAAGGGACCACCTGGTTGGCAAAGATGATGGACAGATTCCAACTGGGTCAAGCTACCGAAAAGGAAATTGACCAAGTGTTTGAAGTTTCCAAGGAAATTGAAGGGCACACCATTTGTGCTCTTGGTGATGCTGCTGCCTGGCCTGTCCAAGGGTTGATCAAGTCGTTTAGACCAGTGATGGTGGACAGAATCAATGAATTCCAAAAGACCAATGATATTGACCGGTATGGTGGTTGGGTCAAGGGTGGTAAAATCAAGGATGGGGTGGTTGTGGATAACCCAGTGCCTCACTCCCATTAATGAGCCTTTGCATGATAATAGAACAATAAGATATACGAGTAAACTATTGATAGGGTGGTAGGGGAGTTTTAGGGGTCACATGACTAAATTAAGCTTGACCAAATTAAGGGGATGGAGTTTGTAATGACCTAGACGGGCCTAAATTGCCTTCCCGATCTGCACCACGGGCAGGAGGTTTTTCCGTGAGGTTTTCCCGGAATGACCTACCCAATCGTCATCTTTATGACACCAAATGGAAACCATGTCAATCACGTTAACCCATTCTTATCAAAACGATCCTATTTAGCCCTGATTGGGAGTTTGTGGATGAAAAATATACCCAAATCAGTCATCAAAATTGCGTACACTTCTCACAGATCTCATCCAAGTCCCCCAAAAAATCGCTGCCACCACCTCTAAACTGATGGTTTAGTCAATCTACATCCCTAATTTATCAAATTCTATTGATTAAACTCTATCTTGTTATCATCGTTCCCCTCCCCACCCTAGTTAACCCTGCAGGGTAGGCATCGCCCCGACGCCGACGCGCCGATATTGACAGTTAACCATTTATTAAAAAACTTATTCTTTTCCACCAGTTGAACCACGATGAAATTTGGAGTTATAGCACTCGTTAGTTATTTGGCGATTGCTAGTGCTGTGGTTACTGACAAACCCATAAATGTACCCGTTGGGGGGGTTAAGATCATGAATGAAAGAGTGGAAGGATCACCACCGGTGATTGGTGGCGGGTCAGGGGTCTCAGCTAATGAAGTGGCCACCAATAGTGATAAACCTGAACTGGCTTATCAATCATTTCTCATGCTGATTCTGATGATTATTGTCCTGGAAATCGGCGACAAGACGTTTTTAATCGCGGCGTTGATGGCGATGAGAAACTCCCGGGTGGTAGTATTCTTTGCTGCGTTTTCATCGCTTGCAGTGATGACTGTGTTGCTGGGAATCGTCGGACAGGCCCTTCCCAAGCTTTTATCTCCCCGACTCACCCAATTTTTGGCGCTGGCGTTGTTTGTGGTGTTTGGGATTAAATTAGTGAAGGAAGCGTTATCGATGCCCGCCGATATGGGGGTTGATGAAGAAATGGCTGAAGTTGAAGAGGAAATTGCCACTGAAAAACCCGATTTGGAGGCCGGGGTGACGATTACTGATGATTCGAATTGGTACGGAGATATTAGTGCTAATTTGAAAAATTTAGCGCTGTTTGTGTTACTGCCAGTATTTATTCAAGTGTTTGTCATGACGTTTTTGGGAGAATGGGGCGATAGATCACAAATCGCCACCATCGCCATGGCAGCAGGTCTGGAATTTTGGATGGTGATTTTGGGAGCAGTGCTCGGTCATGGCATGTGTACTGCTGCTGCTTGTATTGGCGGCAAATTGTTAGCCAAGAGAATTTCAATGAGAAACGTTACTTTGGGGGGGGCCACTGCCTTTTTCATCTTTGCCATTTTGTACTTTTATGAAGCTTGGAACTCGTCGTAATTTACCATATAGATTGTTTATCAACAATAGCAAATGTATCATCTACAACTATTTAGTGGCCCATGATCACCCCTTTCCCACTCAACTTGCCATCAGTGAGATTGACGCACTGGAACATTTACCAACTTTAAACACTTGCCTTGCCAATGATATGAACCTTCCGCTTGAGCTCATCGAAGTGATTTTCGATCATTGTGATCTATCCACCAAGCTCCTGTTGGCCAAAATATGTCCTCCCCTTTGTACTAAACCTATTCGTTACCACTATACCATTGGTAATGATACCAATGCCGCCGTGGTTTCGACATTCACCACCATTGATCTCATATTGGAAGTATCAGGATATGACCATATAAGTATTAATAACCTTGATCTATCCAATATTCGCGATATTAATCTCGATATTGGCGATCAACCTCGACATTATTTGTTTAGTGAGTATGGCAAAAAGATAACCAAATTGACTCTTAGTGGATACCCGGTTCCAGTACAATTCCATCAGACGTATTCCCCTGATTGCTTTTCTCGGTTACAACTGGTGAATATACTCAATGGTTTCCCACGAACTCACCATCGACGGTCAAAGTTAGTTATTGAAATGATTCGATATAATTCTGTCAAGGAATTAACTTTAGCTCAAGTTGATGTGGCCTTGCGAAGTTTACCTCCCAAATTAGAACGGTTATGTTTTCGATATTTAGGGTTTTATGAACCAGTCTCAGCAATTGTCCCCAAGGGATTAAAACAACTTCATGTGGGTCAAGTGGCCGATGGTTCTTATCTGTCAACATGGTTGGCGGATACCATTAAACAAAGTCATGATAGTTTGGAAGATATTCGATTCAATAAACTGCCATCGCCGTGGATGGCGGAAGTGCTTGGTTCAACACTATTCCCTCGGCTTTGTAAATTAGAAATTCCTGATTTTTTTGAACAAGTATTATTTGATCCCATTCCCTCGGTTACTCGGTTATCCTTACAATGTAATCATGGTCAAGTGTTTTATCTCTTGACTGATTTGGAACTATCAAAGTTTTGGTGGAATCAAGAACCTCCAAATTGTCCTAATTTAAGAAATTTCAAATGCTCAGGATTATTTATTGAAGACGATGCCAGTAATTGGCACCTTCCTCGGTTAGAACGACTTGAAATGGCATGGATGATGAAGAATAGTGCCCCATGGGATTGGACAAAACTCCAAGTGCCGAGGCGGCTCAAATTGATGCGGCTTCGTTCATTAAATATCCACCAATTTCCCCAAAATACATTTGATTATATTGGCGTGATTGATTTGACCGATAATCAAATCGAAAAGTTTGATGATATTGTTGCTGATGAAGTCACTCTTGAAAGAAACCCCATTTCGTCAATTATTTTGACACAAACTCGAAAGGCTAACATCAATCAAATTGAAACTGGCACATTTAGTGAAAAGTTGGTAGATTTACTGTTGGATGTGTATCGTCTTGGTAAATGGGATAATCTACATGGAGTGGATAATCTTCAAACATTACATCTTCATTGTGGGAGGACAAGATGGTCCACCATCGATATCAAATCATTTACACGACACAGCTCTGACGGGCCGAGATTCATGCTTGAAGCCGCCATGCCTGCCTCATTAAAAAGTCTTCGAATCGACCTGGATGTCATTGATGGCTCCCAGATTTCATTCCCACTTAATTGTCAACTTAGAGAATGTTCAATTCTGTGTAATCGGTTTGGTGAATTCACCTTGCCTCAAACTGTTGAACGATTACATGTTGATTGTGGACTATTTTGTCCCGCGGGTGATTTCCCATTAAACCTTACTTATCTATCAATTTCCACTTGGGTCGATTTAAAGGGTCCCCGGATCGAGGGCGTCAATGCTCAAACATTCTTTAGCAAGTTAAATCACCTTGAGTACTTGACGCTAAGGGGGTGTAATATCGAGATGAAATACCAACCATTGGTACTTCCTAATACCATCAAGGAATTACGAATCGAGGCATTTCAAGTGGAACAAGTTCGACTTGAATTTGTGCCACCGGGCCCCACTAATCTTCAAAGTCTTACTATTCGAAATTGTTATGTCGAAATTCCAACAAAACGATGTAAATTATCATTTTCGGAGTTGGGACATAATCATCATAGTCGCCATGACAAATTGATCCGGTTTATCAGTGATGAAATCCCCGAAGGGGAATTCCCCCAATCGTTAATCACAGTACAAACTGGTTATAGTCGAAGCTTTGACTATATAAATCCAAAATACTTGGGAAGAATATAAATTAGTGATGATCGCCGCAATCAAGGTCAATCATTCATGGTATTAGGGTTTACGTATGGGCAAGTGAATCCGAATCTTTGGAGCATCATGCAGTATTAATGCACATTATTTATCGTAAAGGCAAAAGAAAAGTTGAACCTCAATGATGGAAGGTTCAAAAAAGTAAAAAGGGTTAAACAACATCAGTTTAGCCAGGTCTCTATCCCCCAACCCCCGTACTACCTACATAATTTAACGATCAATAATGGCTCTAAATTCATATCTAACAGTTCATTGATATATTTAGAACAAACACCATTCCCCTACCCTATACTAGTCAACTCTCCGTATCATCATTCAACCTCATTCAACCTGAACTAACCAATCAATTGCCATCGGCAAAGGCGTCTGATGACCGCAACTACCATGTTGTCACTACACGCGCTTGTTCTACCCCGTCTAATCTCCAATTGACGCCTCTGTGCCTCTCTCAATTATATACCATTATAAACCTCCCAAGAAACTAAAATAACTAGTACTGACTTATTTGATTGCTTTTATCCCACCACCACATTTAAACGGTAGTAAATTGGAGTTATCATCAAGGGAGGGGAGCACCAATTCATCCCCTATCTTTATTTGTTCTTGGATATGGTCTGTATGCACTCCTTGCTCCTCTGGTGTCACCTCGCACTGATTTGGAGGTTACACCTCAATCTTAACCATAGACACTATGGACGAAAACTACGACGTTATTGTATTGGGCACTGGGTTGACTGAATGCATCCTCTCAGGTCTTCTTTCCGTGGATGGCAAGAAAGTGCTTCACATTGACCGTCAAGACTTCTACGGGGGCGAATCGGCGTCGCTTAATCTCCTGCAATTGTACCTGAAGTTCAAGCCCCTGGGGCAACGACCCGAATTACAAGGCCGTGATCGGGATTGGTGTGTTGATTTGATTCCCAAGTTCTTGATGGCCAATGGCGAATTGACCAATATTTTGGTCCACACCAATGTCACCCGATACATTGAATTCAAACAAATTGGAGGGCTGTACGTGTACCGTCTGGGTAAGATTGCCAAGGTTCCTTCTAATGAAAAGGAAGCATTGTCGCTGTCATTGATGGGGATTTTTGAAAAGCGGAGAATGCAAAAGTTTTTGATGTTCATTGCTGCCTATGAAGAAGACAATGCCTCGACTCACAAGGGGCTTGATTTGGATAAGAACACCATGAATGATGTTTACAATTACTTTGGTCTTGATTCGGGCACCAAGGATTTTATCGGTCATCTGATGGCGTTATGGTCGAATGATGATTACTTGAATGAACCCGCCCGTCCCACTTATGAAAGAATCTTGTTGTACACTCAATCGGTGCTCAAGTACGGTAAGTCGCCCTATATTTACCCTCTTTACGGGTTGGGGGAATTGCCCCAAGGGTTTGCTCGGTTATCGGCCATTTATGGCGGGACCTACATGTTAGATACTCCCATCGATGAAGTGTTGTATACCGGTGAAGGTGACGACAAAAAGTTTGCTGGGGTCAAGACTAAGGAAGGGATTGCCAAGGCCCCCATTGTCATTGCTGACCCCACCTACTTCCCTGACCGGGTCAAGAAGACTGGCCAAAGGGTGATTAGAGCCATTTGTCTCTTGGACCACCCTGTTCCCAACACTAACGACTTGGACTCGGTGCAAATCATCATTCCTCAAAACCAAGTTGGCCGCAAGAATGATATTTACATCGCCGTGTTGTCGTCAGTGCACTGTGTGGTGCCCAAGGGCTACTACTTAGCGATTGTTTCCACCATTATTGAAACCGAAACTCCTCATGTCGAATTGGAACCGGCGTTCAAGTTGTTGGGCAACAGAATCGATACGTTGATGGGGATTGCTGATTTGTACGAACCCAAGGATGACGGCACCAAACTGGGCATCTACTTGTCCAAGTCTTATGATGCATCATCTCATTTCGAATCGACCACCGATGATGTCAAGGATTTATACTTTAGAATCACCGGGTCTCCATTGGTTTTGAAACAAAGACCTACCGAAGAGGAGGAATTGAATGCATACGCTTAGGCCTGGTAGCAAATATAGGGTAAACTAGTTTATTTTACAAAGAATTATTAATTGACGTATTATTAGATACCGCTATTCATTTCTTGCCTTTGATTTCTCTTCGTTTGGCTTTCCACCAATCAAAGTCAATCAATGCTTGCATACACCCCCATTCGGTGATTTTATTTTGCAACCATACCAAATTGACTGGTTTGGTCAAGTAATCGTTGCACCCTGCCATCAACGCATTCTGTCGATCCACCGAAGAATTCAGTGACGCAGTTAGAGCGACAATAATCACTGGTGACCGGAATGAGGAAAGATTAAGCTTCTCTTCTTCTTTAAGTTGAGGGCTATGAGTTGAAACATCCTGAGCAAATACTCCAATACGATTAATTTTTTCCAATCGCCTAATTTCCTTAGTGGCTTCGATACCCAGCTTAACCGGAAGCTGGATATCCATTAGAACAAGATGGAACCCACCTGCACGCCATTTATCAATGGCCTCCTGACCATTTTTTGCAATCAGATACTGGATTTTGTGTTTCCGTAAAAACGCCCCCAAAATGGCTTGATTAATAGCATTATCTTCCACCACCAATACCAGGATCGACGGCAATACCTTATTATCGGCTGTATTTGTCCCCAGTTTAACCCGTTGAGGTTTTGGTTTTGATATAGTTTTAGCCAGATCCGGATTGGTAACTGGCCGTTGAATGACGGTGGCAGCTTCCGGCAGAGGCAGCAGGGCAGCTCGAGGTTTTTGTCGAGGGGTAGCGGTGTCGACATCAAGTTTGGGGACATCCTTGCGTTTGTTTTTATAAATCAGTGGCACAAACACTTCCGGGGTGGGCAGGTCGTCCTTTGGGTTTTCCTTACCGGGTAAAGGTTGGGTCGATGATTGGGGACCTCCAGCGCGTTTAGTGGTTTCAAGGGAAAAGTTCTTGGGCAATAAAAGTACCGCCAGCGACGAAGCTGGCGATTGAGGAGGAATCAGCTGGGACCGGCGATGAATGGGTTGGGTTGGGGCCATCGGAGATAACGTTCTAGGAATGAGGGTTGGCAGACCTCTTGAATCTACCCCAGTGCCGCCAGGGCTCTGTCTGCTGGGCAGGGTTGCCAAATGGGGGGGTTTAACATGTTGTGGTTGAGGAGAATGGAATTGGGGTTTCTTTTGATGGTTGAACATTGCTGCTGCCACCAGTTTCTGTGCGGCAAGGGCATGGTTGGATACATCAATGATGAAAGCATCAGCCATGCTCATACCATTAGGATAGTAGAAATCCAAGATAGAAAATACATTCTGGTCGGGTTCCAAGTTGATATACTTGTTCAGAGGGGTGGGTGCCGATTGAGATCCCTTGCCCAACTGAGGGCTCATAGGGGATTTACCATCGGGCAGAAGCAGTAGTTGGCCCAGAGTTTCTTCTTTTCGGGGTTGGCGAGTGCCCAATACCATTTTGATGGCAATATCTGCGGGATCGACATATTTTCCCAAGGTATTAGGGAACTTACCAATCACCGCCAGCTTTAAATCGTCGATGATATCTATGTCGTTGACAATGATGGTGGTGGGGATCCCGGCTCCAGTCTGAGTCTTGACCCATACTCTTCTCAGCGACAGCGCCACTGCTGGGAATTGGTAATTTGCCGACTGTTGTTGTTGCTGCTGTTGATGGTGGTGAGAAAGGGAAGGGGTATAACTGATGGAAGCCAGTCGTTTCTTGGTGGTATCCCCATGAAGCACCGTTTGCTGCTGGAACATTGAAACAGGCAGGGTAGGGTTCATATAGTAGGCATTTGGCTGCTGTGATTGGCCCTGCCTATTAAGCAGTGTCATGTCGAGTCAGTCAGCTTAGGAGAGTTGGTTAGTGCGCACCAAACTGGTTCGTCACTTTCACCAGTTAATGGAGCCATAGGAGGTCAAGATGACAATGACCATTGATGGAATAGTTTTCACGAAACGTTGAATATGGCTAGGGTATGATTCATCACCCCCTGGTCGTGTTTGTATCCTTCCCGACTTGGGCATATTTCCACCCTCCCATGACGCCGATCTTTTGCTACCTTTATAAACATATCATATACAATGGTCACTGGTGGTTTATCTACCCCACCTCTTCGTCGATTCAATCACCATCACTCTCACCCCCACCCCATCACGTAGTTTTGGTCATTGCCTTCCCAAATTGGATGCCTATCGCTAGCCCCGGGATGATCATATCTGCAATCACTTCGCCAATTTTACCCCGGTTTGAGCCCATCCTGGTGTAACGCCTTCCATTTGTTTATGGTTAACCTAAATCGATGCTAACCATGAATCCTTACTGGGCTCACATCATCCGCCAATGCAGCTGAGGCACGATGCAACTCAACGTGTGTCAACGTGTTTGACCAAATTGCAAATAGCAACCGCGGAATATGCGTAGAACAATATCAACAAGGCTTTATTTGAAGATGACCCGAGAAAAAATGTTGCCATTTTCTTGATAAACAACCAATATGGTGAAGAGGAGTATTGCCAACCACTAGTTTCATCCAACATGAGCGCCTGAGGTGTTATGGCTATGCTGGGGTGGTAACATGCCTGTCACCTCGTTCCTGATGCACCGCGTCTCTTGCATTCTGGAGTGATTCGAAAGTGCGAGCGTGTTGCATATCGCCAATGCAAAATAAATTGCGAACAAACGTGAAGGTGTTGTTATCAACCAAATCATTTATTTAATTGGTACCCTATCCATTTCTCCAAGAGTTAAAAACATACAAAAGATATATAATAAAAAAAAAAACAAAGCATAACAGAGGAAATAAAACTCATAAGGATTCATAAGTTTTTGAATTGACTGCTCAGAGCAAGTCTTTTTTGATCATGATTAGTTGGGCAAGACATTTTGGGCGAATTGGCCAATGATGTTACCCGAGTCGTAGTTACAGTTGATGTAGTAACCACTACCACATTGCTTGATGCCGCAACCCAACTTGGTGGCCCCCTTCCAAACCACTTGAGTAAAGTGGTTGTAGGCACCCGACGAGTAGTCGTAGGTGTTACCTTCGTCGTACCAAGCTTGGACGGCTTCAGGGCCTGAGCCATAGCCTACAGCCAAGTTTTCAGGGTGTTGACCCGAGTGTTGTAACCCAGAGCCACATTGGTAGTTGGCAGCGTATTGGTTGGCAAACAGGGCAAGATCTTCATCCCAGGACAACGCCCCAGCCGAGTGCTTGGACCGCAACTTGTTGTGGATGTCCAACATCAGCTTAGCGTAGTCATTAGGAGCAGACGAACCCGAGCCCGACGACGAGTCGGAGGTGGCAGCAGGAGCTTTCGATGAAGTGGTTTCAGCCACAGGATTGTAGGTGGCAGTAACGAGGGTGGTGGGTTGCTGGTTAGTGGGAGCAGGACCAGGAGCCGAAGTGGTAGAAGCTTCGGTAAGAGACACCCCAGTAGCGACGAGGGCCGCGGCGACGAATTGGGTCACCACTGGTTCTTCAGAACTGGCGGTAGTCAGGGAGTAAGGAGTGCCATCCAGGTTGATCCGGTTGCCGTGAATGTCGACGTAGACAGTTTCTTGAGGGGGAGGCACGACGGCGACTTGTTCAGAGGAACCAGTAACATACTTGACCTCAGTGACATAAACAGTCTTGGCCGCGACGGCGGTAGCGATAGACAAGATAGCAGCAACAGAAAACTTCATCGTATCAAAAGAAGGAAGGAAGGAAGATGGGGGGAGGAGGGGGTGGAAGGGTAAGGAACGTACAGGTTATGGGGAAAAAACCTTCGTTGATGGCGCCCTTCGCCCTTTTAAACCTGGGCGTGCCTAAATCCCTTGCCAACATACCATTTCACTTATTTTGGAAATGCATGGCGGGTGGCGGCAGCAATGTACGATTACTGCGCGTAATATTACGGTGGAGCCGACAGGTGTGTACATACTACCCATAACCAGCCGGGACTCGGGGTAGAGCAAGGGCTACGAGGCACCCCCACTACATTGATGTGGGCGTCCAACCTTTTTTTGGCAGTTTGTGTTCCAAGAATCTATATTTCAATTTCCGATGCATTCTATTGGCCCTCATACCGGAATGGACATAGCGGACGGCTAACATGATGCCCATGCCATACCGTTGCCGCTGCCAACGGGTACGACAATCCCCCCTCGTGGCAGATGGACCAGACCTTGGTCTTAGTTTAGTTAGTTAATTTGCTGCATGAACTTCACCTAAGCTATCTGTAAGGAGTCGAAGGTGAGCAAAGTGGTTGGATCAGGGTATCTAACGTCGAAATTTTCCTCACCATAACCAACCCACTTTGTTAAGAACAGAGTGGGGGCATTGGCCATCATAGACATATCACCGATCACCGCCAAGTGCCGTTTAGGACGGGTCATGGCCACATTTAATCGACGATAATCATTAAGAAAACCAACTTCACCATTACTATTGCTACGCACAAGAGACATCACAATCACCTCCTTTTCTCGGCCTTGAAATCCATCGACAGTTGAAATTTCAATGAGATGGCCCCCCAGGCTTAACTTTGGAGGCAATTGCTGCCGTAGAACATGGACTTGAGCCAGATAAGGGGTGATGATGCCAATGTCGTTAGCATCGACTCCCGCCGAGATGAGTTGAACCACATGGCTCCATACTACCAGAGCTTCCCCTTCATTATACTTTGATCCCGTCACCCCCAACTCATCAGCTTCGACCTGCTCTTCGTAATCACCGCCTTGAGTATCGTACCATACTACCGCGGGCACCCCTTCAACTCTAATGTCCTTAACGGAGTCAGCGGCAACAAGTGATCCCTCATAAAGGGTTTGTGATGGAAATTCCATTATTGATTGGTTCATGCGGTACTGCACCGTTAATTGTTGCTTAATCCGTTGACCATTAATGGTTAAAAGTCGATCAAACAACGTTTGTTCAAGTAGTGACGCTTCCTTTGCTTTTACCGTCGGGGGGAGTTGACAATTGTCACCGGCGATAACAATGCGGTTGACCCCCGGGTGGTTAATGATGGGGATCCAACATTGAGGTTCAAGCAGTTGAGAAACTTCATCGATAATAATTGTATCAAAGAGAGGGCGATCGGGGCCGACATTTACCGATGGATCTTTGTAGAGCGAGGTGAGTTCATAAGCCCCTCCCCCATGAAGAGTGCTAACTACCACCTTCAGCCTCATAAGCAATTCAGATACTACTCGGCGCTCTCTTACCCTTCTTTCTCCTCGGAGCTGTTTCAATTCACCATAGAGTTGTCTCCTTTCGCCATAGGCTTTACACTTGCGGATTTGTGACAATACTTGGGTAATCTCCTTATCGATATCCATGACTAAGGCCCGATTATCATCGGTTCCACTTGTCAGTAAAACGTCCAACAGGTGCTTGATATTACCTACGAGTAATCTCGCAGGATGGCCAATTCTGATTATTTTATCATCGCTGCAACTTCCATTCAGTTTCTTTTTACTCAGGCGCCGTTTCTTTAGCTTTGACATTGCAGCCGCTGTTTGCTCATCTGGCCCCAATTGCCCCGATATACGTTCTAGAATAGTATCCACTGAAATATTGGAGGGTCCACATACTAATACTCTTTCACCTTTCGCAACTAGTTGCTTGATCAATTCGATCAAGGTATGAGTTTTTCCCGTGCCGGGAGGTCCATGAATAATCAGTATTTGCGACCGAAGGGCAAACTCAATCGCCAGTTGTTGCAGATGATTAAGTCTTTCATTGAAAAAGGTGATTGGTTCTTTAAGTTTGCTTGGTTCAACAAATGGTTGTTTCCCTAATAATTGTCGAACAACTCCCGACAACTGATCACTTTCAATCGCTTCTCCTAATTTATTCATCGACGAGATCATTCGCTTGTAGGTGGATGAATTAGCCATTTTAGCAACCCACACTCGTACATTATCAGGGATTTCCACTTCATCATCATCAATGGCAATAGTAACCACTTCACGTCCAATCTTGGTAATGACGGCAGTAAACTCAATAACTCTATCCCCATGATTTGAAACCTTGACAATATCCCCAGTTCTAATTTGTCCTGGGTCCAATCCCTTATCCTTAAATCCCGAATCAATTTCTAAATCAAATAATGTCTTGCCACCCAACCCGGTTCTTGTCAGCACCAAGGTAAGATTGGTAATGGCCAATCCAATCCGGGAAAGCTTCTTGGGAGAGAAATTCTTCAAATAAGTATCGGCATTATCAGTGTCTGCTTGTTGCTCCAATTCAATCGCCTTTTTAAATGAGGTGACCAAATCCATGCGCGAATGGCTTTACCCCAAAGCTGGTAATACCATTGACTCCATAAATTGACAAAAAAAATTCAACATTTATTAATTCAATTCTCTAACCGTAACATCTACAATCTTATCCGATCCAGGATAGTCACTGATATCTCTTCCCGTCTGGCTCTTCAACAACTCATCGGCCTTGCGTTGAGCAAAATCCAACATTAAATTCTTTTGTTTAAAATAACCAGTCATTTTAAGAAACAGAACCGTCCAGTCGTAGCATTTTTCCCCAAATGCCAAGTAGTTGCCAAACCACCGACGAATATCCACCAGGCTAAAGTGAGAAGTATCAAATACAAGCCCGGTGTTACGATGGACGGCAGCCAAAATAATCGATACCATTACCAAGTCACACCCATAATGAACCAAGCTCTTAATCTAGTAGTTAGTGATTGAATGTTGCCTCCCATTGATCCTGTAAACTTACCCCCATGTCAATTGTGGGCCAGATGCGTGCGGCGTTGAAAATGATAACAAATCCTAGGTGTATGTTATTTATGCTAAAAATTTCGATCTCTTCACCACTGAAGATAAATCATCATGAGTCCACTCTCTTACTCTCTTGGATGCACCAACATCAAACCTAACCATAAGCTTTTGTAGATTAAGCTGGGTTTGTTCATCAAACATCGTCACTGGCTGGCGAAGTTGTTGCTCTAATCCCGCCAATGAACCATACCTGGTGACCAAAACATCAATCCCCATAGATACTCGTTGGAGTTTACCAACAAACTCAAGCACCAACGACCGAATTTTCATCAGAATATAGGGAGAATTGAGTAGATTCATCGCCCATTCAATCACCCCAGTATTTCTAATCAATATCACATCATCAGAGGTAGCCACCCCATCAGAAATGGCACCAATAAGCCATGATACTTGGTTATAATAATAATCAACCTGTTCAACGGTCAGGGTGGCCAGGGCCAGAGCAATCTTTTGGTACAAAGGAATATCTCTCGAGTTGAGTTTGGGATGCCCAAGTACATACCGGTATACCAGCTCATACATGAAGTGGCCAGGATTACTAAGAAGTTGACCAAATTGAGCGTAAATATACCACGTCAAATGAGGAATATCCGCTGCATACGGTTGTCTCAACGTGTAAAGAATGTTACTAAGATAGATAAGGTATACCTTACGATCTTTGACTTCTTTTTCGGGCTCAAGGTACCGAACCATCCCCCCAACAATGGTGGCAGCCAAGGGACGAAGATGAGAGTACGCCATGGCCATCACAATAAGCGGTAACACGTCACTGCCCACCATTTTGCCCACTTCGTATTTTGGCGACTCACCAAGCTCAATAAGTTCATCATTACTAATGATTACCAGTAAAATAAATTCGAGATCATAAACAGTTTTGCGGTACTCATCTTGTCTAGTCAGTGACGATTGATCAGCTCTGATAGTATTGGCAAAAAACAATTTGGAAAGTGACACCACAAGCCCCCCCAGTTTATTCTTGGTAACAAGCCGAGGTTCTTCAAGGTCATATTCTTCAATATCACCTGAGGTAGTTTCACTCAATTCCCAATCACTAACCATACCAATCCATGATCCCGACAAGTTACTTTCAATAGCTTGAAGCATATGCTTTAATAATTGATCTTCCTTCCGAGTCGACCCCAAGTACATCAAAAGAATCAGCATGAGCAATTGTTGATTGCTACACTTGGATTGATCAAATGAAAACAACAACGACATGATTTCGGCAGTCAATACACGAGCATCCTTATTTTCACTAGTAGGAAGTTGATGGAGAACTAATTCAGAGTTATTGATAAGAATTTGCAACACCTTTTGGTAATCAATTTCTTTGGTTCCAAGTGAAATCACTCGTTTGGCAAAAGAAAGGTATAATGGGTTTGACACCCATTGCTTGTGATTGGCAAAAACTTCAAGTTGAGTATTTAAAATGGCTGACGGGACAATAGTCCACAAATTTTTGGGCAAAATTTCAAACATGGCAGAGAGAAACTCATCAAACAGTTGAGGAATCGAAGCCATTTCGGCAAATACCTTGGTGATGTATAACATGCATTTATGCAACCAAGTGTTTCCCTCTTGTAACTCGTTAAATTTGGAAGACACTGCCAAAACAAACTCCTTACAAAACCCATAGATATCCCCCTTTTCCTTGATAAAATCAAAGAGCATTTTCACATCGTTGTCTGCACCAGTCAACACTGCCAAAATTCGCTTCCATTCCTCAATATCCACATTATTTTTTTCTAAAAGTTCGAATGCATGAGACCGAGCTTGGGAAAGATAATCTTGCAGAAGTCCCGAAGCAAAACTGGCAAAGAAAACAATCTGTTCCGGTGATTTAAAGTTTTTAACGCAATATTTAGACACCATGTCTCGGAGAGACTCACTAGAAGTCGTGATGAGTGCTTTCAACACCACGGGAGATTTCATCATCTCTTCGTTAATATCGGTAAATATTACCAATCCCTTTTGGACAAGTCGGGCGGCCACATCCTCGTTATCAAGTTTCGAGAACCACTCACTTGAAACAACAATCCCCCGCTTGCTGCATTCAACAGCAATATCATCTCCAACAATGCCATTGTGCACCAAACTCTTAATCTTCTCGTTGGTCATCAACCATGCAAATTTATTGAGTTTGACCGATTCGGCCCCAGCATCCAATCTATTGAGAAAACAATCGGTGGGTTTCCCTCCAGTCACAGCAAATAACAATTCATTAATCAACGATTGCTTGAGTGTAGATTGCAATACACCATCATAGAATTTAGAAGAATTTAACACAAAAGTCTTCAATTGAGGGTCTTGTACTGCAAGCAAATAATTAGCCATCAATGAAAAAACAGCAATGATGACTTGGTCATTATCTTCATTTTTGAATCGAAGCAAACCAGCACCAAACTCAAATCGATTCATAATTCTCTTTTTGTCCAATTTAGTTATGTTGGACTTGAGGTTTGAGGATAACAAAAGCAGCACCAAACTATTGTCATCCCTGTTGATTTCCAAGTTGACATCATCGGCAATAAACTTCGACATCAACCGTGAAATTGATTGCTTCAGTTCCCCTAAGATGATTGTGTTTTGTAAATACGTGGCAAGCCAATTCAAAAGAACTTGCTTATCCGTTGCCCTTTCGAGTGCAAATTTAAATTGTTCTGCAATTGCCACGGTAAACACACTGACTTTATCAAACTCAGAACTAATATCCACATATTTGTATGGAGCCTTCATCGCTCTAGATACCAGCTCATCCAATAATTTCCAAATCGAATCATCATCATATTGTAAAACCGATTGAATGAGGGCGATAACTGGAGAATCAACAAGAGTGCTGGAAAAGGTGATGGTTCCATCAACCAATTTACGCAAGATTGATTCGGCTTTACCCCCAGTAAAGTGACGGCAAAATTTGACCAAAGAGGTGAAAAATGTATTTCTCCCATTTAATGAATTCCACCATTTGAAATCCTGGTCGCCATCTTGGTTCGACAAAATGTCAAGGTAGATGTCCAATAACACAAAATCAAATGTCAGAGTCAGAGGTTTGTTAATCCCCGCAGTTGCCAACTTGATCATTGACGCTTTTGCACCACTAGGAATGGGGTATAATTGATCATAGAAATTCAACAACTTTACCACCAGAATCTGAGTCAAATTGGGATTGTCATCTTTCCAGGATAACTCAACGATACTGGCTACATCGGGTAACGATTGAAATACAAGATCCACTAATTGTTGACGAGGACAGATTTCAAGACTAAGCACTCGTTGTAATCGTTGCAAGGTGTATACCATCAAATTCAAGGTAAATTGGACAATCATTGGTGATTTGTCGGCAAGACACTTGGTTATACTCAGTTTAGACATTGGTGCCAAACAAACATAATCGACAATCTTTTGTGCTGGAGCTTCTATGGTGACATTCAATTCAATTTGAAGAATATTGGTATACAATAAGGTATGGCCCAACCACCACAGCGTAAGCAGGGGATCATGATAACCACCACCGTTTTGTACCATCCAATACATATAAGGGGGTAATAACTCCAACAGATGATGACGTAAGATTTCAAGCACCACTGTTTGTTGACTAAACTGTTCCCATGGCTTAAGAGATGTAAGCAAAACATAAATGAGATGGTTGTAAATGGTAAATTTCTTGTTATTCACCTCAATGACGACCCCATTAGTGGAGTGCCACAATTGGGATTCCAGCACTGGGAATGCTAACCCTTGTCTCAGATCACTAGCCATTTTGATCATAAGATCATTGAAAATATTCGAATAAGGCTTTTCCAACCGGGGGAAAAGGGGGACAATTTTGTGCATGAAATTTTCATTTAAAATCTTACATTTTGTGGCCCGCTTGAATGATGGCTCCAGTAAGATTTTCGAATCAATAAAATCAAAGATGACTTTTAATGTCAACACATTATCAATATCTGCCATGTACCTCCATAAATTGTTCATCACCTTGGAGCATTGAATCAAGAGATCACCCCGATGAATAGGAGCAACACTTCCCATGAAATTGGTCCAAAAGACAATGAAATTGTGACGAACTGTTACAGTTTCCAGCCCAACTGCCACAATCTTGTTGAACCCTTTACCAGGCACCACCAATTTGGGTAAGTTTGGCATATTGAAATCAAACTTGTTCAATAATTCATGGGATAACACCCCATCAAAATTGACCGCCAGGGTAAGAATCTGAAGCATATGAATGGTAGGTTGAGCTCGAGACAGGGAAAGGGTCCGGTAAACAAATTTGTCATAATTACAAATGAGGTCCTTGTAATATTCAATAATTTGGGGACGGGCTTCGAGGATTTGGGGGTGTATTTCAACCAGATCTTCACCAACTTTGGTAACCCCACTGAAAATGCCAATCATGTGACTTAACCGTACCATATCTCCAAGTAGATCTCTAAATTTGTCATGATCATTATTACTTCCATAGTAGGACCACGCTGTTAAGACCCTAGGAAGCTGGCCCTTGTTAATGAAAGAAACAAGGGAATCGGGTGATTTCAATGCCAATGATAGCTGGACGAGAATCTCACCGTCAGCATTGGTTGAAGACTTCATAAGGGTAAGGTCTGCAAGTTTGGGCGCGATGAGATGTATCACCATCAAGGGCTCACAACCGAACCAATTACCACTAACAAGTCGAAGGGATAAAAAACTTGAAAAAAATAAAAGTCATGATCATTACTATTTGTTTAACTCTACTTGTCAATTAGACCAGCGTCATAATTTGTTGTCTTATAATCCCAATAAAAGGAAAGCTCAGTGGCAGCATCAGCACCGCAAACAGTCTTCAAATCACCATTGAATTGTGAATTCAAGTAATTTTCATAATCAGTCAATTTGCAAGAAAACCCTGGACCATTTTGACAAGAAGCGATTGGAATGACTGCATCATTCAAAATGAACCGAACGTAATCATCGCCCCCACAATTCAATCTTTCAATATAAAGACGAGCTCCCATAGGAACAAGTTCTGCCGCCAGATAAGGATTAGGAAACGGGACATGATCTAAGGGTAAGTGATCCTTAGGGTCAACTATACCCAAAGTGGCGAGCATTAGTTCCAAATCAGTGTCATGAGTAAACGACAAGAAAATTTGATTAGTAGCCAGCTTATCCTTCAATAACTTAAGACTAGCTTGAGCCATTTGTGAACCTATAGCAGTAGCTTTATCATTTCCCCTACCAAATTGATAATAATTGGAAATGTCGCCTCGGTATTGCTCCCGGATAAACTCCTCCAAGGTGAACAAGTCACACAAAGGGCTCCAACCATGGACATTAATTTCAAATCCACACCACAACATCATTCGATTCACTTGGCTGGTGGTAAGATTTAAACCAGGATTGTCTGCTTGCCATCGATCCAAAATTGTTTGTAAATATGACTGATCATACTTGTCTTCGTATGGCCGAGAATCAAAAACAGCACTGTGACAAGCATATCTAGGAGTCAATGAGTTGAACCCCATTTTGCTATCTTCATCAATGACGACAAATTGAACCGTTTGATTCAACCGACGGTCATCGTTATCAATGTCAAAAAGACCTTCAGCAAATGCCTTGCCCGTATAAAAGCAACGACCTGAATTCAGGGAAAATACTGGCAACTTTTCTCCGCCAGTTGGCAATAAATGCCCGTACCGATCTTTGAAGTATTTCCCATGGCGAACGGCATCTTCTATGCCAAGATAGGGCAGGTAAGCATTATCTTGAGAGGTCTCTTTTTCATAATACTCCTTTTTGGTGACAAAATATTGGTATCCATTGAAAAACGCTAGATCGCCTTTAAATGGAGTGTTGGCTTTGTACTCATTGACGACATCCATTATTCCCTCGAAAGTTTTGCCATCTCCCTTAGAGGGGAATCGCTCACCATGTCTACTGACAAGTTGTACATGTTCGACTTGACACGTTTTTGGTGGTGTGGGGTCTATACCAAACCCACGGTTCTGCTTGTAAGGCCCCGTGCCTCCAAGGAAATTGATAATATTGTATTGTTCATTGGATGATTGTTGAGGGGTAGCCACACTATCATAATTTTCAAATAAAAGGAGCCCGTGATGAAGAGCGTGGGAGAATCTCCCCAAATTGACCATCTTGATGAGTGCTAGTGGGTACGCGTCGCTTTTATATCATGTAGGAGCACGTGGTAGCTGCCAGGGGTACCAGAAATATAGTTGACAGGGTAGTTACATCGTAGCTATTAGCAACCAGTGTTTGCGTTTATCTTGTGAATATCTGAGGTATTCCAAGGATCATTATCTAATACCATACCCTAGTAGCACACCGTAGTGGGCATCATGGTAGAATCAAGTTTTTAGTTATTGTTTGTCTGCGCATTGGCTATAATCCCAAGAAATACATCTGACACTACAAACTAAATATGTGCTTCATTAACAGTAGAATAATTAAAGTATAGATAAGAAAGACCACGTTTTCACCCCCTCACATAGACCGGTCACCCAACAATAGGACCTAATCTACAACCAACTTCTATTAACTCATAATCTCATTTATCTATCATTAATATACACTATAATACACTTAATTGTTTTCAATTGGTGGCAGACCCTTGACATTAACCAGCAATGCATCAAAAATTGCCTTTAGTTCAGGGGAAGCATCCTGGACAAATGGTAAATCAAAAAACCCAAAGTCAGCATTCTTTACCAATTCGGTGAAAACAATGGTCAAACCCCAAGGGTGAGGTTTGGCAGTAATCCGGCGCTCCAAGAGCACCCGAGTAATAATTTCTTGAACCTTTAATTTGATTTCAGCCAGAGTCCATACCAGGTTCAGCAGGAAAAAGTACAAGATCACCCCAATAAACCAGTGGGTATGGGCATTAGGATAACGCAATTGATTGGCAATGGCTTGGAGCACGTGGAACATGAATTCATCATCACCATAATTCATCAAATCAGCCAATAATGCCACTTGGGACAGTTTCAGATTGAACTTCGCTCCCAGCAGCGATAACTTTTCAGTAACCGCCAGCATACCAACATGCAAAACAAGCGCATTGATAAGTTTAATATTGTAGTGAACCACATCCGAACATACCAACAAGTCACTCATTTCTTTGGGCAGGTTAAGTTTAAGTCCCAGGTAGATGTTGCGCATCAAGGTGGGGGCAGGAATTCTCAAGAAAGTTTCAACCGGCTTTTTAAGACCAACCTTAACCAAATCCTCAAGTGGTTTATAATTCACTTCAGGAGCATCATTAATACCTGCTAATCGTTCAACCTTGAGACCAGGAGTAAAAGGATCAGGCACTTCTACCAGTTTAGGGGTGGCCGAGAGGATTAAATTGCGTAATTGAACAAATCCCCGGGGTAAACCAGAAACCAATTGATAATGACATTCAACCAAGAATTCAGGGTAATCATGAGCAATTCCAATGATGATCCGGTTCAAAGCTTTGAACAACACCAGGGTAATATCATGGTTAAAGTCCTTGGCATAAACGGTTTCAAACTTCATGACCGCAGTTAAAAATCTAACCACGGTCACATAACCCTGTTTGTTTTCAAGCAGAAGCAATTTTGGTAAAAGCATCCGGTGACTAATTAAAGAAATCCAAGCAAAAGTGAAACCAGGGAAAATAATGGGTTGCAACCCATTAAGAACCTCGCCAAAATAGGTATAGAATGCCACATCATCACTCGCCGTTTTATCTTCATAGATCAGCGCATCTGCCCACATCAGCAATATGGAAGAAAAGAGACGGAAGAAAGATCTCTCATTCCAAGAAAGGGCTCTTTGGTCAGTTTTAGTGCCAGCAGCAAGCTCATGGCTAGCAGTAAATTCAGCAAGAATAATGTTCATGATCTTTTTGAAATATTCCACCTTTTCAACACCATTAACTTCCAAAGTTAACTCAATAATCAACATGGCAAGACAATCAACAGCCAAATAAGTTTCATGAAGAGTGCGAGCTCTAATTTCATGTTCAAAAGCAAACAGGGTAACGGAAATATCCAAGGCAGCACGAATCAATGTGACCAAAGTTTGAGGACGTTGCAAAATATTTTTATCATTCAATCCAGAAAGAAACATCAACCTTAACTCACGATTATTTTGAGGATGGTTTATCAATTTAATCCATTCAGTGAAGACATAGCCCATTTGCAGATACATGTCTTTACCTGTAAATGGATTGCCATGAGTCAGTAAGAAGTCATAGATAGCTTGACGAGCTTCATGGGTTTCAATATCCTGGTCTTCGGGAATCTCATAAGAGATTAATGCCTCAATGGTCAAGGCAAATTCCAGTCTCAAGGCCACCGGACGTTCTTCATCCGACAATTCAGTATCAAAAATCTTCTTCAACAAATCACAAGCAAACTTAACCACGACTCCCAGCAGAGTTTCCATAATCAACTTGCCCAACAGAGCATCCAATTTAGCCGGTGATACCAATTGAACCTTGAGCAAAGCATAAATAACGGTGACATTAAACTTGCGTTGGTCACTCAGGTGAACCAACCACCAGGTAACATCCTTGGCAGTCAGAGGAGAATATTCACAGAGTTTATCCAAAATAACCACATAAATTTCAGTAGCCATGGGATTTTCATGCGACTGAGTGAATAAGCAGTTGACAGTGTATTGAGCAGCCTTGAGTAACAACTCAGGGAATTTGAGGGCATTGCTCTGAGCAACAGTAAGCGCTTGGGTGAGCGCCACCATAATCGGATGAGTCACCGGCAATTCAACAAGCTTGGTTTCATTGGTTTCATTCAACATGGAAATGGCCTTGTCACAATTTTGAGTAATCGCCGCAAAGAGCTGATCAAACGAATCATCAGGAACAGTACCGAGAGTTGATACTTCGGGTAACGATGCGATGGGAGCATTAGGAATAGTGGCAGAAGTAGCAGTGGGCAAAGCATTGTGAACCGGGAGGGCCGTCTGGTTTTGAGGCATGGCAATATCACGGGCACCAAATTGTTCATAGATTGCCATTTGTTGGGAAGTAATCCCATCTCTCGGAAGCCCCAATGGTGCCGGTAACTGTAAGCCGTAATCAGATACCCCTTCATCGGTATAAGGTTCACCCCGATGAGTAGAATTATGTTCATCTCTAGAAACAATTAATGAGTGCATGCGTTCATCAATCAATTCAACGGTGTTATCAAGAGCAATCTTGGCAACAATTTCAACACACAATCCAACATTGGCTTGAATCGCTAAATTCAATTCGGCTGACGGGAATTCCTGAGGATTTGTAGATCCTAATAATTGTATCATCGTCGCTTCAATAGTTTCAGCCAACAATTTCCGTCCTGAACAAACCACCATAGCGTGAGTTAATTGCTGGGCCATTGTCTGGTAGGCCTTTCGAAGCTTTTGCCGATCAGGTTCGGTTGCAAAATCCTTCGCCACAAGTGACATGGTGGTCGTCAACACGGCATCCAGAACTCTGTTCAAGATGGGCACCGCACATTCTCTAACGGCACGAGCCAACAGAGCTTGGAATGCCCTTCTCAAGTTGGTATGCTGAGTGAAAATAGTATTGCCAACAAGATTGGAAAACAGGGTGTCGTATTGGGGAGGGGGTCCAGGAGGTCCCAGCTGTTGCTGTTGCTGTTGTTGTTGTTGTTGCTGTTGTTGCTGCTGTTGTTGTTGCTGCTGCTGTTGCTGCTGTTGAGCAGCCAATTGAGCCACCCACTGTTGTTGTTGACGCAATTGTTGCTGCTGTACAGCCAACTGTTGTTGCAAATGAACTGGCATCTGAGTATCATTCATTGACAACCGGGACATGTCACCAATCAACCCCCGAGAAGGTTCGATACCAAACAATTGGGTCAAGTTCTGAGGATTGTGACCCCGAATAATCGACAGTTGCTCAATATCACTGATTTTGAGCTTAAACAGATTGAGCAACACTTCAATTTCAAATTTGAGGTTAAGCTTCAAGTCAGCATACTCATAAAGTTCAGCAAGCACCTTAAGGATGCCAACAACCCAAGGATTAGGTGGTAAAAATACCTTGGAGTATTGAACCTGATCCAAGATTTTGCACACAAACGGTATTACAAGCGCCAACAGCTTTTGGTTGTAGGATTCAACCAATAAGTATTTAACAGCAAGATGATCACGAAGTAATGCCATATCATTAGCCAAAGTCATTCTACCAAGCCATGCCCCCAAATTCTTCAAATGAGCCTTATCAGATGATTGAGAATTAGCCAGACCCAAAATCTTCGAAATCAAATTAACAGTGACATGAAGAACCCAGCGGTAAAAGGGAGGACTTGACAAAGAAAACACCAAATGGCTATACATCTCATGATTGTTTGGTTCCAATTGAGCACGATCTTCAACCAAATAAGTTGCAAACCAACGGAAGTATTTGGGCAGTAATAATTCCTTAATTTCCGTTAACTTGATATTGTCACCTGTCATATTATTGACATAGAACAAAAGTTTGTCCTTGACAGTTTCCTGGGGAGTTTCTTGAGTGGGAACTTGAGAAACGACAACTCTACCAATGGAATGATACACTTGACCGGCAGGTAAAGATTGTTCCAGATTCAGTTGTTGCAGGGAAGTAGGGGCACAAGGAATCCCTTGGGAAGCATTTTTGACAATTTCATACATCTTGGCATGGTGATGTAACAGTTGACATTCCAACAAGTGTTTGCAATAGATGGGATACTCGTGCAACCTCAGCTTGAAGTTATACAACAGTTGAACAGCAAACTTGAACAAATGAGATTCAACTGGTTGATTACTCAGTTCCCAAATAAAATTAAGCGCCACAGTAAGGGTAGTACCAGTAATCAAATCCTTTTCCAACAATGCCCCAAATAACAATGACGTCAGAGCCAATGCCAGTAAAGGATATTCGCTGAAAAACCGATATTCATCAAGTAACAGATGAATCATGCACGCAAACACATCTTGCTTATGAGGATCATCACTCAGTTTGAATTGAGTCAACATGTCAACAATATCCTTAATATCAACCTCTTTGTTGTACATCTTCAGATAATATTGCTTCATTTCCTGTTCAACTGATGCAGGGAACAGGGGTCCCTGTTGAGCATTAGCCAAGATGGCTTGATCGTGACCATTGCCAAAGTTGATCAACCGAGGATAAGTCGTGAGCAACAACAATTGTAAATTTTTGAGTCGCTCAGCGTCAATCAACCCATTCAGCGATTTAAGCTTCTCCAATAAGTAATGCACGGTGGAAATTGATAATTGAGGATGCTGAGGAACCTTATCATAATCCAGATGGGCGTGATCGTCAACAAAGTCTGCCAAGGCGGCAAACCCTAATTGGCGGTCATTTTCAGGCAAATCTCTCGCGGTTGCCTTATCAACAATTTGTTGAAAGTCAAACCCCAAATGAGACAGATCAACAGCAACGGCAATTGCCACCGGAGTGTTAGTGGATATGATCAGATTCAACCAAGTATCCATCAAACCAGGAATCAGCATTACCAGCTTACTAACTGTAGCCACCGCTTGGAGCAGATGGGGGCGCTGAGTAATGTATTGAACCAACTTGGAAAACAACAACGGTTGATCCAATTCGTTTACTTTAGCCACCACCGCATTGAGAGACAGCCCGTCTTGATCAAGAATCAGGGCAAAGAATCTATCAATCAATTGATTAATAAATTGCAGTTTATCGGCGATAGTGAGGGCAGCAACGAGCAAATACTCAGGGTGGGCATTATAATCACGTTCAAATTCTTGAGGAGGGAGACGGTTGGCAACCGTCAATTCAAGTTTGCCAACGTTGACAAATTGTAACATGCTGCTTGACCCAACTTCATTGTCAAAACAAGTGGCAATATTCTTCAGGGCACAAATGTCAAACGCCCCCTCTTGAGGGTTCATAGTATGTAAAGCATACAACAATTGGCTGCTAAAATACCATGCGTAACTCAAAAAATAGTCAATAACTTCTGGTTTGAAATCAAGCGCGGTGAAGAGCAATGTGAACAGGGCAGCCAGCGGGGCAATTTGCCGGCGCATCAGATCGAATAATAACTCTTGTAAATGGGTAAACACTTGGTACCAATTAACCAGAGCCTTGGCATCATATTCTCTAAAACATGCTTTCAATTGAGCACCCTTAGCCGCAGCTTCTGGTATCAGTTGAGCCCCCCTGCTAAACATGGCAGATAATCCCTGAGAGCCAGGAACCAACACCTCCAGTAATATCAAAGCAATCGAATGATCAGCTTCCTGGGGTTTAATTTGGAGAAGCAGCAGCAATAATTTTTCTGGTAACAAGTGTTCGGGACCAATTTCTAATAATAATTGTTTGAACAGCATGGTCAATATTTTCTGGTAAAACTTTGCAATGGGTTCAATGTTCAGTTTAAATGCCTTTGACAGGGAAAGCGTCAATAACTTGTGGATAAATGGAAAGTTGTCGGTGGTTAATAAACACTCAAGAACCAACTGCCAATTATAGTTAGGATCAAAATCACCTGTTTTGATTAAAGCAAGTAATTCAAACGACTTGGCCTGGATAAATAATTTGACCTGATCTAAAGGCGCAGACGATTCAAATCTAATTAAGAAAACGTAAGCGAGGATGAGGTCTGGTAACCACGAAGCAAAATCAATAACCGAAACCGAGTGGAGGTTGGTGAATTCACGAAAAACCTCTTCAAATACAGGGAAAAAGGTTAAATTCTTCAGTAAGACTTGAAGGATATGTCTTAATAACTTTGTTGGAGGTGAATTGATTTCCCCAACTCCAGCAAAATGACTCCGAGTTAAAAGTTGACGGAAAATGCAAGTAAAAACGGGCTGGACAGGATTTTGTTCCACCAAATAAGTGAGTCTGTTTTGGCTTTTTTCAAAGTTTGCTTCAGTTAAAGTCGAGATTATCAGCGACACTTGGTAAACAACAACTTTAATAAATTCTCGATCAGGGCCCGAGGGGCTAGAATCTGTGGCAGACACGATCAACTTAGGGTGGTTGTGATCTAAGGGGAAAGGTATTTGCGGACCGAGGGGTTTGGAGGGACGAGTGGGCCTCTCGGTTTAGTTGGAGTTGTTGATGTATGGTAGAATTTTTTAGGGCGAATTTTTGGTAAAAGTGCGAGGGGGTGGCCATTATGTAAGCACGCTTGATTTAGTGGTAACAAGGGGAGCTTACCGTCCAAACCACCATTCAGGGAGGATGAGAAGTGGAGAGGTTCAATTGTTTGGTTAGTTTTAGTGTTATGGTGGTATTTCTTGTTCAATTGGCTCCGTTGAACTCTATGCTGGTGCCAATTGATGTGCAGGGTAAATCAAGAACTGCTGGGGCTACAATGCCAGAAAACGGCATAAATTAGGACCAACCTGAACCAGACATTGGCATATCATTAAAACGGTCTACAATTAAATTATTTTCAACTCAATTGACTTGCTTGTTGGTATAATTTAATGATTCTAAGTTGTTAGAGTTGATTTGCCACTGGGTTAATGCACACGTGACCTTATAATGTAACATCGGTGCAGCGGCTACTACTGTGGGATAATCAGAGTAGGATAGACCCTAACCTCATTGATCTCTCATAATTCCGATAAATTTATTATATTTGTTGGCATTGATTCATAAATATCCATTGTTTGGTGTGCTCGATATTTTCAATGAAATTGTTAACATTGAGATGACATTGCACTGAGATCAAACAGGGCCGAGGCACACGCGTCTGTATGCCATCACTCCATGAACTCGATCCATTCCTACGAGATATCACTCCAGGACTCCATGGGGAGACGAATATCTTTAAGATTAGCAAGATTACCTTATATTTATTTGATTTTTATCAAAAGCTTTTGCATTCGCTGGATACAGTTGAGCCATGTACAGTTGAGCCATGGCTTCATGCTATGTCAGTAGTTATTGATAAGCATCGACGTGTTTTTGCCCATCCTATAGATCAACTGTTTGAGCAGGTTTACTCATACAACAAACCCACGGTTGTTGGGGTTTGGGCGGTGCTGTTTTTACTTCATTTATTACGCAATGAGCCTCCCGTCAATACCAGACATACCCTACAACTTCTTGCTGATATTTTCACTGCAACAGCATTGACCCATGCCAAACAAGTCAAGCAAGTGCTCTTGGATGATTTGGACAGCGCCATTGCTAGGTTCGTTGTTGAAGGGTCTGGTTCGGGTAAATTGGCAATGACAGTTGCAATTTTTGGGGTAATCATGCTGAACAATAATCGTCTTCAGCTTACAACTGCTCAATCGGGTCAATTGGATCTGATTGGACGAAAGTTATGGTTTACAGCGCTGGCGCTGGAAGCCCATGATGTAGAGGCAGCAGAATTATTGATCCAGGCATTGGCAGGAGTAACTACAGATATGGTTTCAACCGTTCTGAACGTGGAAAGGTTAATGGAAATGATTTCCGATGTGTCTAGAAGACAGCTGTTTCCAATAGAACAGGCAGTGTCCATGGCAATTCTTAAATTGGCCCAATGGGGTTACGACGTGGATGAGATTGGCCAAAATTGTCAAAGTGATATGGTTAAAAAGGCAAAAGCAGTTGCAGACTATGTATGCTCTCCCTTACCCGAGAATATCCCAGAAGTAACCGATTATATCGGTGATGAAATGGTAGATACATTCAAAAACCGACTATTGGGAGCAATTGGTGCCAAGCCGAGCGAATCTGATGGTGAAATTTTTCTGGTGATTTGGTTTCGAGAAAACCAAAATTTACCATGCAAAGCTGCTGGTGATTGGCAAGATAATCATTGTAGAATTTGTGGCCCCCAGTGGACTCGAAATATCTACGAAGGAGTGGATGCTAGCAGACCCCCCAAAACTGATGAGATGAATGGTTTGGCGGGAAATATGATGAATGTATCCAACGAAATTTCCAAAATTGCTCTGCTCGATGTGTGGTTTCTGTTATTGGCCCTGTGGCAACCTGATCAGGGCGAGATTGATTATCTTGTATCACTATTAACAGATGAATGTCGTGAAGTTAGGTTGATGGCTTCCCGGGTGATACCATTAACTGCAATAAGTTCTCCGATTGTCATGGAAACTACGGTGGCATCCTTGGTGCTGATTTGTCACAATCATCTTAAAAATCTGCCCGTATGGGTTGGGGAGGGCGTGTTTTCATTGTTGGTTAATCTTTCCATTGCTGTAGGTGCCGAGGATGGGTCCTTGGCATTAATTGAGTTAGTTGAAGCCCTAAGCCATCGCAATGAACAATTTGCTAACCACGCATATTTAGGGATTGTGCTGGTGGCAGTATCACTCAAGGTGGCTCCCTTCAAATTAATTGCCCCGATTTTAGCTGATGTTCTGGCAGTTTTAATCCGACTGCCTCGAGCGATGTCTCGGGTATGTGAATTGGGAGGATTCAATCAACACTATATCTTGACGCGGATAAGAGAATATGTTGTTCCCCAATTTTTGGAAGATTATACTCGAGATTACCTTGGTGATGTTAGCCACCAGTTGAAAATTCCCAAAGGTGAACTTGTGGTCAAGGTGCTCCCCCGAGTAATTGCTCACCTGTTAGTGAGACCAGATTATGATGAGAAGATTTTACATTTGGCACTTTGTAATGCCAGTCAGAGGTTTCAGCAACAACTGATTCCTAAATTGATGAAGCTTCGGACCAGGGAAATCCTTTGGTATGTGTTGATGCATTTGACTGATGATAATGTTTCACAAATTAAACTGGCCTTGACATTAGTCCTGAAGACTGCGGGTCATTCTAAGCTGTTGGTGGCCGATTTAGGTAGCCATGCGTTATGGTTGGTTTCTCAATTCAAAGAAACCGTCCATGACATGAAACGAGTGAAACTGGCCCTGGAAAAAATAGCAGCTTTGAGAGCAGCTGAATTTCTAATTGGCGAAATACCGGAAAAGATTCTGGTGGCATTAGGACAAATCAGCACATGTTTGCAAGCTTGTTTAACTATGTCACCCAGGTTTCAGCACTATGCATTGCGATGCTGGCACGCTTTAGTCACTCACATATCCCCGACTAAAATGGTCTCGTTAATGGATATTATTTTGTCGTGCATTCTTCAAGTATATGGCAAGCTACTTAGGGATGATCTGAAGCTGATAGCGGTGGAAATTCTCAAAAAAGTATTTAGTGGTGATGGAAACAACCTGGTTTCCATAGCTTACTTTTGGTCACTTCCGTTTAATGATGAGCTCAATCTGTTAGTGGTTAAGAAAATGGACCGACGGTTCGGCCTGGGAGGACGTACCCTGATGATTTCGGGGTTTGTTCGAAGATTGGCAACTGGTAATGAATTTGTGGTTGATCAAGCTCTTCTTGATTTAGAGAATTATTTCAAAAGATACCAGCTTGTGATCCACAAAGAGATAAGCAGTGATAATCATTTATCGGGGCTAATGGCCGATTTGGCCCATCACTTACTTGAAGTTGCTGTCAATAAAGGAGAAACGGTCGCTCGAGTATTCTCAGCCATAGGAATGTTAGACCCAAAGAGAGTGGCGATTAAAAGAGCGGCCCCAACCCCCATGGTGATGCTATGGGATTTCAGAGATGATGATGAAAATCATCGATGGGTTCGCAGGTTTGTTCAAGACCACTTGGTGCTTCAATTCTGGGCACTGAAGGATCCCAATCGACAATTGTTTTATGCTTATGCCATGCAAGAGTTTCTTAGTGTTACCAAAGGTAATACCTCGGGGTATAGCGAAGTAGCCAAGGCTACATTGCTACCGTTTCTAACTAGTGTTTATGTGGCACCAAAGCCTAAACCACATAGCGTGGAGTATCCTATTATCCACAATACGAGGTACGAAACATGGATATGTTCATTTTGTGATGATCTCTTTCGCAGAGTGGAGCAAAAGGCCAAAATGGCGTCCAAAAAAATTATCCAAACGTGTCAGATTCTCTTGAAAGATCGAAATGATGTCCACATGTGCCAATATTTATTGCGATATGTTGTTGTGCTGCACGTTTTTGCAAATGATGACTTGGTAATGGCTGATATCGTTTTGGAATTCAATGCTGTTCTAACTATTGACTCTTGCAGTGAAGACAGTCGCGTGGCTTGTTCAGAAGTTCTATCAGTTTTGGATTACTGCCACCAATGGGTGCTGGAGGCCACCCTGTTGATAGGAAGTAAAGAAGGAGCTGGGGATCGTACGAGTAGATTGAAACGGCAATTGCGCTACATGACCGCTTTCTTGGAACTGATTCTGCCGGTGACAATTGTGAATCGAGCTGTGGAATGCGAGATGTATGAGCGGTCAATTTTGACGTTAGAAACGATGCACAAAGATTCACCTCAGGGATACCCCGAATTAGTACCCACACTTCAAAAGATGTATGCTAATATTGGCGACTATGACCTGCTTAATGGAGTTTTACAGAAATTCACCTCGCTGAATGTTGAGGCACAATTGAGTACCTTCCAATATAATAATAATCAGAACTGGCTGCTTGCCCAGGAGCTGTTTGAAGTTACTTCCAAGCCGATTGAAAAACTACGTTCCTTGTGTGACCGGGGGCACTATCTTGAGGTATTGCTGGCATTACCTAAAGGTAGGACATCTCTGGAACTTGCTCTGATTGGGGTAGAATCAGGAGTGTTACTGGGCAAGCTTGATACCGCTCTATATTGGTTGAAGCAATTGGACACACAACTGTCAACCCTGGATCTGGTCATGATTTCTTTGGCTAGAGAATTGACCAACAAGTCGGCATTCACCAACCGGGGGGCGTTTTCTTCCCAATTGTATGCCAGCATCGGAAGACATTTGGTGAAGCTGACATCGCCAAACTTTAATGTCAATTACTCTCTTTTACGCCATTTACATGTGATGTACGATATGACAGCTATTTTTGACGATATGAACGGAGTGTCACTTTCGGCTCGGTTAGGAAGTTCAAGCAAAGATGACCAGTGGACAATTCTTCAATTCCATCGCTTAGCCTACCATTTGAAAGGTAATCAGGTTTTAGAAGGGGAAACTATTCTCCAGCTCGCTCAATGGGCTCGTACCAATCGAAATTTTGACCTTGCAGGGAGATTTGTGGTACAGGCAATGGCCACGGGCAATGCCAAATCACTGTTAGAATATGCCAAATTACTTTGGGATCAAGGGAGGCAACCAGAGGCCATCTTGACCATTCAAAAATTCAAGGAACTGCAACCACTCGATACCGAAGTTCAATTACAATATGCAAAGTGGTTGGATGAGCTGGCTCATGTTAGCAGTGATGAAATCATTGCTCAATATGATCGAGCCATGGAGCCCGGTCAGGGCAAGGCTAACTTTGAATTAGCAGGATATTTAATTAAGATTGTTGAGTCTCAATCGGTAACCACTGGATATTATGAGGTAAATATTATTCGAAACCTCATGAAATCACTCGCTTTCAATGGCCGACAATTTGCATTTGAAGCAGTACCAAAACTTCTTACCACTTGGCTTGATTTTGCTCAATTATGTGTTGATCTTCCTACTTCGGAACGAACTTCCAAACATGAAATTATTGTAAAAGAGCTTACCAAGCATATGAACAAGATCCTGATGCATCTGTGGTATGTAGGGATCACCCAAATTCTATCGAGATTCTTACATCCCAACCTTGGGAGTTATAATGTCCTCCATGCCATTCTATTGGGTATTGCTGTTGAATACCCAAGTCATGCTCTTTGGTATATATTGAGTCATCATCGACTGAAGGAGGATCTTCGGCGTCAACGGATTCAGCTGGTTTTGAATCACGCAAAAATGAAGGAAGCCCATTCAGATAAACTTACTCAAGCCCAACTGTTATGTGATCGTCTCGTGGAAATTGCTAAATTTAAACCACCTAAACTGTGGAGAAATCAGCGGCAACGATTCAGTCTTGTTGATGACTTTAACATTGGCAAAGGTGCTAATTATTCGTCATTAGTGGTACCAATACGGCAATATTTGGACATTAATAACAAACCAGTATACCTCAACCTGATTGATGATGCTGTACAAATATTTTGGTCACTTCAAGCCCCGCGGCAAATTAACATCAGGGCAAGTGATGGTCATCGATACAAACTTATGGTTAAACAAGATGATACTCGGAAAGACGCCAAGGTGGTTGAGTTTACCACTGCCGTCAATCGAATTTTAGATCAGGAACATACCATTGTCAATTATGCAGTTATTCCTTTGTCAAACAATTACGGAGTGATCGAATTTGTCGAGGACGTCACTACGTTTAAACAGGCATTGGTTACCCAGAGGATGAGAATGGGGGTTTCCTTTCACGAAGGGAAAGTGGCTAATAAGCTTCACAAGGTTCAAAAGGACCAAGGTAAACTGACGGCGGAAATCATCAATGTGTTTAATAATTTACTCGCCGATAACCCCCCGGTGTTACATCTGTGGTTTATTGATCAATTTGCTGATCCGGCATCATGGTACCAAGCACGGACCCAATTCACCCGGTCGTTAGCAGTTATGCTGATGGTTGGGTATTATATGGGACTTGGTGATCGTCATTGTGAAAATATCTTGTTATTTATCAAACTGGGCAAAGTACTTCACATTGATTTTGAATGTCTATTTGACAAGGGGCTCACATTACCTATACCTGAAGTGGTACCGTTTCGTCTTACTCATAATTTTGTCGATGGTATGGGTGTTTGTGGTTATGAAGGCAAGTTCCGGGCTACTTGTGAACGGGTGGGTACCCTGATTAGAAACAACGAGGCGCCGTTGATGAATATTTTACAAACGTTGATTCATGATCCGTTATTAGATTGGAAAACGTCAAAAAAGATGACACCAAAAACTCAATTGAATAATGTTAGAAGAAAAATCCGAGGATTAATGCTGGCCAAGGAAGAAATCCCCGTCAACATCGAGGGTCAAGTGGATAAATTGATTCAGGAAGCGACTCTGTCGGAAAGATTGGCCCGGATGTATCCGGGTTGGGGCCCTTACATTTAATATATGTGCAGGGTGCCAATTTGCAAACCTAGGGGCAGTCTCGCTTATCAATTCAACCATTACGATTACGTCATTTGAGTTTCCTCTACATGTACATATCTACGTGTACTTCATCGCATCACTAGATATAATTCCAAGATTGGCTCGGGAGTTATTGTTTAACCCCACCTTATCACCATGGTGATCACTTGCTGAACTTTTCGGCACTATCCTGGCCGATCTTGATCCTGAGTGAGCATGCCGATTACACGCAATCAATTTAAGCTCAATGAGGTAATGGGTGTAGTGAAAAAATTAACCGTAACAAGTCAATTGCATAGTTACTCCGGGTTACTTTCCACCCCAATCGATTTTTCATTGATTCATCGCAACCCCGGCACCATTCGGACAGTTGCAAGCCTATTCGCCACACTATTTCCTCATTGGCCGCACGGCCGTATGCAGTACAGCAAATAAAATAGTACATCAATTCCGCCCGGTACCTCACTTGTTTGACAACTCTAATGTTTTCGAGAATTACTCAATCAAAGTTCACTATCCCCGTGGCCATTGCTGCTGCTGGTCTTGGTTACTACGCCATTTCTCAATCGCATACTTTGTACAATGAATCGTCAAAGATTTTCAAGGGCGACGACCAATGGGTTGATCTCAAATTGATTAAGCTGAAGCAAATTACTCATGACACCAAGTTCTTGACGTTCCTGCTCGACAACAAGGATGCCGTTTCTGGGTTGGTCACTGCTTCGTGTGTACTTGCCAAGTACGTTACTGCCAAGGGTAACAACGTTGTCAGACCCTACACTCCCGTGTCTGACCCGGATCAAAAGGGTACCATCGACTTTGTTGTCAAGGTTTACCCCACGGGTAAGATGTCGAAGCATATTGGTGATTTGAAGGAAGGGGAAACTTTGTCGTTCAAGGGGCCCATTGTCAAGTGGAAGTGGGAACCTAATCAATTTGAAACCATTTCTTTGATTGGCGGTGGTTCGGGGATTACTCCCTTGTGGCAATTGTTGGAAAAGATCACTTCCAACCCCAATGACAAGACCAAGGTTCAATTGTTTTATGGTTCCCAAACTCCCGCTGATATCATCTTGAAGAATGAAATTGACACCATTGCCAAGGCCCACCCTGAACAAGTCAAGGTGTACTACTTTATTGACAAGCCCGATAGCTCTGCCCCCGCTGACGTTTCTGTTGGTTACATTAACAAGGATGTTTTGCAAAAGAACTTGCCTGGTCCTTCCACTAAGCTGAAGGTGTTTGTTTGTGGTCCTCCTGGTTTGGTCAACTCGGTTTGTGGTCCCAAGAAGTCTCCTACCGATCAAGGTGAAGTGTCTGGTGCTTTGGCGGACCTTGGTTACGCCAAGGAAAACGTTTTCAAGTTTTAGGTAGACTCAATGATATTTTAGATTTTAAATTTCGATATTTACAACTTTTTATTTTTTTGTAAATTTACACGTATTTTTGCATTTTTATACACCGCTGAAAAATAGATTTGGTTTTATTCAAGCAACTAGTGTTGTATTGTCATGGTCGTCTCCATTTCTCTATCTCTGTTTTGTTTATGGTTCGTGTTACGTGTAGCACCACCTTGTACTCAATTCGCACTGACACGTACACAAGCCACAAGCTACTCGACCCAATTGTGCTACCATGGACTATATGAAACTGATGCTATCAAGCGGTCAGGTCCAGCTGGTGGACGAGGCTATCCCTACTCTCAGTGATAGGCTTCAGCATGCCACGTTACCCCTGGATCGTCGCCTGGCTATTTTAGGGTTTAAGAGCTTTGCAAGAACTCATCGAGAATTGGTGGTGGAATATGGATTGAGGCCATTGATAGCGGCATTCAAGAAGGATGGGATTAATGATGCTACCGTGGCCAAGGCATTGATGGAAACTTTTGTCGTTTTGTTAATCCGAGTCGACCTGAATCAGGATTCCGCCATTCAAGGGTGGATCTCGCAACAACTGAGAGTACAGAATGGTAAATACCCTTCACCTTTACTCATGGAAGAACAAGTGCTGTTGGATCAATTGAGTATGTGGATTGCCGATGAATTGACTGCCGACGGTCAAGTGATGTCGGACTTGTTGGAAATTATCGGAGATCTGGAAGGGTTTCAGTTACAATTATACGCACTTCAATTATTAGAAGCATTGGTTGCCACCCGGCCCAAGAAAACCAAGGAAGTGTTGTTAGAGATACCTACCGCCATCCTGACAGTGGTACAATTACTTCATAGTGAACATGATCCCATCAGAAATGAAACAATTCTATTATTGATGGCGTTAGCAAACGGAAACTATAGCATCCAAAAGCTAATTGCATTTGAAAACTGTTTTGATCGCTTATTTGATATCATCTCCGAAGAAGGGGGAATTCGTGGCCTGGTATTGGTCCAAGATTGTCTTACTTTGCTCACAAATTTGTTAAAATTTAATGCTAGCAATCAGCTGTTGTTTTTAGAAACCGGCGGGGTTTCAAGATTACGGCAATTACTTGGGGAACCTATGGATACCACCATCGACGAATTGACAGGGATGCCATTACCTCCAATTGTGTGGACGGATCAAAGATTATCTAATGTCATCATTACTTTGGAAATTTGTCGCACATTTTGTGACGAAGACTCGGAATTTTTACAACAAAACCAACAGAAGCTTGCTGACGGGGGGGTACTTTTGGTGCTGTTACAATTAGTATTCACTCCTCAACTTGTTCCCGCTAATATAAAGCTGGCGGCCCTTACTGTAGTGGCGGACATTATTGCGGGAAACAATGACATTCAGTTTCAATTCAGTCAAATTGATGTACCAAATATCGAGGATCCACTGATGCCCACTAAGGAGGAATCAGTCAGTCGTTTAGTTCCGGTGACACTTGTATTAGTCAATTGGGCGTTAAATACCAATCTGGTTCACTGGTTTGATGTGAGAATGGCGGCAGCTCATACCCTACGGTCGTTTTTCAAGGACAACAAGGAGCTGAAACAAGCCTTTTTAGCCGATCAGATCAAGGCATACAATGATCCTCATTTCTGGGAAAATGACGGACAATTCAACCAGGACGAAACCCCCGATTCCTTGACCAACCATAACGGCCATCAAATTCCTGCCAAATTTACTAATATATTCCAAGTGTTAATGGATTATGACAACGAAAACAAAATCAATCCTTATAGAGTTTGGTTTGCTGCTGTGATTCTCATGTATACATTTGAAGATTGTCTTGAGAACCGAGAAGCTGCTCAAAATGTTCACACTGGCAGTGGTGGCGATGATGAAGAGGATATGGCTTCAATTGAAGCCATGCAGGAACTCATGGTTGCTCTGCTTGAAGCCGGGTATGATGAAAGAATTGCCATGGCTTATTTTATGGTTCTCACCTATTGGATGTACGAAGACTTTAATGTGGTGGATGACTTTTTAAAGCAACCTCTGGCAATTAGGCTGCTTCTTACTTATATATCAGCTCATCACCTGGAACTGGAATTGCTGATAGTTGCAAAATCAATGGCAGCCATTTGTTTAGGTGTCACTTATGAATTTTCTACTAGTCGATCGCCCTTCCCCAGAAAGCTGGTTCAACAGTTATTAATAAAGAGCATGGGGAAGGATAACTACCTGTTACGGGTGAAGCAATTGAGACAAAACCATCAGTTCAAAAACTTCGATGAGATGATTAAATCGGAAAACAATGTTGGGTTGCCAGAAGTATATTTTGACCGCCTCTATGTTGATTTGATCAAGGACAATTTTAGCCGAATAAAGAGAGCACTTTTCCATGACCCACTTGTCGAGCCACGAAAGACAATTACATTTGAAACTTTTGAGGAACTTGAAGGGGAGTTTGGTGAAGTTAAACGAAAGCTTTTAGATCAAAAACTTCAGGCCAAAGAAACTGAGGAAAAGCTTTCTACTGATCTCAATCTAATCACTAAAAAGGCAGAAGCTCTACAAGTGGATATTGACACCAAACTGATTAAATTGAATGAATTGACGGAAAATCTCAGCCAAGCGAAAGCTTCCTATGAACTGACATTCAATAGACTTCAAGAAACAGAATCCCTTAAGGCAATAGCCGAGGAAGAGTTGGCGTCGTTGAAGGCAAAGCTTGCCAACAACGAACGTGAACATCTGGGGTTATCTCAACTGTCCAAGCAGCTTGAGGACCGTCTCAAGGAAGTTGAAGAGGCCAAATCTAAACTTGAGGAAGGTGTTAACAAAATGAGTAAGGAGTTGTTTACTCTTCAAAGGGAAAAAAATGAACTGGAAAAACGGATGAAGAAGTTGTCAAAAGATTTGGACGATTTGACCAACAAACATGCAAAGACGACGAAATTATTGGAGCAACAACATTCTAAAGCATCTGCTCTGCTCGAGAAGCAACTTGGTGATCAAAATGCTAGATCAGTGGAAGTTGAGCGTAAATTGTCCCAAATGAGTCAAGAACATCAACAAACCCTCTGCCAATTACAATTTGTTACCGAAAAGCTTCATGAAGTTGAAGGACAAAACCAACATCTCATGGACAAATTGCGCCTGGCAGGAACTGTCTTGAGTGAACTTAAGAATTCAAAACAAAAATTGGAGAAGCAATTGGCCGACAGAATTGATTTACATAAAAAGGAATTGTCACTGATGGATATGGGATTAGATGAATTTGGTCGATTGCAACAAGAAAGGATCAAAGATTTAGAAGATCAATTAGAGGATATGAGAGATTCTTTGGACGAAATGGAAGCTGCAAAAGATTTATTCGAAGCTGAATTGGACGTTGAACGTGAAAAGGCTGAGCAAACAGCGAAAAGGTACCAACATCAAGTCGATGAGTTGCAAGGCAAAGTAAATGATTTACAAGCTCGGGTAGATGAGTTGAACGATGCTGTTTCGAAAGCTGAAGATGCCAAACGCCTTGCTTTAAATCAGGAAAAGGATGCTGCCTTGACTGAAAAGCTTCATGCCGAGGAGATTGAAGCTATCCAACAAGAAGCATTGGAGGCGATTGAAAAGGCACAAAAGGAGGGAGATGCTGCGGTTGAATTGGCAAAACAAGAAGCCAAAGATGCTTTGGAAAAGGCCGAAGCCGAAGCTGCTGCAGTGCTTGAACAGGTAAGGAAAGAAAGCAAACAGGCAGTTGATGCGGCTAATTTGAATGCCTCTTTAGCCAAGGAAGATGCAATTAAATTACTCGAACAGACAAAACTTGAAGCAGCTTCAGAACTTGAAGAAGCAAAAAGAGCTGCCTCAGAAGCATTGGCGCTAGCAGAAAAGAATTTGAAGGAAAAGTCTGCCGAATTTGCTAATTCCATGAACAGTGACCATGACCAGGTGTTAATTGAGAATGAAAAGGCTCACTTAAAAGAGCTCAATGCAGTTAAAGATGCTCACACTCAAGAAGTGAACGATCTCATTAATTCTCATGCCAATGAGTTGAAAAATATTGCTGATCATCATTTGGAAGCCATAACCAAAAAAAACGAAGAACACTTGCAAACCAAGGAAAAGTATACGGCTGAAATTTCTGAAGCCAGGGAACAGTTGGATCAGGTCAAATCAGAATTGGAAAAGCGTATTGAAGCGCACGATTTGGAGTTGTCCAAGATCCACGCTGACTACGAGCAAAAGTTAGCCGCATCTTCCGGCAATGACTCCCAACAATTAAAGGATGCACTTGCTCAGTTATCCACCATGAAAGCTGCTCATGATCGAGACATAGCTGCCATGCAAGATAAATACGAATCGGAATTGTTATCAACCAAAGAAGCTCATGAACAAGAGTTAGCCGCCATTCATGATGATCATGAGAAAAATTTGACTGAACAAATTAACATAAAGCTCCAGGAATTCCATTCAGCTAACGATGCTCACTCAAATGCCATGGAAAATGTCAATAATACTCACTCAGAAGCTATTGAATTGTTAAAGACACAACATTTGAACGATATTGCTGATTTGGAAAAAAAACATCTGGCTGAAATCGAAAATTTGAAGAAAGACCAACAGAATATTGCAATTTCCCAGAAGGAAATGATTTCCAAACATCTCAGCGAAGATTATGAGAAGAAACTTGAATTGAAAACCAAAGAGCTTGAGATTGCCTTGTCAACCGCAAATAATCAACATTTGGAAATGATGACTGGTGTTAAAGATGAGCATAAAAAAGAATTGGCAACTTTGAATGAATCTCACCAAAGCGAATTGTTAAACAATGCTGATCTTCATGCTAAAAAGCTCTCCAAGATTTTGTCTGACCATGCTACTGAGATGAGTGCTACTAATGACAAGCACGCTGAGGAAATCCGTAACTTGCAATTGCATGCAAAAGAAGTCTTAAGAGTCACTAAACAAGAAGCCGAAAAAAAGTTGATTGAATCATTACAGAAAGCGGACGAAGAACTACAAGAAGCCAAAAAAGTAGCAGCTGATTCAATTCTGCGCGCAGAATCGATTGGGAATCAAATACTTGCAGAAACAAAGGATGCCAATACTCAACAAGTTAATGATCTTCGAGATGAATTGATTACTGCCAGGAAAGAAAAAGAAGCCCTCATTAAGAGTCATGGTGAGTCTCTTTCTTCCTTGAATGCTGAAATGGAATTAAAGATTGCTCAATTGGCTGATGAACACAAACAAATTGTTGATCAGATTCACCGTGAGCATGATGCCGCTTTAATTGAATTGAATAACACCCACGAATCAGAAATGGTCGAAATGAAAATGGAGTTGAAATTATCCGAAGAAAGTTACAACTCAAAGATTGAAAAGCTCCGTAATGTTATCAGGGATTTAGAAGCCAGTCATTTGGAAAATTTAAAGGCTGCCAATGACGAACATTTGAAGCAAGTTCAAGATGTCACGAATGCCCATGACGCCAACCTCAAAGTTGTTCTGGAAAACCATGAAAGGATGTTGAAGATGCGAGAAGCAGATCATGCTGAAAATGTTAAACAATTGCTTGAAGATCAAGAGAAATCATTGAAATTGGACCACGAAGCAGTGCTTGAACAAGCAGCCGCCAACCACCAAGAAGCGACCCGTGACAAAGACCAAGATCATTTTAATGAAATTAAGGCAATGGAAGCAGCTCATGCCGAAAATTTAAAACTTATTGCAGAAGAGAGCAAACAGCAATTGAATCAAGTTCAAGATGCCCATTCGCAAGAAGTAAAAAGACTAAAGGATGAAAGCGAAGCGGCATTGTTGGAGTTGCAAACCTCTAAAGATAATGATTTGGCCAAGGCAGTGGAGGACCATAAGAATGAGTTGAAATTGTGGGAAGAAAACAAAACGAAGCTCATTAATGAGATGCAATTATCCAAGGATGAAAGTGTAAATGCTATCGAGAACAAGTTAAAGGAGCATGAGACGTTGATGATTGCCAGGGAAAAAGAGATTGAATCTCTTACCAATAAGTTGCAGGAAGCTTGTGACGCCACCGATGATGCCAAAAACCGTATTGACTATCTCAATAATGAAATTGATGATAGAAATACCAAATTGAAGCAGTCGATTATTGAAAACCAACACTTGGAACAAACGGTTAGGGCCATGTCTGAAAAGGTGAGTGAGCTCTCAGCGAAGGTAAATGAAGCGGAACAGGTTACGGCGAAAGCCACCCAAGATCTCAACCAAATGAAAAAACTTTATGAACAGCAAACGAAGGAATTAAAGAGTGTCGCATCAAAGTTGTCAGAAATGACTGCCAAGGAAACTGAAACTAGAAGCCGTCTCGAAAATACCATCACCGAAAAGAAATCGACGCTTGAAAAGCTTGAAAAACTACAAAAAGATCATGATGCTCTTGTTATGGCTTTTGGAGAAGCACAAAAGGCGCTTGAAGTGAAGTCAAAGGTTGTGGCTCAACTTGAAGGTGAAATTGAAAGAGAGAAAGAAAAGAATACTAGCAGTTCTGTAGATATCACTGCGAAATTCTCAACTCAACTTAAGGAAGCCAATGAAAAGGCAGAGAAACATCGTGTTGATTATAATAGTGTTGTGCAAGAACTTGCCACTCTCAAGAATGAATTGTCGTTGACCGAGAAAATGCACCAGGAAGAAAAGGAAGCTTGGTGGGCTGAGAAGGAAGATATCGACAGAAAGACCACCGAAACCAATTCATTATTGGAGTCTGCCACGAAGGACCATCAGGATGCCATTGTTGAAGTTAAACAATTGAAGAAGAAACTCAGCGAGATTGAAAAATCAAATGAGGACCTACTTAGCAAACTCATGGAATCTGCTGCCAAACTAGATGAAGAGAAACAAACATTTGAAAAGACACGGGATGCAAGTGAACAGGCTCATCAGGATAAGATTGCTGACCTCAAGGCAATCATTATTGAAACAAAGAAGGCGAGCGAGGAAAATTTGTCTCGAACCAAAAAAGAAACTGAGTTGGAGATGGAAAAATTAAATGAATTACTTTCTTCTACTTCTTTGCAACTAAAGAATGCTCAAGACTCCTTAGGTTCAACTTCCGATGAAATGAAAGATTCAATTGCTCAGTTGACTTTAACGAGAAGTCAGTTGTTTGAAGAACAAGCTCATTCGAAATCGTTAGCTCAAAAAGTGGTTGAATTGGAGGCTAAATTATCAGATGTTCTCTTGAAGGCTGATGCGGAAGCTTCTAATGCTAAAGATGATGCTACGCGTGAGTTGAGCTCTTTCAAAAAGTCTGCACAAACAAAATTGGATGCTGTTACCGCCGAAGCCTCCGAAGCCAAAAAGAGAATAGCCGAGATCGAGAAGGTTAAACTGGATGAAATTGCTGCAATAAAAGAAGCAGCTTTAAAGCACACATCTTCCTTTGAGGACCAGATTAAAATTCTCAAGGAACTGTCGAGTGATGAAGTTTCAAAGGCAAGATTGGAAGCAGAAAAGTTGATCAAGGAAGCCGAGGAAAAGCTTACAGAATTGAAGAATGTCAGAGATAAGGAATTGGATGAAGTTAGGTCAGAGCTTTCGCTGAAGCTCTCCGAAGCACAACGTTCCGCTCTGGAAACTGCTGAACAATTGTCTTCAGTGCAAAGAGAGCTCCAGCTGTTGGCTGAATTGAAGCAAGCTGTTGATATTGAGTTATCCCAAAATAAAGAGGAATCAGCAAAGGAACTTGAACATGCCCGGGATGAATTAATTAAATTGAAGGACGGTAAAAATTCGTTAGCTTTAGCACAAAAGGAAGCGAATGAGGAGATTGCTAAGTTATTAAAAGAGGCAAAATTTGCCGAGGAAACCTTCAAGAAGAATCATAGCGATGCAATGGCCAAAAAGGAAAAGGACTTTGATGAACTTCGGGCTCAATTACTTTCAATTCAGGATCAGCACTCGAAGGAGCTAGAAGTTTGTAAAGCATCCACAGAAGAGATCAAGTTACAGTTGTCCCAAACCCATGAGGCCAAGAATAGATTGGAAGCGAAGCTTTCCGAAGCCAAATGCTCATTAGCTAATTCAGAAGATTCAATCAAAAAGGCGTTGGCAAGCAAAGATGAGGAGTTACTTCAACTTCGCAAACAATTTGATGAATATCGATCAACTACTTCGCTTAAAATTGAACAGGCCACTGAAAATGCCAAACTTGATGCTGGTCAAGATATTGCAGAATTGGGAAAACAATTATCAGCGATGGAGCTCAAAGGAGAGGAAGTCGAAAAGGCAGCGGAAACAAAAGTTAACAATCTGTTGGCTGCATTGGATGATATTACCGATAAGAATCGCAAGCTTGAAGATGAGTTAGCGAAGCTCATTGCTGAAAATAACAAGTTGAGAGAAAAGCTGAAACATATGGTGCCAAAGCTGGAATTGGATGATATGATGTTGATTATGAGTGAACTCGATGAATCAAAGTCCAATTACAAAATTCAACTTCGGAAATTGAATCAACCAGTGAGTGATGATGAAAGTGATGAAGATAGTGACAAAGAATAATATCTTTAATAGTAGTATAAAAGTATATTATATATTCAAGATAAATTGTTTACACCACATAACCCCCCCAAGATGTTGATGAAGTTTTATAACCCTCAGTTTTATCATCGTCTTCCTCATCTTGACCGAAATCAGGTTGAGGGTTATCATGCTCAACAATCTCAAAGTCATGTATTAGGTCAATGAGTTTATTGGTAGCAGCATCGGGTTGTTGCGATTGATCATCTACTTGAAGTCCTGCCATCAACGTGATCACTTCGGTGAGCAGCTTTCCTTGTTCTTGGCGCTGACGTGCAAACACCTCTTCTAGACAGGTGATTCCATTCTCATACCAATAGGAAGGATAATCGGAGGGGAATGGGGGAGCAACCATAATATTTGTTCTACCAAACACCGCTTCCTCCAGAAGTTGGTTGCGATAAAACACCAGGGCTTGATAGTGCTCTTTACAACAGTATTGCAGGGAGTAAGTGTTTGGTAAAATGATCAGGGGTTTCCTGGCATATATTTGGAAACCCGGAGTTGAAGGAGACGACGATAACTGTTTGGGTGGATGGCCATGATCCATCAGAATTCTTCTTGATTTTGGCAGCTGGTCACATATTATGTAGCCACAAGTATGCTCAATATTTCGTTCTTCAACTAAATCATCGTACAGGGTTGGGGTAAGAAATCGACTAAGGTACTTCAACAACTGATAGTCAACATTATGGTCAACGAGCAATTCAATGGTAAGCAATTGAAGCTTCAGGGCATCTATTGGATCCAAAAGCTCTTCATGGGGAAACCGACCAAGCATCTTGACAAATTGAGCAAGCGCTAATTGGGGCATGTTGATGGGAGTTGGTAGAAGTGGGGTTTGCTGAAGCCGATGTTGTGTTCAGGCAGGGCTCGATTCGCGGTCATGGAGGATACACTGGCTCGAACGGCTAACAAAATAATTCGAGGCGAGGCTTAAAGATCAGAACTTGGTGGCTGTGATCTCTTAATAGATTGATGTTTTATTGTACTGGTTTGAGTCAATTTTTGATTGTAATATTGCAAATCTTTGAATGGTAAGCCGCTAGTGGCCTTGTCAAAGAAACTGAGACCAGAAGAGTGATATAAAATGATAAAGAGATCACTATGAGTCGAAAACATCTTGACAACATCTTGACAACATGTCCTTTCGTTATTGTATATTCTTTCTTTACTAAGTGTAAATCATTTCTCGCGCGAGATAACGAGCATGGCACGACGAAGCATAAGCTTGTCACTTCCCCCACCCCAAAGGCGACGGTCAAGATCCCATTCTCATTCTAGACTGCTGTTTTCTTCAACAAATTCATCTCCTCCTCACCATGATATACCCAAAGTAAACCTATCACTTTGGCAATTACTCAAACATGAGCTTTCCCTTTCCTCAGAACAGGAAGCAATTCAGGAAATGACATCTACCCTGGCAGAATTGAGCAATATGGCTCGTGTTCCCTATTACCTTGAACAATTCATGGGGTTTGGATTATTGATGGGATTTTGTTCCTATCTTACAATTTTTACGTTGGTGCCTTTAAAAGTGATGGTACAATTAATCCAGTACGCAGTGAGTTATTTTCCTCATCGATCGCCAGTGACATCATCCACCAATGTAGAAACAAAAAGGAGAAAGCCTTTTCCAACAACAGACATGATCACCTTATTGACGTTAGGTTGTGCTTTATACCTCTTGTTAGTGGTGTTTAATCTTGATATCAGTCGAATGTACCATGATATTCGTGGCCAGGCCCATATAAAGCTATATGTTATGTTTGGTGTTTTAGAAGTTGCAGATAAACTTCTTTCAAGTTTAGGTCAAGATATGTTAGGACTTTTATTCAGCAGTCAGCCAGGGTTAAAAGCGATTGGAGTTTTTGCTATTACCGTGGGGTATTTAGCTTTACATGGATACGTGTTGGTGTATCAAACAGTGAGTTTGAATGTGGCAGCCAATTCATATTCCAATGCCCTTTTAACTCTTTTACTTTCCAACCAATTTGCTGAATTAAAGGGAAGTGTTTTCAAACGCTTTGAAAAGGAAGGATTATTCCAGGTGGCATTAGCAGACTTGTGTGAGCGGTATTCGTTAGGATTGATGATTAGTGTCATTGCGACGAGGAACTTACTCCAACTAAGTCAAATGGGTTCTGATCCCATGGGTCAATTGATTCCTAATTCATGGCAGGCCGCATGGAATAATTTAGTGGGTGGGGCAATCATTGGACCCGCAATGGTTGTTTTTGGATCAGAAATTATCGTTGATTGGTTGAAACATTGTTATATTGTAAAATTTAACAAGTTTCGTCCTCACGTTTACCGTAACTTCTTGCATGTCATTAGTGCTGATTATTTGCAAGCAGCCACTGGTCACAATGGCCACAATTTGTCAGACTACGTCATTCTTGTTCGAAGAATTGGAGTACCATTATTTGCTCTGATAATTTGCCTGTTGTCGATGACCATGAATGATATCAAGTATTTAGTTTTACCGATTTCAGGTACCCTGATTGATGCCATCCTTGGTAATTCGGTGGTGGTGATCTTGGTCTTCCTTGCCCTTGTTCTAATAAGACTCATCATGGGGTTAACTTTACTTCGTCTGGCGCTTCGAATTCAAAATTCAAGACCTTCTGATTCGGTAATGATCCCAGGTTTATTACCAAACCCGGAATTATCGACTATAAATCCATTAACCAGGAAACTTCTTTATGACCCAGGGGAAGTGGTCCCCAATAAAGAGAAAAACAATCATGACAAGGGTAAAGAACTTGATCTGGTAATGAGGTTTGAAATGAGTAGTAAGCGTATATGGTAGTCGAATAAACTTTCACCTTTTGGAGCGCTCTTGTGCATTGCTAAATATTATTGGCCAGTGAAAAGGAATAATCCGAGTCCGCATTATCAAATCCATCAGATATGTCTCCAAAGGCGCCCAACTTGCGGGTTATTTGAATATGGAAAATTGGAATTTTGAAATCAAAGAACAAGATAGATTTCTTCCATTGGCAAACGGTATGAATTTTATGGTACAATTTCAATTATGTGTTATACTAACATTCAGTGGGCCGGGTGATGAAGGCAGCACTCCCAGACCATGGCAAACTATCAAAAGAAGTGAAAGAATGTATGCAAGAATGTGTCTCTGAATTTATTCTTTTTATCACCTCTCAACTGAGTGATCGCTGCTTATTAGAGAAGCGGAAAACAATGAATGGAGAAGATATTCTTTGGTCGATGTATTCGTTGGGGTTTGAGCATTACGCCGAAATGTTAAAGATTTACCTTGCCAAGTACCGGGAATTCGAAGCCAATGAAGCATCTAAACGTCCACGGCGGATCCGGAACAGAAGGAAAAAGACCAGTAGTCTGAGATCAGAGCTGCCTGATACTAATCTGGGCGAGAATGATTTTGAAAGAGAAGATGATGATATGGAAGATGACAGAACTGATGTACCTCAAGGTGAAGATATCCATCTTCAACCGGCCACTCAATTATATGAAGACGGTGAATGGTTTGATGAGTGGATATGAGAAGATCAGCAGCGGAAAATTAAGATTTCCCATTGTTCCAGCATTGTGGCACTTTCCACTGATATTGGAATCGGACACCGTGGTCCGGTCACAACGAGGGATATCCATGAATGAATTTTAATAAAAGGGGCTGTTTCACTGCTTGGTACTTACAATCACTCCAGCTTTACCATTAGTTTGGACACCTTAATTTTGATTGATAGCCTATATCTTAATCCTTCTCACTGAGGGTCCTTCCTCTTTGGGAAGGTAAGAATGAATAAAGTTGAATAAATTCATTTCACTGCAGTCAAGTTAATGGCTGCAAGTGGACATGAATTGGACGTTGTAAAAAAACTATCTAAGCGTTATATATAGACACAGAGCTGCTTTTATTCGATCATTATTCCCTCCCATGCTTCCACTCCCATTCTCCCGCTAATCTTAGCCTTTTTGCATGTAGGGAACAGCGTGTGCGCGCGGCACGTAGAAACTTTCACCGTGTTAAGACCACGACTGACCCCACACAATGTTACCTTGGCTCCTAGTGGTGGCGCTACAATTAGTTGCAGCCGTTGTCACCAATGAACCAGTAAGGGACTATGATGCCCGGGACTATTTTATTGTTGAGCTTGATACCGCCAAACTGCAAGCACCGTTGGTGGCGTTTAAACGGGATCACCCTGAGTACAAGTTTGAAAGCCAACTCTGGGATGATCATTTCGTGTTCTCTGCTGACAAGACTCATCACAGACGAGAGCTCTTTGGTAACATAAACGCTGATGGTGAACAAATGCTGCCAGAATACCCCAGGTCGAACGAGTTGTTATCGAACCGTTATTTGAAGCTGTTGGAGATGATTGTCGAACTGGCCATTGAAAAAAGACTTCCAGTTCCACTTGATTACATTACTGCTTTTGAAGAGAGAACCATTCAAATTGTTGATCTGCTGCAGGAGCCCATTCGAAAGGCTCTGGAACAATTTGGCATTAATGATCCTATGTTCATTGAACAGTGGCACTTAATTAATTCTCAATACCCTGGTAATGATGTCAATGTTACCGGAGTGTGGGCCCAGGGCATTGCCGGTAAAAACATTACCGTGGCAGTTGTTGATGATGGTGTCGATGGCCGGGCCGATGATCTCAGAGATAACTTTAACTTGGCAGCTCTGTGGGACTTTAATGACCCCGGCAATACCCCTTGGCCCAGATTGAGTAATGATTATCATGGTACTAGATGTGCTGGGGAGATTGCTGCCGTGAGAAATGATGCCTGCGGGGTAGGTGTGGCATTCAATGGTCTGGTACTGGGGATCCGTATTCTTTCCAAAAAGCTTCCAAGTGATAAAGAAGCGTTGGCTTTGAAACTTGCATATGATATTAATGACATTTATCTGTGCTCGTGGGGCCCAACTGATGATGGCAAAACCCTTTCTGGGCCAGCGTCAGTTGTTAAGAAGGCAGTGATTGAAACAGTGCAAAAGGGAAGAAATGGCAAGGGTCTGGTGTTTGTGTTTGCTCTGGGAAATGGTGGGGGCAGAGGTGACTCCTGTAACTTTGATGGTTATACCAATTCTATTTATTCAATTACTGTTGGTGCCATTGACTACCAAGGGCGTCATCCTTATTACTCGGAAGCTTGTACTGCTGTCATGTGTGTGACATACTCTCTGGGTGGTCTTGAGCTGATCCACACTACCGATATGGATGGTAAATGTACTGCAAAGCATGGAGGAACCCTGGCAGCAGCTCCTCTTGCTGCTGGTGTATTTGCCTTGGCTTTATCCGTAAATCCTGAATTGACCTGGCGTGATTTACAACATTGTATTCTTCATTCTTCCGTTACCATTAACGAAGATGATGGTGACTACCAAATAACTGCTACTGGTAAGAAGTTTTCCTCAAAATATGGGTTTGGAAAAGTTGATGCATACCGTTTAGTTGAAACTGCCAAAACCTGGAAGAATGTCAACCCTCAAACTTGGGTGTTTTCTGACAATGTTGAAGTTAACGAAGAAATTGTTCAGAAACCTAAAGTGTTTGGGGAACCCACCCCTGCTACTGATGTTATCAAACTGAAGGTTACTATTTCGAAGGATGATTTGAAGGTGATGAACTTTAAAAAGGTTGAACATGTCACTTGTGTTGTTACCATCAAATCTTCATTTAGAGGCGCCACTGGGGTCACATTAATTAGTCCTTCCGGGGTGCGGTCTGTTTTATCTACTTTTAGATCGAAAGACTCGGTATCTACTGGTTTTACTCGCTGGACTTTCATGCTGGTTGCCCACTGGGGAGAAGATGGTGATGGTGAATGGACTCTTGAAGTTTCGGCTGATCCCGATAAATCGTCGGATGTCACCATTTCTCTTGTGGAATGGCAATTGCGGTTATGGGGTGAAAATGAAGATGAATCCAAGACCGAAGTGTTTGATGTCGACAAGGACTATGCTGAAATTAGACGTAACCGGTTGGCAGGTGAAGACGATTCTGGAAATCCTCTTGAATCTGGTGATGATACACCTCATACTACTGATATTGCCGAAGTCAATCCCCCCCATACTACTGCTGATGGTCTGGACGAAAAAACTCAAGAGAACAAGCCAGAAACTTCTGAAGCTTCTTCACCAACTGACTCTCATGACGCGGAAGAACCTGCCCAGACCGATAATACCGAAGCGTCCAAGCCAGAACCAACTGAAGACTCTAACGATGCTGATGTGACAGAAGAACCTGAAGAACCTGAAGAAAGTGAACTTGTTAACGAGGGAGCCAATAAGCACCTGACCGTGGATCACACTGGCACTTACTTTATTGCACTTGCAGTGGTAGGGTTCATCGTAGTTATTGCGTTTATGAAATTCCTGAAGCTGCCGATGAGATCACGTAAACGCCGGAGACGGGACGAATATGAATTCGATGTTGTACCTGGTGAAGATTATACCGATCTGGAAGAACTGGATCTGGAAGATCTGGTCAATTTACACCGTCACAACTCCAGAGATTTACGACAGGACGAACAAAGATTGTATGATCAGTTAAACACCGAAGTTTTACCAGAATCGGGAGAAATGTTCTCTATTGGAGATGAAGATGATGATGTACAACCACCCCCTGTACCCCCTAAGGACAAGAAATCAAAGCCCACAACGCCAGCGCCTCCACCTACTTCTGGGCCTAGTTCAGGTGATGTTGAAAATGACGATGACATTGATGATAATGCTTCCGAATCTCACAAATTATTACCAGGAAATGTATAGACCAATAAACACCTAGCGTTATCTAACGTTTCATAAGTGGGTCAGCGCGTCCTGTATATAACCCCCTCTCCCTCATCGCATCGCAAAGGTAACGAAAAGTTTCATCAAATAACTTGACCATCCCATAGATAATGTCTGCCCCCAACCCTAAGGCCTTCCCTCTTGCTGATTCCAACTTGTCTCAACAAATTCTTGACCTTGTCCAACAAGCCCAAGGTGTCAAGCAATTGAAGAAGGGTGCTAACGAAGTCACCAAGTCGCTTAACCGGGGTATTGCTGAATTCATCATCATGGCTGCTGACACCGAACCTATTGAAATCTTGTTGCACCTCCCCTTGTTGTGTGAAGACAAGAACGTTGCTTACGTTTTCGTCCCCTCCAAGGCTGCTCTTGGTCGTGCTTGTGGTGTGTCTAGACCCGTGATTGCTGCTTCTATCACCACCAACGATGGTTCTCCTATCAAGAACCAAATTTACACTATTAAGGACAAGATTGAAACTTTGTTGATCTAATCAGCATGTTTCTTTAATGACATGATCTCGAAAGAGTGATATATAGAGTATAATGAAAAAAATGGTCCCAGTGTAATTTTTTCGATATGTTGATCATTGTAGTTTGTAGGAAGAATGAAGTTTGCTTAGAAATTGGGCCTTTGTTTTCTATCCCCCACTCACTTGCGTACCATCTGGTTTCACTCATCTCATCGCACATAATGTCAGCAGAGGCGACAACCAGGTATCTCCGATCCAAGGGAGATGTCGTTGAAATTTGTTCTCAAGCTGAACTATTAATATCAAATGAATCCGTTGAAATTATTCCTGATGCTTCAGGGTTTGTTCTTCTGTTGTTGATTGATCGGTTGAATGAAGAAAAATCGAAATGGAGACTTCAATCGAAACCGTGGGAAACGTTTTTGATTACATTGGAAAGAGTCGATTCTACTGTTCGACTGAATGCGTTTAGACGATTGAAAATAGTTGAGATTGTTATTGATGTTATTCAAAAAGGATCAGAGGAAACCATATCGGCCATGTTCAAAGTAATTGAACAATATGGTTCAAAACAATATATTGCTATTGATGAATCTCAAGCTATTAATTTGGTCATTAGCTTTGCCGAAAAGCAGTATTCAAACCCTGTGTGGGTTAAAGTGGTTTCGACATTATTCCAATTACACCAATTGGAAGTGACATATACCCAAATGCTGAAAAAGGCGTATTCCAAGTTTATCGCCAATGGTCTTCCGCCAATTCTTAAGCTTCAATTGGCCAATATTGAAATAAAACCTTTGCATCAAGTAATTGAAATTGTCCTTTTGAATAAATTGCTGGCTAAACAATTTTTGTCAGTTTGCAAAAGAGAAAATTTGCTTGACAAGTTAAACGGTGATGAAATTAATTATTTGTTTGAAATTCTTGTTGATTATTTCCAATCCACTGATATCAAGTTTTGTGAAGAAGTCTACCTGAGTTTCATTGAAAGTGAAAACACTAATGCCGAAAAATTACTTGAGGTTTTAAGTCGTACTGATAAACCTCTTTCAAATGAACTATTCTCGGATGTATACAAATACGAAATTGTCAAGTCGTCGCCCAATTGGAAATTGATCGGGTACTTATTTGCATTGGACGTCGAACTTGCGATTGCCTATACACCTGAAGTATTGAAAATGATTGATAAAGTTACCGCCGAAGCTATGGTGCCCATAATTATTGATGCATACGTGAAAGGGAGAGAATTTTCTGATTTCCTTTCCTTAGTTTGGCCATCATCGGCTGAAAAGGCACCCTGGTTGTTTGATGAAAATATCGTTGCAGTAGTAGCACTGAAAATTGATGAATTAACTACTCATCAAATAAAATCAGTGTTGAAAAAAATTACAAACGAAAAAGTGTTTGAAACTTTGGTACAAGGCCTCAATGGTTGTGGTTACGAAAAGATTGATCAATCTAAAAATGAGGTTATGGGGTGGGCCAAGCCAATTATCAAAAAGTTGGTTAATTGGAGAGTTATGTTTTTATTGGCATGTTTGTATCCTGATGAAATCAAGCCCGTATATGCCAAAACCAAGGATCATTACTACTTTTACACTCAATATCGTTTGATTGAATTAGGCAAGGGCCCTGATGATATTTCTAAACTTTCAAAGGAAGCTTCAAAATCGATCAACAAAGAAAATATCAATGTTATCGTCGATAGATGGCTTCCAATGATGGAATATTTGGGAGTGAGTAAGGAAGTAGCTAAAGCTATGTTTTCTCATTACTCTATTCCTCAACTCAAACAAATTTTGTTGACTAATCCCATGGTGTTTGAACTTCCTAAATTGTCATTGGCAATTATTGATAGCATTGGCGAAAATTACGAACTTTATACTCTCGTTCCCAACAGAGCATTTTCCAAATATCAACGCCGTCAACTTACAGAGAAATTTTCATCGAAGACGGATAAGTATGCTGTACAAGCCTTGAAACACTTACTCAAATCTGATGTGAATTTCCAAACTCCTATTGAGTCTGATTTTTCGGTGATGCTTAAATATCTTTCCAAATCTACCCTTGAAACAAAAACACTTTTGTTTGAGTTGATTCAACACATTTGGCTGGCGCATGTTCGTCATGACAATGAAGAATTTATCCAGGGAGCATTACAGGAGTTAGAAAGTGCCCCCACTGCTAAAAAAATCAACTCCAACATGGAAGCCACTCTAATTGTACTTTCCGCTCCGGTCAAGCCTAAAAACCACAATTTAGAAACACTCCGTACTAAATTTTTTGAGGATCTGTACCGATTACTCACATCCAAAACCAAGTTAAGCGAGGCCGATACTGCTTGGTTGCTTTGGGGGTTGATTCTCACTGTGGATGGCACCTCCTCAGAAAAGTTACTTGAATTAGTAAGACACCTTGGGGTTTCTGAATCGATGAAGACAAAACTGTCTTTATTTAATTTGATGGTGAAAGTCTACCCTACTAGTATTAATGACGCCGTTTACATTTTGGCTTTGTATTTTCTGCTTCAGAATTCTGGTGTTCTGGATTTATCTCAAGGCTTGGATGAATATTTTGAGAGATTAGATGTACTGGTGTTTGACCAAGTGGTTGAATTTGTGATAACATCTATGACTGATATGAATATCTCAAACTCTGACGTGTTTGCCAATCTTATTGTGTCTTGTTTGGCAAGATTATCGAAGCAAAACCCTTGGTCTCGGAAATATTTCTCTCGTTTTATCCTGGGATGCATCGGAGAGTTGGAATTGATCAATGCCGATGGGATATGTACTATTTTAGATGGAATATCTGGTGCTCTCTCTACAAAAGCATGGCTCTTTGACCAATACTGCATTGAACAGGTATTAATTTTAGTATCAAAGGTGTCAATTGCAATTGCCAATGATGAAAGCGACAAAGCCGTTTCATGCTACACTAAAGCAAGCCGGGTGATGTCGCTGATTTTATTGTTTCACCGGTACAAATTGTCTCAACGTCATCATTTGGTTATTGGATGCTTCTCGAACTTGTTAGAGCCTTTGAGCGCTACAAATAACCGTAGTACCCGTTTGAGCGAAACTCCAGAAGGATCAGAAATTTATTCTCGGTTATTGCTGAATCTTTGTGAAGTTAAAATTACTCAAGGACAGTCTGATTCACTCTCTTCTGCTTCGGGAGTAACCAAGAGTGAATTACGGAAGCACTTGCCGATGCTTTTAATTAATTATGTGTGGCTTGCCCTTAAGGCCAACTTTCGTCACCAAGTTCAGCGCTCATTGATTGTGGGTATTTACAATATATTTGACGTTTTATCGTCACAGGAGTTGGCCTTGGTGAATTCTTCGTTGGACGCTAGTGGCAAGGCATACTACAAGTCATTGTACGCCCAATACAAAGATCAAGGGAAATGGAAGGACGATTAATATCAATGGCATAGTTTATAATTATATAATCTTCATACCAATTTTATCACATTCTTCATCACGAGCTATGCTCTGAATCACTGGAGGTCTAATCTGTTCGATCCGCGAAATTTTCAGATCCCCGATGCCTGCCCATAATGGGGCCAAACTTTCTTTGGCCAACCAATTTATCCCTCTGAAATATGATTTTGCCTTGGATATCAACCACACTAAACCGAACTTTACTGGTATTGCTACCATATCTTTGCAACCCAATCCTCAGTACTCTGGGGAAAAGAATGGACCATTCTCGTTAATTCTTCATGCTGAAAAATTGGTAATAATCAAGGCAACGGTCAATGACTCAATCCCTGTTAAGGTTACCTACAATCGGGCTAGTCGAGAAATAGCATTAACCGCTGAAGAACATATCGAATCCCCAGACAAGATTGTCCTCAACTATATGGGAAAGGTCAATCAGATCAATACTTTTGAAGATACCACCCAAGGTTTATTCAAAACCAATTATTTAGATGAAATCCTGGGAAAATCGAATAACTTTGTTTTGGCGACTCACTTTCAACCTCATGCCGCCAAATTAGTTTTCCCAGTAATTGAAGAGTTACACATTAAGGTTCCTATTGAATTACAAATTACCACATTGGGAAAATTCAAGGTAATGCTGGTTGGTGAGCTTGAGCTGCTGTCTCCGGTTCTGATGCTGGAAAACAATGTATTCAAGTTTAAGCCCACCCCACCGATGGCGTTGTCCGTATTTGGGTTTGTAATTGGTGATTTTGAATATTTGCAAACTGAACATGATTCCAAACCAATTAGGGTTTATACGGCAATTGGTGAACTGAAATATGGTGCAATGGCGCTCGACTTTGCCAAAGCATTCATCCCAGTCATTGAAAACTTATTTGGCATCAAATATCCCCTTGATAAGTTAGATTTTGTTGGGTTGCCTTTTCTCTCTGATGGTGCCATGGAAAATTGGGGGTTAGTCCACGTGATTAACGATCAATTATTGTACTCTAGGGACGCCGTGTTTGAAGAACGACTTGGTCTCCAAAGACTCATTGCCCATGAAATGATTCATCAATGGATGGGCAACTTGGTTACGTTTGACAATTGGAACCAATTATGGTTCAACGAGTCTTTTGCATCGTGGATGGGGGATTATATTGTTGAAGCATCCCAAATCAATGCTGATGAGCCTAATTACACCCCATTGACTCAATCCGTGGAAACAATTCAAACATTAATGGAACGGGATTGTCGTTTTGGCGATCATGGCGAATATGAATTAGGTTCAATTTCTCAATTCATGAACCAGGTGAACACTGGTCTCAACTGTTTGACTTCTACCTTGTTTGATGAAAATTGTTACGAAAAGGGAATTGCAATTATCTCCATGATTTACAAAATGTTTGAAGTGGAGAAGGGTCTGGAAATCTTTTTCAAGGGCATTGGGTCGTTTATTAATGCCAACATTTTCAAACTGGTCAAGATATTTGAGCTCTGGCGTTATCTTAACCCATTGATTTCGATTGATTTGCTGGCCTTTTCACATTCTTGGGTTAACGCCGTTGGGCTCCCCATTGTTACTGCTAATGTTGAAGGTGACAAGATCAAATTTGAACAACACCGTTTCCTCAAGGGTCAGACAGTGACTGACTTGGATCTTGAAGATACTCCATACCATATTCCTTTATTGATCAAAACCATTGAATCAAATGGAAGTGTCAAAATTGCCAACATTATTTTGAATGATCGGCTGATGGTATTTGATGTCAAACCTACCAATTTATTAGTCGTGAATAGTGGCAGCCAAGGCTACTATCGGACTCGTTATTCTATTTCGTTAATTAAGAATATTGTTTCGAATATTGACATGGTTGAACTGGGTGATTTACTTGACATTTTCCATGATTTTGGAACATTTTTCGAAGATGTCACCGGGATGAGTATTACTGAAGATGACATTGATGCATTCCTTTTGTTACTTGACCTGTTATCGCTGCCCAAGTACAAATTGGATTATGATGTGGTTCGCGTGGCCCTCAAGTACTTGGAAGGGGTTATTGATTCGATGAGGCTCTTTTCTGAGTATACCAAGTTTGGGAGTTGGGTTGCCCGGTTCCAGAAGAAAATGTTTGACAAAATTGGTAACTGGGACCAACTTATTAACCTCCGTCAACACCAAATGTCATACCTGGAATTGCAGGTGCGTAACTCAATCTTATTGCTTGGAATTGACAATAGCGAGTGTCAACAAATTGGTAAATCAATGTTCAAGAATTTCCAACAAGCTGGCAAATTGAAAACATTCACTCTGAAATATTTGACGGCGGCAATGTTAAACTTGACAATGGCAGCGGCAAACCAAAGAGAATACAAGGATATTTTGGAATTAGTGAAAAATTCAGACATCTCTGCCTTGTCTCACCTGGATATGACCATCGCTGAATTACAAACTATGGCGGTGCTGTCATTGGCATTTACTTCTGATCCTCAGTTGTTGCACAAGACATTAAATTTTGTGGGCACCAATATCGACTCGAAGCTTATCGAGCTCGGATTACTTGGCTTCCGGTACAAAACGTCTAAGCAGGAAAAGCTCCAATTATTCAACTGGTATAGAGTCAACTACGATAAGTGGGCTGCCAAATCGTTACGGCCCGGGTCGGATTGGGCTGCCCAATTGAAGATAACTCTTGCCAACACGAACAATCTTATTTTAGGCAACATTATGAATTATGACCCAGAGTTAATTAAACTCCGAGATGAGTTTATCGCTGATAAATTGGCAAAGTTACCTGAACATGGCTTGCAAAAGGCATTGGACCTGGTGGATAATAACCAAATGATGGCTATGGCACAATTATACCCAAAGTTGCAATATTAATTGTGAGCCCTTGACCTATCCCCTTAATGTCCCTGAGCCATGTTCCCATGTACATAGATAGAATATAAATATCAAGGCAACTTTAAGGCGAGGGTTGACAGGGCTGATGCAACTTTAGCGCCATTGCCTCTCACGAGGATAAGATTTCCTCGAAGTCGTAATTCAAAGGTTTATCTACGAAAGGTGACAGGTACAGTAAAATTATCCGTTTCCATCCTTATCTATAAATTTTCATTAATCGTCCGTAACATCATCAACCTAAAAAAAACTTGGGCCACAAAACCACTGGGTTACATTGACCATTCGACTGCATCTGCTCCTTTATGGGATACAAACCCCAAAATATTGTCAGCCAATCGCTCAGAATCGTCGTCTGCTCGATTAGTATTATCACCAAACCCATTCGTAGCAGCTACATGAGCCACCGGTACATGTTTTGGTAAAGGCGGGATTAAATGTTCCATCTCTTCTTGAAAAGTGACACCACTAGCTCGAGAATCCTGACTATAACTATGATGATGGTGGCTATGACCCCTCTCAGGGAGAGAATATGAAGATATCAGTTCGAATGTGGGCTCTTGTTTGGAAACTGGTGAGTTAACTGGCAGGGTTCCTGGAGTCGACGGTAGTGAATGGGATTTGAAGAAGAACTCTTCAACCACGGGTGAACTTGCTGGTTGTTTGTCTGACTTATTCTGTTTGAACAACTTGAACTTGGGACTAATTATCATAAAATGGGGTTAAAAATGTGTGGAGTGGGTGAAATATCTATTTATGTATGTCTCTCCTGGGATGGCATATTGAGGAGGTGTGGTATCAAAACCATGCTAACTATAAGCTTCCCTGTGGGCGGCAACTGAGCCGCAGATTATCATGGTAGTTCCATCACAGTGCAGGATAGGCTGTATTTGTTATATTGGTACAACAAAACTATCTTTCTAAGATGGCCGACTTTGTCACTTGACTTACTAAGGGGTTTAGGGGATCGATGTTGTCATAGTATTGATTGATGACAGTTTGCCTAGCCGTTTCATGTTTGGCATTGATGAAAACAGGGAACGTAGACAATCGCAGTACAACCATTATCTCTGATTATTGTTCATGACAATAAGCGATTATTTAGTCGATCGAGTATTGGAGAATTTCACCCAGTTAGTTATCTTCCAGTTGGCGTCATTTTCTGCTGACTCGGAACATCGACATGTCAACCACGTACTATTTTGGCAATTTTCATGTGTTGCTATTAGTGAATCTGAACATGTGAGCAAGAGTTGATGTTGTTGCTATTGTTGGCATTCAAAGGACAATGATTTGCTCGCTCTAGCCTGGTGCACTCAGTCTAGACTTTTTCACGGTGACAGACTTTGTTACCGTACAAAGTAAGTACTCGCTACTGAGGTGGGAATCACTTCTACTTCGATGTTGGAAGTTTTAAGAAAGTGGTCTCCAGGTTTATTAAGAAGCACGTGGGGTTATTGGCCTATTGTGGGGAATGGTGGGTTCAATAACTAGGTTCCCAAGAACAAATGGCTTGGATTAGCGGATGACCATTAATCCGAAGGTTGGTACAGTCGACGGACAGCTGATAAAGGTAATCCTGCCATGTGACATACTTTTCACTTGGAGATTTTTTCGGGTGCCAAAATTGTTGAGTTGGGTAAAACAAGGCAGGTTTGCCCGGAAAACTATTGCTAACTGCAAATTCTAGATGGTAAGGTGGCTAATCATACGTGCCTTACATCCTTACGTTTGCCGTCATTGATGGGGTGTGGTAAGGGCATCGTATTAAAATGACAAGGGGGGGGGTGCGTGTACATCGGTCAAGAGCAACCACCCGTACCTTAAGGAGATGGACCAACATGAACCCAATCCCCAAACCTATGCACGATGTAGGAAAAATACCCCGCTGATGGGTCTAATCGGCATTAAATGTCTATCAATGAACGGCATCATCAACTATCCAGTTTTGTACACCAAAAATGATTAACCTGTATATGGGTCAAGTTACAGAACATTGGTACATCAGTGATTGCCACTGTTTTTTATTCATACATCATCATAGATTGTCTATTTAAATAACTTCATCAAAATGTAACCAAACACCAAAACCAACACCAAGTTCATCACTGGTGATGAAACTACTGGTTAGTAAAAAGTTGTTGGGCGGGTTAAACTTAAGCTTGCTTACCATCACCGGACTTGGGAGGGAACTCGCCTCTGGAGCCATCCTTTTCGGTACAAGTGCACCATTGGTCTTTGTTAAACCCAGACAAGGCCGACGCCTTGTGTTGGCCGCAACCGGTCCAGGTCTTTCCGTCTAAATGTTAGTTTCGATCACTTGATATGTTTTTGCACATCAATAGGTTCTGTGCTGGTCAAACTTACGGCAAGTGGAACAATCGACAGATCTGCACATATTAAATTAACTGGAAATTTGTATTAGTGATAATTACAAGCATATGTTTACCATTATATATAGAGAGATGTAAGCGTCAGCAATGATCAAAAGTGGCTGTTTCAATGTACAGTCCATTGCATTTCGGATGTTAGCCCGGTCGCGGAGTCATGGACGCATCTTTGCTGCTCGGGGAGTGTCGGATTCAGGGGATTCTACGCCTAAGTTCCTCCCCGATGCAGGATTATTGCGGAATATCATCATTCAAACCCCATGAATGATCAAGCAGAGCCGTTACTAATCTCGCGGGCCCGACGTTCTGCTTCCTCCTTTTTCTTTTTCAACTCTTCTTGACGCTTCTCTTCTAATTGTCTATCAATATCCAAGTTTTCTTGAATATTCCACAATTGAGAGTATAATGATTTGGGATCAGCTAATAACGAATAGTGAGTGCCCTCCTCTTGTACTTGGCCCTTGTTTAACACAATGATTTTGTTGGCATCGGCGATTGTCCGTAACCGGTGGGCAATTGATACCAGGGTAGTGTGTTCTTCGTCGGTGACCTTCTTTATCGTATTTAGCACTTCTTGTTCGGTATGAGTATCAAGAGCAGATGTGGCTTCATCAAAAAAGGTAATTGGTGCATTCTTCATCAACATCCGAGCAATGGCAAGCCGTTGCTTTTCTCCACCCGAAATCATCAATCCTCGTTCACCAACAATGGCATTGATGCCATCGGGAAGTTCATTGATTAATCCATCAAGTTTGACTTTTCTCGCTGCTTCCATGATGGCAGCATCGGAAGCATCAAGTCGACCATATCTGATGTTTTCCAAGATACTATCATTGAACAAGGGAGTATCCTGAGGAACAATTCCAATGTTCTTTCTTAATGATTCAAGGGTAACCTTCGAAATATCTTGGCCATCGATTAAAATTCTCCCCGAGTCGACATCATAAAACCGGAAAACCAACCGTAAAATGGTGGACTTTCCTGAACCCAGGGGGCCAACAATGGCCACCTTTTCTCCAGCAGGAATAGTAAATGATGCATTCCGGAGAATGGGGCGATCAGGATGGTAACCAAACGTGACGTTTTCGAATCGAATTTCACCAGGGTTTGTGGCATTCAACTGCAATGGCTTGGCCCCAGGAATATCAGTAATACCCACCTTGTTATCCCGTAACTGGAACAAGTTTTCCATATCGGTCAATGATTGCTTCATTTCCCGATAAACTGAACCCAAAAAGTTGAGGGGCACCGAAAGCTGGAAAACCAATTGATTGATAAGAACCAAATCACCAACGGTCAAATCACCCGACATGACCCCTTTACAACCCATATACATCATGGCGGTCAATGCAGTGGTGAAAATAAAGTTTTGTCCCAGATTCAAATAGGCTAATGACAGGGCGATCTTGATCAGCGCATCCTGATACTTGCCTAACGCCTGGCCATACTTTTTCAGTTGATGGGCCTCATTATTAAAATATTTCACCAGTTCAAAGTTGATCAAGGTATCAAGAGCAATCAGGGAAGCTTTGTTATCAGCAGCATTGGCCTGGCGTCTAAATTTTGTTCTCCAAGCGGTGGTTCTAATAGTAAACCAAGCATAAGCAGCCATGGTGGCCAATGTGACCCCAGCAAACAGTGCCCCATAATTGTAGGTCAAGATACCACAAACCAAAGAAATTTCCAATGTGATGGGAACAATGTGAAACACCATAGCATTAAGAACATAGGAAATACCTTTTGTCCCCCGTTCAATGGCTCTAGTTATAGCCCCGGTTTGCCTCAGTAAATGAAACTGGAGGTCCAAATTGAGTAAATGATTAAAAGTAGTTTGAGCCACTCGCTTGATTGCCGTTTGGGCCACGGACGCAAAAATGGCGTTACGTAACTCTCCAAATAATACCGCTCCAAATCTCGCCCCCCCATACGCCAAAATTAACGATCCAACTGCCACCCCAGCTGTTCCCAATTCTTGGGTCCAATCGACATTCATCGAATCGATGATTTGTTTAAAGAAAAAGGGAACTTCAACATTGAGGATCTTCGAGGCAATAAGCAACGAAAGTGCAACCACTACCCTGATTTTAAATTTGACATTATCTTTGGGCCAGATGCTGGTGAGAAGCGATCGAAGAATTTTGGCATCAGCAGATTGAATATCAAACCATGACGCTTTTTTGGGCTTGGGTGTAGCCCCCTTTGGTCCAAGTCCGATATCCCCTTCTGGTGGAGGTGGACCCAGGGCATCCAAGGGATTGGCAGCATAGTGTCTAAGGGGCATCACCACAACCCTCGGTGGGAACATTGGCATTATTATTCTTTTGGGTATACCCCTGGTAACATGGGTTACCACTCGGGGACGGGCCAATTGCAATAAACTCACCCCAGCCCGAAACATTTGCCTGTTTCGTATCAAAGTAGATGTCTGATATATGTACTCCGACTGGTGAGTCACGTGAGAAGATGCCACACTTTTGATTGAGGGTATTATGCGAGGTAGCCCCGGAATACTGGGAAATAGCGATCACAGCTAATATCAATTCTTCCAATAATTTCCAGCAAATGGGGATTAGGTTATTATATTATATTGCACCTTGGTGGTTATGGGTAATTTAGCGCTTCTAATTTGATCAATGTAGCAGCAAGAATGTTGAGGCATAAATCTCGCGATTTTGTCCGATACGGAGTTGACATGTTTATTCGAAAAGGACGTTGACCTAAAGCGACATTTTTGCAAGTTGTGCTAATCTATTGGTTGATATTTTCTTTTCTCTGCCAAATATTGAAAGTTGTCTTCTAACGAGCCCTTTTCGATAGATTTGGAAATAGTTTGAATTCAATATAATGAAATCAAAATCTCAAACAAATGCTGAAATCCCATTTCTACTCCCATCCTACTCCCTGACTAATCAAATCTGTATAGTTTATGGAATTAACTAGAAATAGGCATTGTAAATAGCTATCTACTTAAGTTCAGCCAAAGTTTGCTTGATAGCTTCAGCCAACTTTTGGACGTGGTCTTGAGATAAGGAGTAGCCCATGTGACCAACTCTAAAGTAGGTACCAACAATTTGCTTGTGAATACCACCAGCAACCACGAAACCCTTGCTGGCCAACGAAGACAAGAACTTGGCACCATCGATATCCTTGGGCCAGTAAACTGCCGATAAACCATGAGCGGCAACATCACGGTTGACGGGAACCAACTTGAGACCAAGAGATTCCATAGAATTCTTAAATTCATCAGAAACTTGGGCATTCTTCTTTAATCTGGCGTCCAACCCTTCCGAGACGATTTGGTCCAAGGAAACCTTCAAAGCAGTCACGGTTTGAACAGCAGGGGTAGCAAAGTAAGCACCCTTACCTTGTTCATAAGCTTCCATGATGGGTTTCCACTTCTTCATCGAGGCGAACCAAGTGGTTTGCTTTCTAGCAGCAGCCTTTTCTTCGGCTCTGGCCAGGGCAAACATAATGGCAAGACCAGCGGGTACACCAATGGCCTTTTGAGAAGCAGTAAGAGCAAAATCAACCCCCCACTTGTCAAATTCAAGGTCTTCCAGAGCAATAGAACACACCCCATCAACAATGATCAAAGTTTCAGGGGAAACTTCCTTGACCACCTTGGAAATGGCGCCAACATCAGAAACAACAGAAGTAGAAGTGTCCACTTGGGTAATGGTAATAGCAGCGTACTTGGTCTTGGACAAAGCTTGCTTAATTTCATCCAAGGGAACAACGTCACCCAAAGGAGCGGTGACGACATCAACTTCAGCCCCGTGAACCTTCAAACATTCAGCAAAGTTATCAGAAAAGAACCCAGTAGACAATACCAACACTTTTTCACCAGGCAGCACCAAATTCAGGGCAGCAACATCCCATCCGAGGGTACCAGACCCAGACAAAACGTAGGGTTGAGCCTTGGGGTCAGTCAGCTTGAACACGGTTCTCAAGTTCTTCAATGCCGATTGGAAAGTGGCCACAAATTCGGGAGAAGTGTGGGCTTGAGAGGGAGTCAGCATGGCGTACAACACTTCATCGGAAAACTCAATGGGACCAGGAATCATGGTCAACTTGTGAGCAGGTTGCTTGTAGGGGCAAGGGGAGGACATTATAATCTTAGTAGTCAGGAATGAACGAATAGGAAGCCAAGATCTAAGGGCAATCGCTCTTTGCATTCACAGGGAGGATGGAAGTCGGGGTAGTTTATATAGACCCCCGGAAAAGGCCGCGAATCATATTAGGCTTTGACCACGTGACCACAGTTTCCCTTGTGACTCGGAATAGGAACAAATCAGCCTAGCCTTATCGCCACTGATTGACCTAAATCGATGAATTTTTATAGGGAAAGATTGCCATTATGGCATAGATAAGTGAAGGTAACAATGCGCTTTGCATGGGTTTAAATTAAATTTGTAACTAGAGTGGTTCTGACCAAAAACTCTGTGGGGTAGGATTTCGGTTGATCCCGAATTGCCCAGGGGTGGGTACCGTTTGCCGCTTGGGGTCATTGGTTGAACGTTTGCCTTTTTTAAAAGCTAAAGAAATAGCTGAGGGGTTGTGGGGTAGAATTCATGAGTTCACAACTAGTTGTGTGTTTCAATATGAAGCAATGGAACTAGTAGGATTACCTTCTCACCAATAATTCATTGAGAGATTACATGATAATCAAAGGTGCCAACAGGAAGGGAATGCGTTGGGATCCATAATTGAAATCAAGTCAATGATTTCGTGTTGCTCTCTTCTCACTAGGTTAAAACTCCCCATTCTCTATTGTCGGAAATATAGAACTTACCAGTTCATCACTCCGAAATCACTTTCCAGTTGAATCCTTTGTCGACTTTTAATATGCTTCACCAGTCACCACTGATTCTATTGAAGATCCACACCTGATATTTACACTTGACACCCCTCGGCGAAGAAATCATTTCCTGTCACTGGTAGATTCTCTCACCAATGCCTCTAGATGAAAGTGGTCTTGACTAAACGAGTCAGTGGTATCCAAGTAACCAATTTTGATTAGATAGTTAGTATCTATGTATCTAGTCACCGTTACGTAATTATCCGCGAATACCTAGTAATTCAATCGCACCTCATTGACTACCAAAGATTAACCATATTGGTGATGAGCGAGCTAAAAAGTGTCCCTGTGGTTACAATCACCAACAAACCAATGAACGAATTGATAGAAGAGATTTCTTCTAAATTAACCAACGCAAAAGCTGGCGTTATTGTCCAGGGCGAAGGGTTGATGATTGGAAAATTGGTAGCCATCATCGAAATCATCAAGCAAAATCATGTTTCTACTCAATACAATCAAATCACCAACAAAGAGGTGATAATTGCCCCTACCACTGCTCTAGAAACCATTCGTGGAGAAAAGGTCAGGAATGTCGCAGTGATGAAGGTATACTTGGGCCAAGATCGGGGGATACTCCATGGGTGGACCAAACAAGAATAGAAAACTATCAACGACTATAATGACGACGCTAATGAACTATCGAAACATCCATGGCCAAATGGGGCACTCATGGCTAATAAACTCATACATATATCCCGTATATACATCATCGTTACAACTCATAACTATTTACATACCCCGGTTAAATTCAACTTCCTTGATTTTGTTGCCTTGTTTATCCTTTAAATTTTGAAATTGGGGTTCCAACTTGTCGACACTGATGGTTTGACGTTGAGGGAACACGGCAAGGGCAAATGGAAGCACCAAGAACGAAGTGGCAGCGATGATTCCGATGTTAGTAACTGTTTCTACCCATTTAGCCTTACCCTTGAAGAACCCCTTCTTTTCCAATCTAACGAGAATCAACGGAGGAATCGCCATGATTGGGGTGGCATTAATAACTCTCAGAGCGGCGGTTTCCCCTACCGCGTACCGGGCAGCGGTCTTCAGTGACCCTAAGTCATCACCATTCTTGTCAAACACCAGAATCCCCTTTTTCAATTCTTCCAGTCTCATTAACCCAACGTTAACCACCCCGGCGGAAACCACGGCGGCAAACGGAACTAACCGTCCCAAAATCACCTTGGTGTTGGGGGACACATTCTTTAACCGAGGCACCAACGAATTGAGACCAAGGGCTACCCCACACGAAGCAGTTACAGCCATGACATAGTTGACGGCTATTTGTTTGGTGGTCAAGGGATGAGACTTATTGGCATTGGCCGTATTGATGGCGACATTTAATGATTGGTTAGCAATCTGCCAGAATAAAGTGCCAGCGGTTCCCAAATTAGGAGTCAACATCCCGGCGGTAACAATCAAGTTGGAAAGCACACATGAAGACATTCTAAATGGCAAAAACACCTTTTCGCCAGTATCGGGGTGCAAGGTGGAATCCAACACCCGCTTTGCCCGCCATAATTCGGGGGTCATTTTGGTGATTACCCCATTTTTATAATCCCAGATCTCCCGCTTGGCATTTTCGACATCTTTGGAAGAATTAAGCAACATGGTTGGATCGGAGATTTCAGCACAATGCTTTACTCGTCCCCAATAAGTATTAAGATCATACTTTGATTGGGGCAATTGTACGGGACCAGGGACAGTGGATGCCATTTGGTAGAGGATGGGGTTAAGTGGGCACGTGAGTGATGAGGTGCGATGTTATCGCCATGCCATGAGGGTCGCTACAGTTAAAGCAATTGGGGTTGATATATGTCGAATTGTCCGGTTCGAGCGATTGTTAGAGAAAAAACACCCGTTTCCTGCTAAGCTTAGTCGTCGTATCCTTCATCCTAGTGAAAGGGATACCATCACTACTGCTAGACAGTATGCTGGGGCTTGGGCAGTAAAGGAAGCGGTGTTTAAGACATTGGAACGACACGAACAATTAGAGTTTCGGTTTAATCAATGTTATAGATTTTATCATCTTGGAGGCAAGCCCGGGGTAAAGATTGAAGGTGGCAGCGATGATGAGTTTTTGGTATCAATCTCTCATGATGGTGAATATGTTGTTGCAACAGTATTAAGACAGAAATGGATTGAAATTGGTGAGTAAAGTTTAGGGATAGTTAGTATGATAGGGTTGAGATGGTAATGGGATTGGGAAATGGTAATGATGGCAAGTCGCCTCTAGTGATGGTCCAAATGGTGGGCCTAATTGGTCGTAATAATAGTCCTAATGATAGTAAACCACCAACTTTAAACATAATGAAAATTGGCCAATTCAGTAACCACAGCCAGCACTATGAATAGCCGCCGTATGTACTTAGTGAACAATTCTGTTTTCGCTTTCGGTCCCTCATAATAACCATCGCACGACAATATTCCTAGTTGACCAATGTTAACCACACCAAATTAACCAAAGACTAACCCCACCCCCCATCCAATAGATCCGCTCTCCACCACTCCTCCACTTCCCCCATTCTCCTTTTTCCCAAAAACATTGGACGTTGTCCATATCAGTTAAGGGTTGCCCAGCGCTCCTGTATGCAACCCCCGTCTTAAAAGCAAAATTTTCAAACGTCACCCTCAACCACTATGAGTGTCGACGAAGTTACCAAGCAAGCCGAAGAGTTAAAGTTGGCCGAACCCGGGAACACTTTGTTTGACAACAAGGAGGACTTTAAGGCCAAGCACCCCTTGAACAGCAAGTGGACTTTATGGTACACCAAGCCTCAAGTCAACCGTCAAGAGACCTGGGCCGACCTTTTGAAGCCAGTGATTACTTTTAACCTGGTGGAAGAATTCTGGGGCATTTACAACTCGATTCCTCCCGCCAATCAATTGCCTCTCAAGTCGGATTACCATTTATTCAAGGAAGGAATCCGTCCTGAATGGGAAGACAAGCAAAACGAACATGGGGGCAAGTGGCAATATACTTTTGGCCGGAAAGAAACTGGCATCAATGAATTGTGGTTGAGAGGATTGTTGGCGGTTATTGGTGAAACTATTGAAGATGACGAAAATGAAGTCAATGGTATCGTGCTTAACGTTAGACAGAGAGGAATTAGAATTGGTTTGTGGACCAAGGACTGTGACATTGAAAAGCTCAAGACCATTGGTGAAAGATTGAAGTTGGTTTTGCAATTAAAGGAAGAAAAGGTTGAATTTTTGGCCCATGACACTAAGAAGGGTAAGGATGCGTTGATTGTATTATAGGTTAAATGATAACGAGGATATTGATAGATTGAAGTGTAGATTGAAGTGTAGATTTATTTAACTAACTAATGGCACAGGAGAGTCCGATCGCCACTATTTCCCCAAAGATAATTTCCTATACCAGCACCAACCATCACTGCGATCATTAACCAGCCATTATAGGTCATGAATACCAACATTAACCAGAAGGAGAATCCCACTTGTAATCCATAGAGCAAGCCTCGAGTCAATTTATACTTTCGAACCACCACTTGGGTAGCTCCAGAAACATTGGCCCGGCTGCGGGTATCCCATGCTAATACAAAACCCTTGAGCCATTCATAACTTGCAGTCAAGGCTACAATGGCAATGAAGGTAAGAACAAAATCAGTAAACGTCCGGATATGCCACCATTTAAATACCACACAGGTATTCTTCCAGTCCCAAGTGAAAAGCATCTATGGTTAGTATTGAATGAACTCATGAATCATTCATAGGAGTACTTACATTCATCGAACAACGATCATTACCAGGCAGGCTATGATCAGGCATGTCATGACCAGGCATATCGTGGCCAGGCATATCATGGCCCCCAAGTACTGCCATTTTATGGCCAGAGTGGAGATCGTTATTGATCACAGTCATGCTTTATCAGATGTAATCCGCTCCAAAATTAATGTCCCCCCCTATCAATGTGCGGGTAGTAATGATCACAAATACAATGGCCCAATTAACAACAGCTGGTGATTGTCTTGCAATTTATAGAAAATACCTCTCGGATAATTATCTGGTGATATTTACTCGTCGGAGCCGATTTGTGGCCGAGCCAATCGCCCCGGGGTTTGCATTCGCAATGATGCTCTCTGAAACTCTAACCGTCATCATCACCACCACAATAACCAACCCCAATGAAGATCATTTCGGATGAAGAAAAGAAGGCCCATCTTCAGCATATTACTGCAGAAGGGTCTAAAGGATTGTTATATGGGGCGGTTTTCCTGGCGGGGTTATACGCTTTCTTTAAGCACCGCTATCCTCAAAAGTTCAAGACTTGGAGTCCTTCAATTAAAGCTGCCCTTGTCACCATCCCCACGGTGGGAATTGCTGCTTATTGGATGGATCAAGGGTCATGGGAATTTGATAAGATGGTCCATCATCAAAGTGATCAAGAAAAGAATAAGGCCATGGAAGATTATCGCCGGTGGAACACATTAAGTACCCTGGATAAGATTGTTAGTCTGTTGAATAAGCACAAGTACCAGATTGTCGTTGGTGCGTGGGCGTTCCTGTTGTACGGAGCTTGGCATTATGTTAATAAGGATAAATACTTGAGTACCTCACAAAAGTTGGTTCAAGCTAGAGTTTATGCTCAGGGGATTACGGTGGTGTTGTTATTGGGGACAATTCTTCTTGCCATGCAAGATGAAAAGGTCGAATCGAAAAAGGGAGTTGAAAAATCATCTTGGGAGAGATATTTAGATGAAGAAAAGGCTAGAAAGGATGAGGTTAGAGCTGAGGATTCCAAATCTGGTTAGAGTTAGATGGGTGGATAGATAGGTATATAGTACAGGTGCCATATAACTCGAATTATGACAATAATTTGAAAAAATGTAAAAAATGTCTCTTATCAATTTTTGAAATTGAACTGTAATTGAATTTGGCTGCTATTATAATATGTCTTCATTATTGGTTTCTACCCTAGTCACTATGGTTTTAACTCGTGGATTCCCACAATTGCTGAACTTACATTGGTAATCAGATATTTAATCTAATCGTGGCAATTTCCGAAACACACCATTGACAAATAATCAATCAATTCCATGATTCTTCCACCTGTTGACACGACCCCTCCACGTTCCCTCCTCCTCCACGTACTCATCACCAATTGTCGCGCACAAGTCTTCGCTGGTACCGATCTCAAAAGCATGGTCAAGAAAGAAAAAGAATTAGTTGAAGATCGGTTGCAAGCAGTGGTTCTCACCGACTCATTTGAACTGCGGTTTCAACCTCTCGCCAACGTCACTCCCAGATGCCTTTTACCCCTTGCAAATGTGCCGTTAATTGAGTATACGTTGGAATTCTTAGCTAAAGCTCAAGTGAACGAAGTGTACTTATTTTGCACCTCCCATGCTGAAAGAGTACAACAATATATTGCTCAGTCCAAGTGGTCCAACAACAGATGGTTCACCATCAACGTGATCTTGTCTCCCGAATCTCATTCTATCGGGGATGTCATGAGAGATATCGATAACCGGGGCATCATTACTGGTGATTTCTTGTTGGTTTCGGGAGATGTGGTCACCAACATTGATTTCAACCAAGTGATGAATTTCCACAAACTGAGAAAGGCCACCGACAAGGAAATGATCATGACGATGGTCTTGGCGCAAGCGTCGCTGAACCATCGCTCCCGTCTGGCTGATACCGGGGTATTTGCCTTGGACAAGAACCTGCAACGATGTATCTTTTATGATTCCAACGTCGATCTGCCAGTGCTGGTGGACTTGCTGTTGTTGGAAGGAGTGGAGGAATTTGTCACTCATAATGATTTAATCGATTGTAGTATTGACATTTGTACTCCTCACGTGCCTCAAATCTATCAAGATGATTTCGATTATCAATACCCTCGGGCCGACTTCTTGAGAGGGGTTCTAAATCTGGATTTAGTCAAGAAAACCATCTATGGTTACGTTGTTGACGACTATGCCGCTCGGGTGGACCTGATTGGCACTTTACACTCTGTTTCTCAGGATATTATGGCGAGATATGCCTATCCGTTGGTGCCTGACCTCAATTTCTTTGATACTACGTTTAAAACTGAACCTGGTCCTGTTTACAAGGAAGAACAGGTTATGTTGGCCCAAACTTGCATCCTTGGTCCATCTACGATGATTGGTTCCCATCTGAAAGTTGGTAATGCCACCACCATCAACCGGCTGGTGATTGGACGTAGTTGTACTATTGGTGCCAACGTCGTCATTGAAGATTCTTGTATCTTTGATGATGTTGCCATTGAAGCTGGTGCCGTGGTTCGTCATGCTATTGTTGCACGTGGGGCCACCATTTCTGCAGACCTGGAAATTACTGATTCGGTGATTGGGTTTGATGTCACCGTGGCCGGTACCATCGACAATAAGAAGCTTTCTGCCACCGAAATCGTTGATAATGATGACTATGATCACTCGTTTGAATGTACCGAATTCGATGGGGCTTATGAATTCAAACAAACCTTGGATCATGCTCAGATATACATGCACAACCTTAATTTATCCGATGATCTGATTGCCCTGGTGCTGAAAAGAAAGCGGAAACACTCACGGACGAGAAGAATGTCCACCACCCTGTTGGCGGAATTCTCTGATGAAGAAGACTTTGAACCCGAAGCCATTGCCACCGTACTGCGGGCTCTTGATAATAATCACGACATTGATACCGCTGCTTTGGAACTCAATACGTTGCGGATGTCGATGAACGTACTGTACCACGATGTGAGGTTGGCTACCATCACTGCCTTTATTAAAAAGATCTTGGATTACATCAAAACCGATACATTGTCGGCCACTGAAGCTACCACCAAAATTTTCAAGCAATGGTCGCCCTTGCTTAAGAAACAAGTTTTTGATGAAGAGGAACAACAAGATTTACTCCAAATTTTACAGGATCAATTGGCAGTATTGGATTCATCTTACAACCACGTCATCTTTTTACATGCTGGTAAATGGTTGTATGAGATGGATGTATGTGATGAAGAGCTGATTTTGGGATGGTGGCATAAACCAGTTGGTGAGCTGATGGCTCATGTTAGACTGGGGATGGAAAAGTTTGTTGAATGGTTGGAGGATGCTGAAGAAGAAGATTCTGATGAAGATTAGAGGAAACGTCATAATGAATAGGTACAATTGTCGTTTAGTAACAATATTGTAGGATAAACCCTAGTGACCATTCTTGAAAAATTTAAATAGCATTGATTACCACCATAGTTGAGTTGCCTGATTTTATCTACTCATCATCGACCCATGTTATCACGCCATAAACTCAGACGGATACCAACTACCACTGTTTAAGGTAAAACCTACACTCCAACAAATTCTCAGTTGGTTAGTGCATCATTAATTTGAACCTGATCATTTCCACCACTTTGATAATTTTCAAATTACACTCTCGTTTCCCATCGTACCCGATCACATGTACACACCATCGCGTTACGCAGTTTTCGTCGTATAGCGCGAGGTTTAAAATTCATAGAGAATCCACCGCTACTACAACAAATATTCTCATGCTGACTGCTTCGAGTACATCAGAGCACGATACTGAATATGATGCTATTGTCATCGGCGCAGGGGTAGTGGGACCCGCGGTGGCAACTGCCTTTGCTAGACAGGGCCGGCGGGTGCTCATTGTGGAAAGAAACTGGGCCCGTCCCGATAAGATTGTTGGAGAGCTATTACAACCAGGAGGAGTGAGAGCCCTTCAAGAACTTGGTATGATCCAGGCAGTCAACGGTATTGAGGCTAGCCAAGTCACGGGGTACTATATCAAATATGGCGATCATACCGTCGAGATTGATTACCCATTTAAGGCTGATACTCAACCCCCGAAGCCCGTTAAAGATTGTGTCATGGATGGAAATGATAAATTGTCAACCGACTCTACCCTTGATGCCAAAGCATGGGACCAGGATCAACGGGTGAGAGGAGTGGCATTTCATCATGGTGATTTCATTGGCAACTTACGGTCGATTACCAAGGCTGAACCCAATGTCACCGCAGTGGAGGGCACAGTCAAGAGTATCCTTTACACTGATGATGGTACCACGGCCATTGGCGTCAAGTGTAAAACGGGAGATGCCCTGATCAATTATTATGCCAAGATGGTGGTGGTATGTGATGGTATCTACTCTAACTTTCGTAAGGAGTTACCTAATATGACCCAGCCTGAAATTGGCCTGTACTTTATTGGTCTCCACATGAAGCATGCCAAGTTACCCCTGGTGGGTCGTGGCCATGTCATCCTCGGCGACCATGCTCCCATTTTATTGTACCAAATCTCTCCCACCGAACTGAGAATCCTTTGTGCCTATCGGAGCACCAAACCGCCATCATCGAGAGACGATGAGATGTACCGCTATATCACCGAGGTGGTATTGCCCCTGATCCCCGCTGAAACCAGACCGGCGCTCTTAGAAGCAGCCAAACTGCGTAAGTTTCGGGTCATGCCCAACCAATATCTTTCGGCGGTATCTCAACGGGTCAAAGGGATGGTTGTCATAGGCGATGCCCTCAATATGCGTCACCCTTTGACGGGAGGAGGTATGACGGTAGGACTTAACGATGCTGTGCTCTTGGCCCGGCTCTTGCACCCCCAAGTGGTGCCTGAGTTTGATGATCATGATTTGATCCTCAATCAATTGGGGAAATTCCATCGGCGACGGAAGAACTTGGATGCGGTGATCAATACCCTTTCCATTGCCCTTTATTCATTATTTGCCGCTGATCGTAATGCTCTCAAAATCCTCCAAAAGGGGTGTTTTAGCTACTTTCAGCGCGGGGGTCTGTGTGTTGAGGGTCCCATCGGTCTTCTTTCCGGGATGCTTCCCTTCCCCATGTTATTGTTTAATCACTTCTTTAGCGTGGCATTTTACTCGATCTACTGCAACTTTGGCGACCGGGGACTCTTTGGGTTCCCCCTCGCCCTCCTTGAAATGGTCGATGTCCTTATCACCGCCATAATCACCTTTACCCCATACTTATGGCGTGAACTCATTTAGTGAGCACAAGTTCATTCACGTGACCTCAGTCGCCTTCGACAAACTCAGAGGGTAATAATCCCAATTGGCGCAGTGACGCCTGGGGTTTTTTCTTGGCATTTTTTATCATCACCATGATAACGTCAAAATGCCACCAACCTTAGCCAAATTTAATCCAGCAACCACCCCCATTATCATGAGACCCCTCTATACTATTTATTAATTTCACTGGGGCATCATCCTGAGTGTACCACTATCAACTAAAACAATAGGGCAACCCAAGGTAATATACAGGATATCACAACAAACTGTGCTTAGTTCATGATGCTGCTCGGAGTAGATTAAAATTCACCTCGTCATGAATAGGGATCTGACGCCGTTAGTTGTGGGTACCCCCCGCTCCAACATTTGGTACAATCCAGTGCTTGTTACTTTGAAGCTGTCGCAAGTGAACTTCCTCCTCTTTTTTGTTCCACTTGGCATTGCTGCTGGATGGTTTGGATGGTCGCTGAACTATGTGTTTTGGCTCAATTTCTTTGCCATCATCCCGTTGGCACTGGTGTTGGCCTATGCTACTGAGGAATTGGCTGATCAAGTGGGGCAAACGGTGGGAGGGTTGCTCAATGCCACTTTTGGTAATGCCGTGGAATTGATTGTGTCTATCATCGCTCTTAGGGATGGTCAAGTCAGAATTGTTCAGGCATCGATGTTGGGGTCGATGTTGAGTAACCTGTTATTGGTGTTAGGGTGCTGTTTTCTTGCTGGAGGGTTGACCCGGGTCAAACAAACGTTCAATGCCACTGCTGCCCAAACCATGCTGTCATTGATGGCATTATCGGTGGCAGGAATGTTTCTTCCTGCGGCGTTCCACTCATCATTGGGAATGAAAGATGGCACTCAAGTTGATTCTCCCGAAGGGGATGCCATCTTGCTGCTTTCTCGGGGCACCGCCGTGATCATGTTGATTGTGTACTGTTTGTTTTTGGTGTTTCAACTCAAGACTCATCATGAATTATTTGAGGAAGAAAATGCTGGTGAACAACCCGACTTGCTCATTACTGAGGACGCTTCTGAGGAACCCAAGGAAAAATTAACCACGTTCCAACTGCTTGCGGTGTTGTTGATTCTGACGTTATTAGTTCTGGTTTGTGCCGATTACTTGGTGCTGTCGATTGATGACATTGTCGTGCTGTCGGGATTATCCAAGACATTTGTAGGGTTGGTGCTTATCCCTATCGTGGGTAACGCTGCCGAACATGTTACTGCGATTGTCGTGGCGATGAAGGACAAGATGGATTTGGCGATTACCGTGGCGGTGGGACTGTCGATTCAGATTGCGTTGTTTGTCACTCCCTTCATGGTATTGATTGGCTGGATCGTCGATGTGCCTATGTCATTGTACTTTTCCAGTTTTGAAACGGCAGTAGCATTTGTCGCGGTGTTCATCACCGCATTGGTGTTGAACGATGGTGAATCCAATTGGTTGGAAGGGGTGATGTTGTTATCAACGTATTTGATCATCGCCATTGCTTTCTTCTACTACCCTGACGTGGGCTACTAGGTATTAGCTCACAACCATCCAATCGATCTTTAATGGTAAAAATGATCGATGATGTGACATTAGAGGTTGACAAATAAATAAGTAAAAGCAACTATTACCATGCACCTCGCCCGATCTCCGACAATTTATCATCATTCGTTGATGACGATATGTAACCTTGACAAGCTACATCACATCGACATATTATCACGCGACGTGTGCGAGGACATCAGCGACGCGTATAAGGACATCAGCGACGCGCAGGGATATAAATGCCGGCGTTTAGGTTTGGAGGGGCAGATTGGGGCTATTTATGGCAGGGATGGTTAACCGGGGTTGAATGGGGTTCACCGACGACCAACTGGGCCTTGGATGTTTGGCAACGACCTCGTGTTGGTTTTTCCCCTTTGGTATAAACTCTACCCCTTAATATACTACTATCACCTGCTAGTGCTTGCCTTCTCCAACTATACCCGGAAGATTGCCCGGCATAACTAACTAAATTGACAATTAGCCCTAACTGGGTCAGTCAGCCCCTTGTGAGTAGGCCATTTTGTGCCCCCTACTTGTAGGCTCGTACAGGTTTTTTTTTTCACCGAGCTAATCCTAGGTCACATTCACTGGCGGCTGCGGTTGTAGCCCCATTGTAATCGTTGTCAATGGAGGAGTTCCACGACACAATTGAGGGAGTTGAAACAAGACATATCTATCACCACCGCCCCCCATTCCCACGACATTTGCCCCATACTCTCGTCGCCCGTCTCCAGTTGTCGCTGATAATCGACAACCTATTGCATTAACCATTAAACTTTAAACGAGGTAGTTTTTATTTAGCACCCAGTTGATGAAACACCTGCAGATCGGAATCTTTCTCGTTGAGTCCATCGATGGTGTCGGGCCGAGATTGGCAAATGTCCCCAGTAGTTGTTGGTGCCTCCTGGCACCGTACCTAACTCGAGTGGAATTTGGGCGATATTTTCTAACCACTCACCTTAAATGAGGCCGTAGTGACAATTACACAAACTCGTCGATGCGGGTTGGATATGATCGTTCTCGGTTAATTGGTGCGCGTAGATGCCTACAACATAATCGAGTTTAACAGTAGCTGGCTAGGGCGGTGGTCAGGGTAGAGCTAAGTATGGTGGCCATCCCCTCAGGTTGGCACCAATATTTTTTCACCAGGGGGATTGCACCCTGTTGTTAGTTACTATCCCCAGATTATCATGATCCCTGCCTCTGTACAATGAAAAAAATCAGGTTTCAATAGTGAGCCAGCCCAATCCAGCACAATCTAAATTAAAAACACCAAACACGCACACAATAGGTATTATTCAATTACATCGTTTCCAGCTGAAGGTGTGGTGAGGTTGAGGCTGGATGATCCTTTGTTTGCTGCATCGCTGCTTAAGTACCCTGACCTGTCCTTAAGGGTAACCCACCCTTGTTAGCTATGACATGTCCCCCCATCACTAAATGGTAATCCCTCGTTTAGGCCCACCGCCCTAGTTTATGGCACTAGGTCGATATTTCGCTATTTGGGGCTTAATTGCTGCATCGCCAGTTGGTTGAGAGCATTGATAAATCGAGGCTAATCGTTACCCTTTAACATGAACATTGGTAATTTACTGGTGGTGGTCCCCGAACCCTTAGCTTAGCACCAGACCACCAGTGGCCCTGGTGCCCTTCAAGCATTATTTGTTATTGGCGTCAGTGCCACTTGAACTCCCAATTGTCCCTAAATGGTTGCCCCATCAACAAGAATATTATTATATTGTTCCTACCACCCTGATGCTGCGGCCGAGCCCCCTTCCCCTGCTCAGTAGCCCGCCATATTATCAGCAACGCGTCCAAAAACGGTAAATTTCCCTTGCGACACGATTCGTGCAAAAATGCTGCGGGACCGACGCTAGGCAGTAGGTTGTATATAACCGGCACCATGCCCCTCCATGCCAGCTATCGATTTTTGCCATGTCTGACTTGAAGATCTTTGCCCAACTGTCAATCACCCCGGAGATGATTGAGTTTCTTGTGGCCACCACCAACTCGGTGATCCAGGTCAAGACCCAAAAGTTTTCCGCCATGGGCGATTCTTATATTGCCAAGCTGACGGTGTCGTTGACCACGTTTATCAAGCGATTAATCAAATACTCCAACGTACAAACCCCCACTTTAATGGCGACCTTGATCTACCTTAATAAATTGCGGAACATCTTACCCGCCAATGCCATTGGCATTGAAACTACCCGTCATCGGATCTTTTTGGCGGCTCTCATCTTGCTGGCCAAGAGTTTGAATGATTCTAGCCCGTTGAATAAGCACTGGACTGCTTATACTGATGGGTTGTTGCTGTTACTGGAAGTTAACATGGCAGAAAGAGAATTGATCGGTTTACTCAACTGGGACATTTGCATCAAGGAGGATGAATTAAGAGTGGCATTACAACCATTCTTGAAACAAATTAGCCATCAATTGCATCGCAAGACTCGCCAAGAACAAGAAATGAAGGCTCAATTCTACCGATTGACCAACAACCACCGCAAGCCTCATTCTAACGCCAGTATTCTGACTTATTCGCTGATGCTGCTGATGTCGCTGGCATACTCTTTGCTGGGGCTGCGTCAACTGGGGTTGCTGCTGATGCTGCTGTTGTCACTGATTGTTGATGATGCTTCGCACGTCCTCTCCTATAACGGTCGCAAACTGATGGTGCCCCACCCTTCATCATCGTCGCGCGTACAATACCCCTTGGCAGTATTGAATACTCGGGCATAAATTTATTGCATACACCTGCAGCACTCACCATTGCGGACAAATTATGGGCTCCTCGGTCCCGTTCACGGGCACCAAGCCCTTTATGACTAATGATTTTTATATTTACAGGTTTATAGGCAACTGGGAATACATAGATAACTTTACGTTTTTCTCTTTGGTCTAGTGCTAGTGCAAGGTGGCCGTTACCAATTCGCGTCGATGCGACATTTGCTACAGGGGACGTTCCGGATTGTACATGATACACCGGGAAAACGCCATAAATTCTCCTCCTCCGGTGGGTCAACAATGGCCCGCCGTATCTAGCGTTAGCGCCAACAATAGCCATGCCTCGATATCCTGTGGGAGTTGACCTACCCCTATTCCAATGATAATCTCATCTAATACTCCCTTGGGCAATGATCTTGGACAATGATCTTGAAACTGCGATCGTACCTTGAAACAAGCCCCAAGGTGACACCACAAATGCATAGTAACACCCTCCTACCTACCATCAACACAACTCAGGGTTGAAACCAAAACACTGGGCCGGAGGCGGTGACATTCCTTTAATTAAACAATGCATCGCCATCTTCACCGTTTTTTGTCTAATTTTCTAAATCATGCCGATAGCGTCGCTTCCAATAAATGGCAACGACAACATCATCACCAGTTAACCCTAGTTAACCGGGCTGGTTTCGAGATGATGGCAAGTGGTAGCTTTCGCATAGGTTATCTGTTGGTATTTGCCTCGGATGTGACCTTACATATATTTAGGGTTGACGTTCCCCTATTAAAACACACGAGTAGTTACCAAGATGTTGATGCCGAGATTATTTGTGAGTTTGTCCCAATAGGTATAACTCCCACAATGTTGACATTATTTTATTGGAACCATTTGTCTATTATTAATAATACAATCTCAGTAGAACAAAGTCACCAGTGACTTTGGCATCGATAGCCACCACGTGGTTAACGATGACGACCACCAACCCGAAGGTTAGCGGCATTAGTTATCGCAATTGCAGAAATGCATCTAATAACACACTCAGTGGGTTATCTGCATGCTTATTTTTTTCAAATACGTTCCAAAACCGTAAGGTTTCGTCTCCGGCCCCAGTGACTATCGTTTCTCCATCGGGCAGTAACGAAAGGTAAAGTACCCGGTAAGTATGGCCGGTGAGTTGTGCAATTTGTTGCATTTGAGGATATTTCCACACAATGATTTGATTGCGCAGATAGCCATGGGTCAGCACCAACTCATTCAGATTCTTCAGCCAGATTAAATTGCACACCTGGGAACCGGTGTTAACGTCATGAATCAAACTACCAGTGAGGGTATTCCACGTCTTGAGAGTCTTGTCAGCAGTACCACCCCCCAGAGCCAATATCCCTCGTTGATGAGGGGACCAGGCGATGGCCTTTACCGCCGCAGTATGCTCAGTAAATGAATGGAGCGGAGTAGGATTAAGGCCATCCCACACATATAATCGATTGTCATTCCCTCCCAGCGCTAACTTATTCTCTTCGACATTCCACTTTAATCCACACACCTCTTGCTTATGGTGTTCAAACTTATTAACATAAGGGTTGGCCTCCCTCACATCTCGATTAAGAATGGTTCGGTCCCGCAGTCCTGAACTAAGAATATGTTCATTCCAACTGAGGGACAGCACCCGCAACAGATGTCCCGCCATGGTGCGGATGCATTTGATTTTGGTGGCATCCCAGATTTCCACCAACCCCTTGTTGGTGCCAATGGCAAGATGGGTCCCCGAGCCAATCCAGCTGATCGAAGTAACCTTATCTCGCTTTGCTAAATTACATAACCGCTCCACCAGCTGGGTGGCGCCATCCCAGAGGTACACCAGGTCACCAAGGCCCACCGCGAGGATATCCTGGGATCCCCAATCCACCAAATTAAGATAAAAGTCATCACTTAGCTCGGGGGCATCAAGCACCCGATACGGTACCCTTGAAATGATTCTTGGTTTCTTCTGAGGACTAAGTAATAGCTTTTGTGAATCTTGGCGCACTGGCAGAAGTGAGTACAATTCCTGTTGGATATCCCGCAGATGGGGTCTCAGTTTCTTCGGCAGGGAATAGGTGAATAAATTGGTGGTCTTTTTCGCTCGACGAGGAGTACTATCTACCTCGTTATCGGAGGTGGTCATTCGAGGAGGCGTCTTCAGTCGAGATGGTTTATGGAGATTGGCAGTAGCCATAGGAACATTGTCACCAAACAATTCAGCCTTAAGTACGGTGGAGAAGGTGCGATTGGCCTCTTGTTCCTTGCGAATCTCCACCTCATTGTCATTCTCCCCCAAAAACGTGGGTTCTTGGATCAATTCTTGTGAATTTAAAGAAAACGCCGCTTGTAAATCAACCCCCATCCGGTTGGGGATATATCGGTCACTATACAACTTTTGACTTTGCAAATGTCGCCGGCGGGGTGACGGCAGCGTCATTGGGTTATCACCAATCTTGGGCAATTCTGCCGACCGCGTCAGCCTCAGAGGCAGTCGCGGTGTCTCAAATAAATCTTTTTGAGAACGTTGCTCCGCCATGGAACCGTTGGGATGGAATGGTGGTTAATCAGGGGCAAGGATTAATTGCAGTTGGATTGATTGCGGCTCTGGTGCGCACCGCGAAAAAATTCGTTGGATTGGACCAACCGCATTAATGGTAAAATAGTGACGATGTAAGCAAGTTTTATTTATTTTAAAGTTAAAAAACAGAATCACTATGTCTAAATCTAATTAACCGGTAGTGTAATTATTAGGGCATCGTCACCTCATTGATATTCCTCCGGTTCACGCCAAGACGGCAGGGACTTTGAACAAATCAAGTAATTATATCGCCTCTAACGATATCTAGACAATTACTATGGTGTGTGTTCAAATGTAATCCCTGGTTCCAAGAATTGACTAAGATGCCGAGTGACCAATTCGTCACCTTGAGTGGGGACCAATCCACCGAAACCTTTGGAAAAATCAATAAGGGCAAGCAATAAATTCACGGGAATAATCACAATCAGCAAACCAATCAAGCCAAAGTAATTCAGTAAGTATGAACAAACAAGATCAATGTATGAACTGAAAATCGAATACGAAATTGGGCATGGTTCATTCTGGGCTTCACGATAAGACTTCCCCCCTCAAGGAAATCAAATCACCAAGAAATGGATGCCAGCTTTTTTTGGGGATTTTGTATTTTTCTGATTTTTTTTCTTTTTTTCAATGGATTTTCTGTTTTGGAGTTGTATCAATTTATCAATTCATCATTTTCTCCATTGACCGAGCTAGCGGCCCCAGCAACTGAGCCTATAGGAGGGCCAATGGAGAAGAAATGAGTGATTGATTGATGGGGACTAGGGTGGACAACCGGGGGTATTTATAGTAGAGTCGGCTGGTTGGTAAATGAAGGCGTAAACACCTTTTTACCGGGACATGATTAGGTACATACACATGATGCTGGCTGAGAACAATCTTGGTTAATTAAGCGAAATCACAATTGACAGCATGCAAAGAACATAAACCGACCTGATAACAGTCAATGAGAAAACTATAAGATCCATTCATACCAGGTAAATACCTGATGGTTAAACTGATTCTACCACTATATTGAACAGCAGCATGCACGAGGTCTAATTTTGATTTTTCCATTTTAGGAATAGTAATGAAATCAAAACATTAAGCTGGTGCGGCGACCCGGCCACAGACTAATTGGTACCCCTTCATCTCCCCTTCTAAATCAACCAACCTTATAAAAAGTGTCGACTATACAACCGTAGTGGTGCTTGCTATTTGGCGCATCTATGTTTGCCATTGGCTGTGCACCACAATCAACAGTAAATTCAAAAATTGTTCACTAGATCTCGCTAAGCTATCCGTAACTACAAGAAAGCCATGAACCATGAAGAAGAATAGATCGTCACGAATTAGGCGATGATCCTTAAGCGATTACGTCTTTATTTTCCACAATCATTTGAGGTGTGCTAATGCGTGCTATTATACTAGGTTCAATCTTTCTTCACGGCACTTAGAAACCTGGTACTGTAATACGATGCCCAAACCGATGAAGCAGTTTAGATCAATCAAAAGACTTGATCTATTTAGAAGTATTTGCTGTGTGTCTCTACCGCATTCATAAAACATTTTCACCAAGAATAATTACAAAGAAACACTTGATGATCGCTGGTGTCATTATTAATTCAATGTGTTAATTGGAAAAAGTCAGTTAGGCGGCGGGTAGATATTCCGAAAGATATCATGCAGGGTTCTGGGCAGGGGCAATGCGAGATTGGTATTGATCTTATTTTCGCCATATTCATTAATTTTGAAGTTCAGTCTCTGAGAAGTTGATTTGATAATCAACTAAATAGATGTTTGACCGTTTAATTGTCATAAAGTAACCCTGGATATATTTCTTTCATCAAGACCTAGCACTATATTACATTACCAACTCTTGTTAGTAAGCTCCCTTCCTAACAAATCTAAGGTTTTCAACCCTTTCTGCATTCATGTGCCTCCATATTCTGAAAAATGAATGTTAGGTGCATGTTCCTACCTTTATTCCTTCTGATTGTAGAACCAGATTCTACCGAAAATGATTTGGTTGGTTGATTCTACCAACCTAATCAACCATTGCATTTCCCATGTGACTTATATTTGACAAGATCATAATTTTGCAACGTTAATGGCTATTCTCTTTACGAAGAATCACGATATCATTTCTTTACTAATGCTGATTTGATATCGATCACCAGATTAATATTTGCAAACTTACTAAATGTATCGACTAATGAAGACCCAATGACTAGTTTAGAATCAGTCTCGCCAACACTTGTACATTTTTAAGAGGCGCTACTTTATTGGTCATTGCCATTGTAATATAGTTCTATTCCCTATTCAGAAAGAACCGGTAGTTTCCTAAGTAAGTGCAGTGGTCTCCCATTGCAACCTCGGTCCCAATCTGTCTAATTAAAGTAATGTGGCTTTATTTGAGTGTAACTTGAAAACCAGACAAAACTAAAGATTAACCAACTAATAACTTGATAATCTGCTAGTTATTGGAGATCAATAATAACGTAATTATCCTCGCGCACTCTAATCTCATCAAAATAAGCAAATTGATTGATAAGTGGTAGCATCGCAAGTCCTTTACAAAACCAATCTAAGTTGATCCCTGAATTTATATTATTCTCCAAATGTCGAAATATGAGGTTACTCCCCGTAAGTTAGGTTCCAAAGCGAAACCTTCTAAGCAACCTTCCACGACATCTCCCAGCCCCTGGCCCCCTGAACTCGAAGAATTTATAAAAAGATCGCTTCAGAAAGCCTCCAGTTTAGGAGATGCTGAAAGGGTAATCTTGGACAACCAACTCCAGCATCTTTTAAAAATGGCAGTCGAGTCTAACGCAATTGGTAGCACTGATTGGGCCAAACAGACAATCCCAATTGTTGATGGAGGCACTCTTTCATTAGTGACAAAGAATGGCAATAGTGGCAATAGTGGCATTAGTGGAAATGCCAATAGCTCAAATGCGATAAAGCTGAGTTCATTAAAAAGAACAAAAGCATCTGACTTTGAATCCAAGGATCGTAAAAAAGCCCGTTCAGAGCGATTTAAGAATCAAACCAATTACGTTCCTACTCCGGAGGTCATGGATGGCCCTGTTCAAGGTTATTGTGAGGATTTGGAAAAGAGTTATCTTCGGTTAACTCTGGCACCAAACCCAGCATTGGTGCGTCCACAAAGGGTATTGGAACGACTGCTTGTATATGTCATGGACAAATATAAGCAGTCTGGAAGTTATTCTTATGTTATTAACCAATTAAAGCTGATTCGTCAAGACTTGACGGTGCAACATATAAAAAATGAATTTGCCATTCAAGTTTATGAAACAAATGCTCGCATCTCGTTGGACGATGGCGATTTGGGGGAATATAATCAGTGCCAAACCCAATTGAAGGTATTGTATCATCAACATCGTCAACGGAGTGGAACACTGGCATTTATCATGAGTGAGTTAGAGTTGTTATTTTATCGGATCTTGTACATGATCATGACTAACAATCAACCCCAACTAGCAAAGATTCATTTGGAGGTTATTACCAAATACTCTAAGTTTGATTCGGTGGATCAACTGCCATTTTTTCTCACGGACTTTCTCTTTCGTATCAACGAGAATATCTGTATAAATAACTACCATGAAGTGTTTTCATTATTGACAACATTTGAAGACAAAGCTAATCTGGTGGGGTTGTCATTATTGGGGAAGGTTGCCAGGACATATTTGACAACGAAGAACCAGTTAAAGGGGTTGGCCGCAATTTCAGCGAGTTATCGAATTATTTCAGTAAAATTTCTCGAGCTGGAATTAAAAATTACAAATGAATTTTTAAAAAGTCAAGGTCTCACTCAGTTTGTTAAGGATGATGATTTCGATTGTTTAGGGGCTCGACTGATTTTGCGTGCAAAAGTTACTAGCCCTCTGTTCTCTAAAATCGACATTAAAGGACAAAAGTGATGATCAATCAAGATTTGCGAGAGTGCAAGATTATCTCATTGTGTTGTTCTTTGACAACGTCGATGAAGTTTTGGCATTTGGCAATTGAGGAATGGGGCCAGGAAACCGCGGCATGAGTTGTAAAGATGAAACAATGATCTTTGTAGTATGTGGATCGGCGTTTTTGAGAGACGAACTTAGTCACTCCATCGAAGATGACTACATATCATATACTTACTTTTATAGGTTCATCCGAGGGGTAATCACAATGATGGTGACGACAGTGATTGTTCATTTATCTTTCATTTATCTTTCATTTATCCCTGCATGACATATACCAGTTAGTCTAATGAGGGTCCAATTGCCATGATTGCAAAATTATGCTTATTGGCATCATCAGCTTGATTCATATAGAATTGTACCTTTTCAGCCACCTTGGGGTCACTTAATAAATGGTTATCAACAGCAGTGCATTCTCCCAAATCCACTGGCCCACTACGACGGCCATCTAATTCATATAAATGACCATCCTTACCCTTGACGATGGTTAAAAAGTGAAGGGTGACTTCATCACCAGCGGCTGGAGCTTCAGTTTGGCCCTGTTGTCCATAATTTTCATCCAACTTAATCAGCAGTTCCAATTCTTCAACAAATTTCGCTGTTTCTCCCACCGATTTACCCCTAACGGTGTCTAGCAAGTGGGACAAACTCAGATTACTCACAATAAAGTCACGAGGCAAATTGGACAAAAGATGAAGTAATCCATAAAACCCACAACCATTGCGAATGGTTTGCTTATACCATTGAACATCTTCTGGGTTGGAATATCCTGAAGACATCTCATCTTGTTGGACACGATAGTCTTCATAGGTTTTAGTAATGGGAAATAGAAGAATAATACCATAAATGGGTTGAGGCAAAAATGCCAATAAGTCAGGGTCGGTCAATGAATAGACATCATGTAATTGAAGTACAGGAGAAAGACCAAGCTTAGTGGCTAATTCAGTAAACACAACTGGGTTCAGCTCAAGTGGGATCACCAGCTTTTGGTCAGACATGGATTTTGAGGTGGCAATGCGAATTAGTTTGGGAAGTGTGGGAGGGGGATGATATATGGAATAATTTCGATTAATGAAGTCAAGAAATAAGGAGATACAATTATGTGTCTATTACTATTCGAGTCAGCTATTGATTAATTTGTCAGTTCGACGTGAATCTCCTGGACTTTAATAAACTTATCTAACATTTCAAAAATTCGCTTTTTACGAATCAGTTGAGAGTTTTGGCCCAGGCCGGCCAGGCCACTAGTCACCAGCGCCGGCGCCGTTGCCGTTGACGTAGAAGGGCCAATTGCTACTGTTGCCATCAGTTGAAGAAGGCCAGTAACCAGAGTCAATCTGTTTTGTAAGGTGGTATAAGTCAGCAGTTGTGGTAAAATCATCAACAAACCATATAACGTTTTATACAAATATGGTTGTTTTTCTGGTTCTAACAATTGCATTCTTAACTTTAAGAAAATTGGCAGTTCAATCAACTGCACCAAGATATCTAATTGAGTCAACAATTGATAACTAACTTCTTGTTCACTGATATGTTTGATGATCAAGTAAGCTAATTCATAATTTGAAGTGAGCAAACATAATGAGAGCACCAGAGTTGCCAGATGGCACCAACTTTGAAATAAGGTTGAAAAGGTTTGCCAATCATCCAACTTGTGCACATCTAATCCACGTAATCTTTTACGTAAATCTGCTAATTCCACCAGGGTAAGCAAAATATTATTCAATGTCACCACCATGGCATCAACAAAATCCAAATCATCCCAAGAATTCAATTGATTTGCTAACAGTTCATAAAGATGGATCAGTGGGATAAATGTACACACTTTCCGAATGACAAATTCAATCCGGGGTTTATTGGATTGGTACTGGCTGTGAAAGAATTGTAAAAGATCATTGATAAGTTGATCAAACAATTGAGAATTGTTCTCACTTATGGTGGCATACAATTCAAGCACTTTTGATGCCACATCATTCAGCAGCAGACGTAAAAGGTCAGCCAATTTGAATGATCCCAGCAGTAATTTTGACAAAAATTCGTCAGGTTTTTGTCGGTATAAAAACACCAACCATTCAAGACAAATGATTTTTGCCAGATCATTCTTAGTCGCAGTATAATTTTCAGTAATAGTATTGATAACCAACCCAAGTTGACTTTCCAAAAATCCTTCATACAATTCCGGAGTGACCCCTTGAAGTTGAGATTCTTCGTTGCATTCTTTTAAATCAACGAGAAATTGTTGAAGAGCACCAGAAAATCCAACAAATTGATTACGGAGGTCATAATCTTTTTCTTGTTCAGTGGTGGCAATATTCTTAATGACGATTCCAAGACATTGTGGGAGTAAATTAACAAATCCTGGAGGAGATATTGTCAATATCTGTTCGAGCCAGATTAATGCAATTTGTTGAATAAGCACCACAATTTCATGGGGTTCTCCCAGAAGATCAACCGAGGTAACTTTAGCTTCCAGGTTATTACGTATAAACCCCAACAAGATTTCAATCATCTTGGGGTAATCCAAATAAATGTCTTCCCCAGCAATAAATTCATCATGCTCATCGTCACTTGTATCAACATCTTTTTGATCTGGCTCGGTGTGACGGATTATGGTTGTCAGATTCAGCTTCATCAGATCAAACAGTTTATTGGGAGCATCTTCATCCTCATTATTCAATTCCAACTGTTTTTGGTCTTCCTCCTCCTTTTCTTCTTGTTTTTTCCGGTGGGCATCCCGTTCCCGCCGACGTTTTTCATGTCTTACCCTTGCAATCGATTGAACTTCATGTAAAAATTGATTAATCATACTCTCGGTATCAACGCGTACATCAGCTGGCGCCAGGTTCATCAAAAAACTGATTAAGGGCTCCAAAAATGTTGGTAAAAACGAGATTAATTCCAAGGTGGGAATATCATCGAATAATTCCAACCACAGCAACATAAACTTTTTGCAATAAGGGTCTAGTACATGCATTCTTTCCAATAATGTCGGAATGAATTTGGGCAAAGAAAACGCCTTTTTTGCATCTTGAGGATGATTAATTTGAATGGCCACCCCATTAGCATCAACTAGATGACTAGTAATCTCAGTCAGAGCTTCCTTTTGATAGATAATCAGTACATAATTAGTGGCTTTGGCACTAACAATATCCTTGATGAGTCTATCTAAAATGTCAGCGGCGTTCTTAACCAGCAGTTCCAGATCAGTCACCAATACCAGGAGAATATCAAACACTTCATTAAAGTACACTAAGATTTCCCCTCGAGCAATTTTGGCGATGTTATAAAGTGATTCACAAGCATAATACCGCACCCGGGCATCGGTGTCCTTGAAGGTAGCAAAGATGGGTTTAATTATCTCATCCAAAAAATAGGCAATTGCAATGCTACCCAAGGCCACTGAAACACTACCTAAAGCGGTGATGGCTCCCATCTTGGCCAGGTTGGTGCCGGAATTAGTCAATTCACTCAATTCTTGAATGATCTTGTAAATGGTTTGTGAGTCATTTCGAGACAATGCAGCCTTGGTAAACAGCTCAATTTGAAAGGCAGTGGCCTTTCTCTTTTCATAAATATGATTGGAAAGATCCTTGATAATGGCTGGGTCCAACACCCGGTTGTCCCCAGTCATGGTTGTTATGTGCGAGCACGATCGTGTTAATGCGAAATTGTTCACTCTGGTAAGAAATTATGGCCCCGCCATCCCCAGTCCAATGATGGTGTAATCTAAAACAGTGAATTGTCAACATATGTCAACTGGAGATTAAGGTGGGCCGATAGTTCCCAATTGAAGTTTTCTCAAACCGTCCCGACGCTTCCATTACTTGTCAAACGCATGTGGGTCAAGCTTGTATGTCTCCACTTGTTAATGCTGAAGTAATGCTGACGTATTCATTGGTTGTAATGATCAGCTTCAATTGTGGTTCGATTCCATGACGTATTGAAAAATCGAAATCCCGTTAGTCGCCTTTCGTAAATCTGTTATCTGCCACCACAGAACGCCTACCTGTATATTAATCATAAACCATGGCGTCGCCCTCATTAGTTGGGATGGAATGTGAAACCGAGAATCCAAATTAAACAAGGGGCAACCCCACCAAACGATAAATAGCATCAGGGAATGCCATCGGCCATTTACAATCATCCAGAAATATTTTGTGGGCTGTAACCAACCTTGTTCACGTCAAGATTGCTGAATACATCCTTGAGATTAGCCGATTTGTAATACGCGTATTCACGCACCAAGTGTGCCTCAAATCAATTATAGATTGATTAATCAAGAGGTAGCGGTTCATCATTAACTGAACCACCCATAGGTTTTACTTTATTTGGTAACCATGGCTAATTTGGGTTACCCTTATTCAGTTTATGTGCCACCCATCCCTGATCAATCAAGTTTTGATTAGGGTGACGGACGTGCCTTCTGGGCCGCCCATTGATTGCTAATATAAAGTTTGGTTGCAACTGGCAATATTTCAAGATTATCCCCCTCTCCCGCAGCCTCTCGGGAGAGGGGCAGCAAACGCAACTCTCTGGCGAACATGGGGTGAGATATAGCCTAGCTGTCTCCCTCACCAAATATCCCTTACTGTTAAGTAGTTACAACATCATTTATTCATTCCGGCTATATGCACACTTCCCCGTGTTCACGTGACATGGAAATGACGACGCGCACAGGTCGTGCTTTTACACGAAATCAAAAACAAACAGTTTCTTCCAGCGCATCAGCTTTCCCTCAAAACCTATCCCCACCACCCATGGTCGCTGCTGTCGATGTTGCCCCTGCTCTGAGCAGTTCCGAAGTTGCGGCAGTGTCTTCATCTCCTGCCTTGCCTCCCCAGGATATCAAGATCATTAAACGCAAACTTAACGGTTACGTTGGTTTTGCCAACCTCCCCAAACAGTGGCACCGCAAATCGGTCCGTAGGGGTTTTTCCCTTAATCTTATGGCCGTGGGGGAAGCTGGCTTGGGTAAGGCTACCCTTATTAATACCCTTTTCAACAGAGAAATCCTCAGCAATTCGTTAGAACAAGAGCAAATGGATGCGTTGGATCAAGATGATATTGGCGTGCGTATCAAGACCCACTCCGCTGAGATTGACGAAGATGGTGTCAAGTTGAAGGTCAATGTCATCACAGCTCCTGGTTTTGGTGAATCTACCAACAATACCGATGCTTGGAAGCCGATTGTTGAGGAAATTAATCATCGGTTTGATTTGTATTTGGAAGCTGAACTGAGAATTAATCGGGCGGAAATTAACGATAACCGTATCCACGCTCTTCTCTACTTTATTGAACCCACGGGTCATTCGTTGCGCCTGTTAGATATTGCCTTGATGAAGCAAGTCCACGAAAAGGTCAACTTGATTCCGGTGATTGCAAAGTCAGATACCTTGACCGAGGAAGAAATTGCCGAATTCAAGTCGAAAATTATTGATGATTTAGAATTCCAAGGCATCAAAACTTTCCGTCCTCAAGAATATGAAAATGATGACGAAGACACCGTGGTTATTACCAAACAAATCTTCAAGAAATTCCCTTTTGCTGTGATCGGGTCCACTAAGGAAGTTGAAACTAACGATGGCCGCCGGGTGCGGGGTCGGAAGTATCCTTGGGGGGTGATTGAAGTGGATAACGAAGAACATAACGACTTTATCAAGTTGCGCCAATTATTAATCCGCAATTTCTTGGAGGAATTGAAGGAACATACCCTGAATGTCTTGTATGAAAATTACCGGACAGAAAAACTTGGTAGAATGGGCATTGAACAAGATAACTCTGTTTTCAGAGAATTCGATCCCTTCTCTCGTCAAGTTGAAGAAAAGGCTCTACATGAAGCAAAGTTAGCCAAGATGGAAGCGGAAATGAAGGCGGTTTTCCAACAAAAGGTTTCCGAAAAGGAAAAGAAGTTGCAAAGATCGGAAGCCGATTTGTTTGCTCGTCATAAGGAGATGAAGGATAAATTGTCGAAGCAAATCAAGTTATTGGAAGATAAGAAGGCTCAATTAGAAAAGCAAAAAACTTTGCCTCAAGACCCTACCCCTTCGGCTCCTCAAAAGTCCAGAAAGGGGTTCTTACGTTGATGGGGCCAATTGTTATAACCTAGTCTCGGATTATCTCATGCCCCCGATCAAGTTTTTGAGAGGAATATATAATATAATAAGAATGAATGTATTGGTGATTAAATGGAGGAAGGTATGAAGAGGGGAGCGCAGACTGACTATTTGATCATTTAGAGGGATTGGAGTGGACGCTTAATAAGCAATTCTAATGGCAGAATTTTTTGTAATGATTGTTGTGGGAAGAAATGTGAACCACTTCGTCCTGGCCGTTGATAATTGATCCTGGAACCATTGCCCATGTGTATTGTGTTTTTACTAAAAGTACTCATTGTATTTTTGGGTTTCATATATTTCTTTATATTCATTCCACTTCTGCTGGGGGTGTCAATGTCCCATCATTTTGACTAGCAACTTTATTTCCATCACCATCGCCAATGGTATCATTATATGGTCTCTCCCCCAAGACCGTGATACGATAATGGTGCCGATTTTCAGTTTCATGTCGTAAAAAGTCCAACGTAGCTGTGTGTAATAATAACCGATTGTCCCATGCAATTACTGCCTTCAGATCAGTGCCTTTGTGAAGGGCTCTGACTTGGAATTCAGGATTGCCAGTAACATGATCCACCAAGAAATTCAAAATAAAATCCAGCTCTTGCTTTTTGACCCCATCGACACGTTGGACAAACCCTGGAGAAAAGTACAACGCTTTTTCCCCAGTGACAGGATGAACTCTTACCAAAGGGTGCTTGGTAAAAACGTCACCAGAAACCCGGACTGGTTGACCAGCAAGCTCTGCCAATTTATTTTGATAAACATTTGAATGAATGAGTGTTAAAGTTTCAAAAAACTTCTGAATAGTAGGCAGCAATCTCCGATAAGCTTCTCTTAAGTCAATAAAAACCGTGTCTCCTCCTGAAGGAGGTGCTTCAAGGGCGACAAAAAAGGAAAACAGTGGTGGGTATTTATCAAACGAAACATCAGAATGCCAGGTGTATCCAGAAGTGGTGTCCTCAAACTGCTTGTCATACCTTCCACTAGTGCCAGCAGGACGGAACGTGGTAAGCAATTCAGGGTATCCCTCACTGGAGTAACTAACTGGATGGATATGTAAAGGACCAAAATATTCTCCAAACTCTTTTGAAAATTTTGGACCCTTGTCTCTAAGATCTTGTTGACGAAACACCGCCAATCCTCGGTTTTCCAAGAAGAGGGCTAAATCGTCCTTGGCATTTGCATCCAAGGCACTCAATTGGAAATTGGCATCATCAAATTCTGTACCCAAATCAGGGGATAAATCGAAATGGTTGACTTTGTCAATCCCTTCAGGGAAGAGATTCTTGTAGTCCGAGGTGCCAAAATTACCACGATCATTTTTAGCGTGGTCGGGGTTTTCAAATCGACGGAACTTGCCAATTTCTTCCTTGGAAGTTTTGCTCAAATACTCAGGATATTTGGCCAGTTTTCTTACTTCATCGATATTTTGAATGTAGTATTCATTGACAGCGGCATTTCTCAAATTGACAGGTTCAAACCGGTCGGATCCAGAGGCACGATAAGACATAATTTATTAATGGTTGAATTGACTAATATTCCATCCCAGCCTTAATTTATACCCCAACTTGGACCAGGCTTATTACTGTGGCTAGTGTGGGGTGTGCCACAATTCAAGACAGGGCCAATTGCGATTACAAATCATATTTTAATGATAAAAATGGAAATCAATATTGGTGATTTTTGTGATTAATTGGCCTTGGAGTATTTGATTCTTCGAGGTTATTGATTGATAGATTTTGTGATATATTGAACATTTTAAAAATTACTTATTTAACATCTCTCTTTTAGCTGTTTCACAAATCTTCAACAAAATTATAAATCAATAAAAGTAAAAATTGCATGTTAATTAAAAGTGTGGCAATGATTCTCCAAGTCTATGGTGAATTAGGCAATGTTGGTTAAGAATGAGTTTTGTTGTCAACTGTGGTTCATTACTTATAAATCTATTTACCGGGGCCACTGTCCAACACCTTGATCTACCAAAACTATATGTATTTTTACTAATTATCCAAATGACGACTACTTTAAGAATTAACTAGTGATCCGCGCATTCTCATCGAGCCCATCATTATCAGTTGGAAACGATCATCATTTACTCAACATCATCCTCATGGATTCCATAAATAAGGTCACGCAAGATTTGGATTCCTTGGCCCAGGCTATTGTCACTAAAAATCGTGAAGTGGATAAGTTAAAACAAGAACTCCAGGAAAAAATTGATATCCTCAATCGATATATTGACCAAGTCAATGGCGACACCATTACACCAAACCATAAAATTGATATATCAGATCTACCTTCAATATCATCATCCAATTGCCCATGTTGTGGGCTTCAACATGAAGATTTTGTCGTCCTACCTCGACATCAGCTCACTCTGATTGTTCAAACACAAGAAAATCGTAATTTACAGCCACCAGTTCCTAGTGAACCCAATCGATATATTCCACCTCATAAAAGCCGCCGGCCCAAAATTACATGTTCATATTGCAATATGGCGGGCCACAAACGAGCCGATTGTGCTCAAAGATTAGCCACACCCAAACAATAATTAATGATAAAAGGGGTTCTATATTACAATATTACATACTCTCCAGTAGTAGTGCCATCCCATCTAGCTGCTTTTGTTGGTGATCTCACTTGCCTGCTTGCACCATTGCTTCTCTCCGCAGAGCATCCTGTAACAAAGTACAGTCAACCAGGTTAGGGCTCATGTGGACATATCTGACGGTAGACCCCCGAATGAAAAGAGTCTTGACCGAGCCCAAGTGGGGATATTTACTTTGGTTCACACAAGAAACGTTGTCCAATTTGAGGTTGAGGAATTGATCCACCAGTTTGAGGGTTCCCTTGATTTCGATATCATTCTTGAATTCCACCGTTACTTCTTGGTCAACAAGGGTTTTGAAAAAGGAAAAGAACAACATGGTGTAGTAGGGATGGGGGAAATGTTAGCACTTCTAGGACTTCGATAGGAGAGAGACAGTTTGCAAGTTTTTCGGTGAAAGTGCGGTCAGTACGTGTGAGAGTATACCAAGAACCACGAAAAAGTGACTGTCCCAATAAGCGGATTGGGATGGGTGTTTAATAAGTAATAATGGTTAAGATTCCTAGATTAAATTGAATTTTACTCATTTAATATATACCTCAAAGCTGGCGCTCAAGTGGAGTACTGGTTTCCAAAATCGGGGAGATTCTAATTGGGTTGGGTGTTAATGGATCTCCATAGAGGAATGATGACAAGTAATTCTGGTCATCTGCCCATTGTAAATCAGGTGTGGTCAATGCAGTCAACAAGTCATCTTCGACGATCTTTTGAAACTCAGCTTCCATCATGGTAATGTGATGATTATAACTTTCTACACCAACACATTCATGACTTGGTCGATCAGCCATTGCTTCCGAATGGTTTTTGGTGCGTTTGGGTTTCCTACCTTCATCATTACTCCCTCCTCTCTTTCTCCCTTTCATAGGTGATTGAGTTGGAGACAGATAGAATGATCGAGTTCGGATTGCACTATTGGCAATAAATTTGATCAGTTCCAGCTCGGCATGGGCAATGAGGATTTCAGTCTCTTCCTCAGTCACTCCCCATAATTCGAAATGTAAAGAAGTACCATACCCATGACGAACAGGCAGTTTCCAAGGGCTTGAGTTGTCGACTTTCATCCTACTAAACCGAACCCACTGACCTCCAAATGCATTATGTACCATGGGCGATATGATTTCTCCCCATTTCGGCTCGATTGCATCCACAGGCAATACACCAGGTCCTACCTTTACTGGGACCACTCTGGTCCGTTGATGATTGCGCTTATAGATTGCCAATGGAAATGGCTCTTCATTAACGTTAACTGGCCACAAGCTTACGCTTATCTTAAACAGATTCAATTTGATGCCAGTACCAGTCACAAGATTGGCAGTATCAAAGAAGTAGGCACCTACTACCGAGAGAAAGTTACGTCGAGCAGCTACCCATTGGTTATCAAGCCATTCTACCCCTTGAGTGATCTGTGCTTCAAGTTTGGGAGCGATCACACTACCAGATGCCAGAAAGAGTGTTTCATCGTTGAATACTTTAAATTGAGGTCCAATTCTGCGTTTAAAGTAGAGAGGAATCGAGGGACTGTCGATCAACCTGCGATGTTCTAATGACATATCTGATCCAACTATGTGTTGTGGTAGGACACGAAATGTAAACAGTGCGTCCGTGCGGCTGCCTCTGGGGACCTCACGTGAATTTTTGAATCGTTCAAAAGCCCCAAGATTGCGGCAAGATTTGGTGATTCAATTTCATGATTTCATTATTGGTCATTTTAGTTGAATGTGTGAATTCACGGGTTGTTAGTATTTATAGATTGAGTCCAATTGTGTTGCATTCTAGCTACCTTCTTCTGATTCTTAAAACACAAGCCGAATTCTGGCGCCATCAAAGACTTCGTGGCCAAGCTGGTTAAGGCGTGCGACTGTTAATCGCAAGATCGTGAGTTCAATCCTCACCGAGGTCGATCATTCTTTTTAAACTTCTAAATGTGATTGTCATTACCTTTAGCTTTCGCTTTTGCTTCCACTTTGACTTCGCAGAGATAATTTGATCATTTTTAGCGATCGAATCTGAGCCTTAGCTGAAAATGCTATTTACAGGAGGATATTGAGTATGATAATTTAAATGTATTATTTTTTGCATGATATCCTTTAGATCTCACCTCTCCTTTGCAGTAGTTTTGAATCGTTCCATTTTACTCTCAAATTCTTCCCTAGTTTCATCAAACCGCACTGGATGCCTTTAGCTGAACCTAGAGTCCCAGCGAATCTGGAGGAAACAGTCCTTGGACAAGACGCCAAACACGAATTACCACCATTTACTTTTAAGAATGTATGTCTTGATATTATCAATGCTTGCCATGCCCTCATTCATAACCCTGTTCTCCTGAGAATTATCGCTCCCTTAATTGTGGTCTTTACCCTGGTTGCAAGCAAAATCATCATTGCTAAGATCCCATATACTGAAATTGACTTTTCAACCTACATGCAACAAATTGATCGGGTCAACAAAGGCGAAATTGACTATAAGGAAATTTATGGTGATCTGGGACCAATTGTGTACCCGGCAGGATTCATCTCCATTTACCAGACCATTGCCAAGTTGACTGAAAATGGTTCTGATTTGAAACTGGCCCAAGAAATTTTCTCCTATGTCCTTATCTTTACCAATTTTTTGGTGCTGTTGACTTATTTATCTGCTGATCTTCCTCCATGGCCCTACTACTTATTAATCTGCTCCAAACGTATTTTCTCTATTTACGTCTTGCGGATGTTTAACGATTGCTTTACCACTTTAGCAATGGTGGCTGTTACCTTGATTTACCAACAAGCGGCTTCATTTTATTGGCAACTGCCCACAGTTCTGTTTATTTTGAGTTTGGTGGGTATGGATTTATATCTGATTGCCGTTCTGATTAAAATGAACGCCTTACTCTATTTACCTGGGGTTCTATTTATCACATACTTTGTGGTGGGCCAATCGGTATTGAAGTCGATTGTAGTGATTCTGGTATTTCCATTAATTCAGCTCGTCATGGGATGGAATTATTTGGTCCCGCTTATCAACGATGAATATGCAACTTACATTCGTTGGAACTACATAAACAATGCTTTCAATTTTAAGAGAAAGTTTTTGTACAAGTGGACGGTCAACTGGAGGTTCCTTTCGGAAGAAGTGTTCAATAGTGATTTGTTTGCCAAGTTATTATTGGCGATCCACTTTTTCGTTTTGTTATGGTTTGTATTTACCAAATTCCTTTCACCAAAATTGACTGGTGTTTCTCGTTCCCAATTATTCCTTAACATGGCCAAAGGGGGCAAAAAGCCAACTCATGCTACCCAATATTTGGACCCCAAATCTGGTCCTCGGCTAGTTATGTTGATTTTTTCTGTGACAAATTTAATTGGGGTGTTGGCTCTGCGGAGTTTGCATTATCAATTTTTGCTGTGGTATTTATGGCAATTGCCCTTTTTATTGTGGTCAACTGGATGGCCATTCCCGGTGAGTATTATTGTGTGGTTGGCTCATGAGTACTGTTGGAATGTGTTTCCCCTGACTCCAGTATCGTCGGGGTTGTTGGTAACCATTTACTTAATCGTTCTCGTTGGAGTATGGTGTAACTCTGAAATCTGGCTGCCTAATTCTTCGAAGATTGATGAAAAGAAAAAGAGTGAATAGGATTGTGGTGGTTATATTGTCTTACGTTCTTTCAATGTTTGGATGGTGTAGTGTGCTATGATTTAATATTTTCTGTTCTCTGCTATCTGGAAATTCCCCAATAAATAATCAAAATATTGTTTAATATTATTCAAAGTATGTTATCCTCCGACGCTCTAGAGTTTGATATTTTGCTGTATTTTCTCCTTATTGGTTACCTATACGCCATTGCCAAATGGTTGTTCCAAAAGGAAATTGCTGAAGTTACTCGAGTCGTTCACTTGTTGTATATAAGACCATCCAACCTTTGTCTTGAAGTATATTTGTGGGAGGTGGTGAAGAAAGATTCAAAAGAATATTTTACCATTATGATTGAGTTGATGGCGAAGAGGGTTTTGAATTATCGCCAAAAGGCGCATTGGATCGAATTTAGTCAAGGTCAGATCCAAAGGTTGATTGATGACCGTGATCCAAGAATGTTCAAATTATTAAATCTGTTCTTCTCAATGGTTCACAATTCTGATGACTTTGATAGGGATAGCATCACCCTGGCGTTAATGGTGTTCCACCTTCAAAATAAGATTCGTCGAACCTACCGTGAATATTGTAAGAGGCAAAAAGAAGAAGTGCAAATATTTCTAGCTAAATATTCATAAACATATACTATTTACCAATTTGTAATATTTTCCACTTCACCAAACACCGAATTGCCACCATTGTCAGCATTTTTGACATGTGATTCCCAATCAAGGAACAATTCCACCTTTTCCAGGTTATCATCATAATATTCGGGTAGCTTCTCCTTTAAGAAATCAGAACACCATTTATCAATCAACTCGAATTCGAGCAAAAATGCATCATGTCCTTCCGGCAGATCTAAACGCTTGAGCACTGCGTTTGGAATACTACGTCCTAGCAATTCTTGTTCGCCATAGGTGAAAAGCCCATCCGAAGAAATGCCAATTACCAAATGGGGCTGAGTAAACGTACCAAGGAACCCAGGTAAAGGGTCTTCAGCATTTTCTTGAGTGTCCACCTCGATATGTCCTCGAGTAATGTCATGGGTATCCAATTTTCTGGTGATGGAAATATAGCAATTGGCATCAAACCGACTGATAAATTTGTTGCCTTGGTATCTTAAGTATGACTGAGCAGTAAAATAGGTTTGAGGTTTGGGTTGGGTTTCCAGAGTGGGGGATGTAGGCAGTTTACATCTATGATGACGCGATCCTTCATTATGAATCAACCAATTGCTTTCATCCTTATTTCTAGGATAACGAATACCGGTTTCTTTTTCAAGCTTCTTTTTCTCCGCTTCCGAAACTTGAGCCCCCGCTGGTTGCTGATTAGGAAGTTTCCGACCGAATCTTTCTTCAAACGAATTCCGCGACCGATAAGTTAATAACGCCGCCATCCGAGCAGCGGAAAGACCCAGGTCAGGCTTGGTTCCATCATTTTCATAGTAGTAACCATCATCATAAAAGGGATCGGAAAAGATACATTGTCGTTGGGTTTCATTCCATGAAATACACCAGGCCAGCGCTCGAGCCAGTGTGGCAAGGGCAATCACCAGCTTGACATAAGGACTATCACGGTAAGTAGCCAGGTATTCCAATGCTAACATCCCCCCCATTGACCCCCCAATTACTGCTGCTATCAGGGTTACCCCCAATGAATTTAAAATAAGTTGATGAATCTTGATATCGTCCTTTACTGTAACCAAAGGAAATGACGGACCATAAGGTTTTCCAGTCAGTGGATCAATCAGGACAGGAGAAGCCAGACCATAGGGCAGGCCCAAAAAGTTGATGCAAATGATGAAAAATCTCAGTGGATCAAACGTCTTATTGGTACCCAAGAGTGGCCCCCACCAATCCTGGACATCCAGTGATCCAGTAAGGGCATGACAAATAAGTAATACATTATCACCTTCTTTGTTCAATCTCCCCCACGTCTTGTATGCAACTGGGAATTTTTCAAGTACTTCTCCACACTCTAACTTCAATGATGGTATCTCGACAATAGTTTGCCCCGGTACCATCAGAGCAAAGGCATTGGTGGCCCTCTGCTCCTCAGTAATGTCTTTAAAAGTGGTCATATTCTCAAATTCGTTGACCAAAATGGTTATTCAAGTAATGTATGCCAAATGTTGGGGTAAAAATGTGGCTGCACTCCAATTGTGGCAGGAAGGTCAAAAAGTGGCAAATTAACAAATGGCGAATTAGTGACCAAAATCTTTTAAAATTTCACCAGGCTAAGCTATTTTCAATCACTAGTAGGTGCTCTCGACTATATTCTTCGCAAGTCTGGCGTCAAGTGATTTTTCGATCAATATCAAAGACTACGCAAGCTCACGTGTTATCGGTGCAGACAATTATGAGTCAGGAATTAGGAAACAAGAGAGGAAATTGCAACAAAAGTTAAATTCAAGGGATTTATAGGCGTCAATTAGGAGCTTAGCTTGCTAGATATTTATCGTTGACTTCATGCTGCTTTTAAACCCCACAGCAATTATGGCCATGGTTTGTTCCCCGAGGTTCGAAAGTTTATCTATGGGGAACAAATCTGCGATGTAAACCCGGTCGTCTATTACGATTAATCCAATTTATAGAACATAAATGATACCAAATCTAAATCGATAAATCAGGTTGTCAATTTAAGAAATGATCGCTGTGATTAAAAATCAATATTCTTAGTTGTCTGCTTTTCTTCAACTTCACCTTCATCGACGGGAATCCCCCAAGGTTCTATTTCAAATCTCTTCCTTCCGTTTTTAAATGCCCATTCTGAATTTTGAATTACCATTTCTCCTCGTTCACTAACCACGGGAACTTTTTCAATATGAACCAACCCATGGGTGATTCTTTGGGGATCAGCTTTATTGACTCGTTCAATTAATTGGGCAATATCCTGAGTGAATGGTTCCAAGTGAATTGTCCCATCAAACAAACTGGTTAAAATGGTTGGGATCAGGGTATGCTGATAAAGGTCCACTGGTATCAGAGCAATCAAAACGACATTATCAGAGTATTCTCTTAATAATTCTCTTAAAAAATGGACCAAAGGAACAATGAAAGTAAGCTGGGAACATTGAGGAGGGTATAAGGAAGGGTTTAATAACCCAGGAATGGCAATTCTGATGACAATATCGGGATTTTGAGATACTTTGCCCGCCACCACCGACTTGATTTGCTTTGATAACGTCGAGAAATCCGACAAAGCAATATAGGAAATGTCTGGAGCGGCTGGTGCTGGCAATAATTGTTCAGTAATGTCAAGAGTATGACTGTAATGTTCATAGGCGGACGATGGAGTGGTTTCCTCCGATGAAGCATCTGTTGGTTTATTAAGTCCATATCTCCAGGCAATTTTCATATTAGTGTTGGAAACTGAAATCTTTGATTCGTTCTCCTCAATCTTCTTTTTTCTTTGATCCTTCTTCAGCCCTTTGTAAGGTCCTGGCAAACCCAATGACCACTGCTGATTCATTCCAATAATGACAGCATGGCAATTGATGGCTTTGTGATCTAATCGGTTATGAAGAACCCCTTGGGATACATATCCTCGAAGTAAAACCAGCAGGAAATCGGTAGTTCCCAGTTCCTTTATTAGAAGCAGGGTCCCAAGTGGGAGACCATGATGACGCAATAATTTGTCTATATCACTTGAACCAGTAGATACCATTGGTTGGGATGTAATTAATGAAGGACGTACTCCGGGATTGGTGACTTGTTTCCGACGATTAGCTACGGCCGGATTTCGGCCTGGAGGTTGTTGGCGACAAGCGGGAGCTTCACGGCCAGGAATGGGAACTGTGGGCCGAATAGGTTGGCCTCTTCCAGGAACGGCATTTGGAACCGGTTTAGTTGAACCAATTACTTCCGAACGCTTTCTAAATGACATCGGACAACTTTAAGATGGGATGGGATGATTCAGGCAGTATGGTGCGCATAATGATGGATGATTTGTTAGGACGAATTATTATCCATAATTACAGTATAGTGTAACAGTCTTGACGATAATGCTATTATTGGTGATTATTCCAGGTTAACACCTAAATGCTGACCCAGGATACTTGCACGTGACCCATCACGTGCATGCTCTTTTGGTGCGGTCTGCATGCTTACTCACTTCCATCCCATTCGTCCCCCAATCCTCTAATAATGTTGTCTCGGTTTGTGGGTGTTGCCACCAGATCCACCAGAAATGGTGTGTTTACTCCTATTCTGTTTATTCTGGCCAATCGGTACCTTTCCACTGAAATCAAAAATGCCATCGACCTGGCCGTCAAGTCGTCGCCAGTGGTGCTTTTTATGAAGGGTACCCCCGAATTCCCTCAATGTGGATTCTCCCGGGCTACCATTCAAACCCTTGGTCAACAAGGAGTTGACCCCGAAAAGTTTGCTGCTTATAATGTTTTGGAAGATGATGAATTGAGAACTGGCATCAAGGAGTACTCGGAATGGCCCACCATTCCCCAACTTTACATCAATGGTGAATTTATTGGCGGGTGTGATATTGTTACTCAAATGGCTAAACTGGGAGAATTGGCCGAGTTATTGGAAGAAAACGATGCATTGATCCCGGAAGAAGAGGAAGTGCAAACGGAAGCCCAAGTCACCCCTAGAAAGAGGGATTAGAAATCTCGTGTATATAGATGAATAATGTAAATGCCGTTTTATCTGTGCTAAGTGTAATTTATTGACAGGATGGTCTAGAACTGGGGTTTCTGCATATAAGTTAAAACATCAACATGCCATGATCACCGAACATGATCACCGACCAAGGTGGGGGGTCATCACTGGACCAATAATTGAAGGTTCTAGAATTATATACAGAATGTAACTATTCTAGATAAAAATGTTCTAATGCGATAAGGTGTTGGACGCCAATTCGGGCATTGCCACTGGCTCCAAACATTTCTTCATGGTCAGGGATCGTCTTCTCGATAATAAATTGGAATCATTAAGGTTCAATGTAAACTTGAAATCGCCAGCGACTCCCAGAATAATCAGCGACAGACGAGTTTGGCAATCCAGATGAGAATCCACCAGTAATTCATCATCTTCAGCAACAAGAGTCACGCGTGAGTGAAGTGAAAGCCCCAGTTTCAATTGAGCAAGTTCATTGCCATCATCATCATCATCATCATCTTCTTCTTCTTCTTCTTCTGATTCCTCATCATACTCTTCGGAATCCTCAACCTCATTGTCTTCATCATCACTAGGGAGAATCCCATTGGCAAATACATCTTTAAAACTAGGGAGCTGGCCAAACCGTTCTGGAAATGGCAGCCTTACTCCACCACAACGCCGCCGGGCCGGTGGTTCACATTTCTTTATCGATAGAAGATCTGGGTTGATGGGGTCGAACCCATTGGTAGTGTCAAGAAATTGAACGTGGGTGGTGGTGGCCATGGCAGGGTTATCAAATACCAGTTTAATGGCATAAGCCGCCGGCGATTGCAAGGGAATAGTGGTGGATTTCTGATCAAACAAATGCTTGACTTGAAGTTCCCGTTGAGGGTCATATACCCCAGGGGTTCGGGCCAGAGACCCAATTGGCAGTGACCCCGAACCAAAGTAGTCTACCAGCTGGCCACAGTCAGCCTCATCAGCGTGAGACAACAGACGGTTGGCTCCCTTCATCCATGGATGATTCCAAATTTCCTCCACCGTAATTCGCTGTTCAGGAGAAATCGTCAACATTTTCGAAATTAAATCCTTGACATCATCAGAAATTTCATCCCACCAGGGGGTTAAAAACACAAAATCTCCCGTGAGGATCCGCTGGGTCAACAGATCATTATCTTCATCATAAAAGGGTGGGAACCCACACAAAATGGTGTACAAAACACACCCCAAAGACCATACATCCACCAGCTTGGAATAAAATTCAAGTTCGCGGTGCTTCCGCTGTCTAACAGTAATCACTTCGGGGGCAGTATATCCTGCGGTTCCGCATGGAGTTTTAAGACAATGATGGTGATTTAACCGTTTGGCGAGACCAAAATCGGCCAACTTGACTCGACCAATAGTGGCGCCACCAATCCCAGGGCGGAACTCCCCTTCATCCTTCTTCTGTTCATCGTCCAGCGATCGTAACAGCTTCTTAAACTGGTCCCGGCTGCGAGGGAAATATTCAATTTCCTCAAAGAGCAAGTTCTCTGGTTTGATATCCCTATGAACAATACCATGGCGATGTAAATGATCCACCGCCGACAAGAGTTGAGCAAACACATGTCGAGACAATGGCTCGCTAAAGTAAGTATATTCGATAATCTTGTTAAATATTTCTCCGCCAGAAATATACTCGAGCACAAGATAGGTGTGAGATGGAGTGGAAATCGACTCAATCAACTTAAGGATGCTACCGTGGCCCGGCATCAGTTGCATAATTTCCACCTCATTGACGATATTCTTTAATTGCTTGGCCAGCATATTGGTCTTGTTGATTATTTTAATCGCCACCGAGATATCCCGGTGTAAATCCAATGCTTTGTACACGGTAGAAAAAGCTCCCTCTCCCAATATCAGCACCAAGCGAAAATGGTCGGGGAGACCAGGGTACATGTCGATGGAAAATTTGGTAGCGATTGGGGTGGCATGGTGGGTGGTGACCACTGCCTCGGCTGGACCACTAACAAACATTTTTGTAATGCTCTAACTGTTAGTCTATAATTCGGGTTGAATATAATATAACCAAAAAAAAAATCAACGATCGGTAGTTGCATTCAATTCCCTCTTATATTATGTACGTGCTCACCTCTTTTCCACCTGACCTCACCTTGCGCCAGACAGTTCTCAACGATTCCTGAGTGTATACAGGAAGCAGTGGATTTGACGGATGGGGTAACGCTTACTCAGCCGGCGGCCGTGGCAAAGCAATAGGGGCAGGCACCGATGTAGCAGGGACATATACATACCAGAAATAAAACCATGGGACATAATCCGGTGGTACACCGAGGTTGTTAAATTGGGGGAAACACCAATAAAACTGGGCGATCTCCAACAATATATACTTGGTGGTTTAGGAATTGAAAGAGGAGGAGGGGGGCGTGAATGGCGGGGGACAACTAACATCCTGTGCACTGGTTCACTATTAAAAAATAATATCTGTTTGTGACGTCATAGGTACCAAGTTACCACCCACTGATGCCAAGGGCCGATGTGAGGCTTTTTGTCGACCTGGGGCAGTAGACAATATGGTGACGACAATTGATAGTGCATGTAGGCTTCTATAAACTGAGCTAAGCTGGGGGAGGGAAAATAATCTGGTAAATTTGAACCTTTTGAATCGATTACCAACCGCCTCGCGAATCATGATTCCCAACCGTGAATCGATAACTCCGCATATTATTCACACCTATGGATTAAGTCACAGGGTCCCTAGCTCCCTGGCCTAAGGCGACTCGGATCGCCTGGATGGGGAGTCCATCAGGCTATTTCGGTTGAGAGCAACCCTGTCATCACCAACCAACGTTACCTCAAAACCATGTCACAATCATCGCTGCATCTGCTTCGCCGACGTCATCAGCATTTTTCACCCCAAAATCCCCCATCTACGCTTTATTTGGTTTGTTTTGGTGACAAAGAAATTCAAGTTAGTAAGGAATGATGCGCCACAAACATCGATGAAAGCAACTTTTTGGCTTTGGTGTCGTATCGATCGAAAAGGTACCGACATATTTGTCATGCTCACAGTACAGATGGCTCGAAACAATTATTTGGGGATCAGGTAGACCCGATAAACTGGGGTGGACAAATGAACTCTAGTCAACCTTGTTCAATATGCTTCACCTCATGGTTATTTTCTATGATGGGCAATCTCCGGCGGTTGCCAAGTATATCCACCCCAACCATGATAAATCGAGCAATGGTATTTTTACATCAATCATCGTGGTAAGCCCACAACCAAATACATTGTTCGGGATTGATTGTCAAAGTTTCTGCGGCATGCCAAGGTGGTTCGATGATTTACAACGTAATTGGCAAGAGGATGTATCATCGTCGCCACTTCCCCGGGGTTTCGGAGGGTGTGGAATGTTAGTTTAGTTGCCAACACATGTGGAACTGATATTAAGGTGACTACGAGGCGCCTGTGTTAACGTGGCCTGGGGTATCACCGTAAACTCCGAACAAGACGCATGGGTTGGAATGCATATGGGTGAAGCAGTCCGATCACGTGACAAAAGCTACCTCATCAGGCTAAACAGATTGGCAGTTGAGGAATGGGGCTAACATGTCACCACTGGGAGATTTCAACCAGTCCCCACCCGCGGTTATTTTTAAGGATTATCCCGGTGAGGGAATTGTAACCATAAGCAATCACAGCGACATACATGAGTGACTAACGGTGGCGGGGTTAGCACGAGCTACTGATAAACGTAAACATCTATGGTTTTTATTTTAGATTTCCATCTATTCATAGCATTGGGAATCACCCCCTCCGCCCCTCTCCCCACCTCACCCATTTGCTGTGGACTGGGTGGGAGTGCGAAATGGTAGCGCACGATCGCCCACCATTATATCCCCAATCACCTCCATCGACTCATTAAATGACTTCATCATCCCAGTAAGTACCTCCCAGCTCATTTCGTGGCCATACTAACGGTAGATTCCAACAGCTTGAAAAGTTAGGTGAAGGTACCTATGCCACTGTGTACAAGGGTCGCAATCGAGTCACCGGGGCGTTGGTGGCGCTTAAAGAGATCAATCTCGATTCTGAAGAGGGCACCCCATCCACCGCCATTAGAGAAATCTCCCTCATGAAGGAATTGGACCATGAAAACATCGTTACCCTTTATGACGTCATCCACACTGAGAACAAATTAACCCTTGTGTTTGAATTTATGGATAAAGACTTGAAAAAGTATATGGAGGTAAATGGCAATCAAGGGGCTCTTGATTTAAAGGTGGTGAAGCTGTTTATGTTTCAATTGCTCAAGGGGATAATGTTCTGTCATGATAATCGGGTGCTTCACCGTGATCTCAAGCCTCAAAACGTATTGATCAACAATAAGGGCGAGCTCAAATTGGGTGACTTTGGTTTGGCCCGGGCATTTGGTATTCCCTTTAATACCTTTTCCAACGAAGTGGTGACGTTATGGTACCGGGCCCCCGACGTGTTATTGGGGCTGCGAGCTTATACCACCTCGATTGATATCTGGCTGGCAGGGTGTATATTTGCTGAAATGTGTACCGGTAAACCTCTCTTTCCCGGTACCACCAATGAGGATCAATTGATGAAGATTTTCCGGTTAATGGGTACCCCTAACGAACGGACATGGCCAGGAATATCCCAATTTGCCGAATACAAGAGCAACTGGCAAACATTTGCTCCTCAAGATTTGCGGTTAATTGTTCCTCATTTGGATTCAGTCGGTCTTAATTTATTACAATTGTTATTACAATTACGCCCAGAGGCAAGAATTACCGCAAGACAGGCATTACAACACCCTTGGTTCCATGAAATAACAACCCCACAGGCTATTCCTCAATCATTACCAGATCCATACCAACAAGGACACTACAACCCCAACCATCAACCCTATTAACGTGGGCTTAACCAGTAGGGATGATTTCTGAGCCTGGCGCATCATCGAGGCAATCTTTACAATCAATACAGAAGATATTACCGTCTATCATGTTTATATCCCTTAACTATTATCTCAATATATATTAACGCCACCCCTCAATTAAAATAATGTCAAGATATCCTCGTTTGGCGACAGGTCATAGCGGAATAACATTTTGGCTAACCGTTGGTCTCGAAGCTCAACGACCAGCTGCCAGAGATGGTCATTGCTCCCACTAGTGGCTTGAAAAAACCATGAAAGTAGAGCATCAAGGGCGTCGCTAATGTCTGCCGAATCGGGGTATTGGTGAGATAAATGAAACAATGGGATAATGACATCAGCATCGGGGCCAAGCAACGTCATTGGTTCGATGATTTGCGTAAGGGTTTGTTGACATGGATTTTGACCTCGTTGGTCTCGGGTATATCGTTCAAGACATGCTTCCATTAGTCTGCCTTTTACTGGGGTATGGCCGTGGTAACGAACCAAATATGCAATCAAATTTGCCCGGCGCCTGCCAAACATCCCGTTCCGGTATAATGGTTCGGGGAGTTCTTGTGGTTCATTGGCAACCCCGACAAATTGTACCAGGGGATGTTCATCCTGGGAAATAATGGTTGCGGTCTTTTCGGGCGTTTCCCCCAACACCAACCCCAACTGATGAAATCTCCATTCAATCAAGGAAGAATTGGCCCCAGCAATTACCACATGTTTCACATCCTCGGGTTCTTCGAATTTCTCGAGCCCGTCGGCGGTTATACCATCCCGCAGTCGATCTAGCCACCACCCCACCTCATTAAACTTGGTAACCACAAAATCTAGCCTCCGAGTAGCTTCTTCCACTAACCGCATATGGTTACAAATCTGAATGTGGTGTCGCCAATCTTGCTGTAGGTATGGTTTAATATCGACAAATTCTAGACCACAATTTTTTAAAAATTGATCGGCAACATGGTTGCAAGCAATTTCTGCTTCATTATTCAACCGAGAAATCACGGTTTCTGACATGAATCGGTTTGCTACCACTTGATCCAAAATAATGGTACTGTGGCGTACAAATGAGTAGAGCATTGCTGCCAATTGATAAAGAGCTCGACGGGACCGTCTCGTTGATACCTTTTGTAAATCACCATAATAGATATGAAACTTTTTCAATACATTGTCCCAATCGATTAAATAATTAGCATCGAATTGGTACCACGTTCTCACCATGTCGAGTGCTACCAGAATATTTGGCCATAATTTCCAAATTGAATCTTGAACTGGTTCAAACGATAGGAGGGTATTAAAATACTTCAGTGTTTGTGGTAAACTATTATTTGGACCAGCCATGACAAATATTCTTGCAAGTAACTCTTGAGGAAACTTTTCAAGGATCAGGATTGTCACATGGTGATTAGGAATTATATTAGCAATGGGAGCAATCCGAGATGCTTTTACACGATAGCTCCTCTCTGTGGCAGCACGTTTCCGTCTGTAGGGGGGTTTTCCTGGTTCAAAATAGCCCATCTTAGCGATGGCCGTCAACGGTTCAGATGATTTCAACCGCGCTTTGCAGCTAAATGATAGTACTATTGATCCGTGCAGGATATCAATCTACAAAACCTACTAGATTTAAAATTCTCGTGGATTATCTACATTGTAAACTGTTATGGGAAAGTCAGTAACTAGTATACAAAGTTCATGTCCTGGTGATATAAAATGGTCGGTTTATTTTTTGCGACAAAAACAACCTATGCAAGTGGGTTAGGACCCGTAAATACAATCTTTCCCTTTTCGTTAAAAGTGGCATGAACATTAGAGCATTTTACTACTCGTGCCAACTTTACTAATTCAACATTGGACAAGCCCATGGGGTCCATTGGGATCCATATTCCCGGGCATTTAGCCAGCGCCAGCGGTGAATCATAGGCATGAATATCATCTTCTTCCTGGTAAATATCATCAAAATAGTTTGCTGGTAAATCTTTCTTTACGTGACGAAAGTTCAGGAAAATATCAAACCGGAAGAATCGTAAAAATTGACTATACTTTCCTTCCTCTTTGAAGTCACGATCAGCGAGCAAAGGAACAATTTGACAGCTGTTTACTTCAAGATCGTGATTAAGCTCACTTTTCAAGTGTTCGGTGGCTTCGTTTTCCGAGATCAAATCATGTTTGGCATGACCAGTATGTGGTCGATTCAATACCTTTGAAACGTATTGCGTGGGGCCATTACAAGAAGGAGTCGACAGTACCCCATCGAGTGGTCTCATTGCATCAACAGCAACACAATCGGGGCGATCGTATACTTCATTGAGATGAATATGCCATAAAGCAGTGACGGCAATACCAATTGCTGCAAGAGCAATGGCAGCCCATCCTTTTCCAACGGCAGAAAGACCCAATAAACACACTTCACCGATATAAATGCCGGAAATTGTTTGCCGCAAGGCAAGAGGGTAATTCAACCCTCTACTGTCAACACCCTTACCAATACAGTAAACGAGATTATGACAATAGGCAATATAGATCATGAACATCGTGAATGCTCCAAACAACAAGATAATGGGAGAAATAATCGCATAGACAAGGGTTATAACCGCCAACAATGTATAAACGGGATAAGTGGTCCCCCACGCCATGGTATCAAGGGTGGAATACCGAGTCCATTTTTGTCTCACGGTCTTGTCAAGCAAACTCCCCAATGAACCGTACAATACAAGTGATACTGCTTGTAATAATGTCCCTCCGGCCACGGCAAACGCATTAAGGGCAAGATAGGCAATATAAAAGTTGGATGATAATGGTAATTGACTTGCCAATAAGTTCATTGCTTCTTCAGGATGATTGAAAATCTTCTTGACTACGGAAACAACTGAAGACAAGAGGGCAGGAATCAAAAAACCATTAATGATTTGTTGAAGCATATACACTTGTTGAGTGAATTGTTCAACTTTTTGTTTGGTCACAACCCCTGCGATTTGGGCGGCGGTCCTGATGAAAATTGGAAGCATAAATAATAAAATCGCCAACAAGAACGTTGGTAATAACCCAGAAACTACCCCTTGTAACCATCCGGGTAAGTTTTCAAAAAATGCAAGCCATTTAAATGTCTTCATAAGGGTATCAATACTTGAGATTGACCCGACAAATGCTACGGGAATGGCCCATAACACAATGAGAGCACCCATGGCCAGATAAGCAATTAATTTACGACAAGCGGCTTCCAAGGTAAACATACGTAAATTAAGCCAAATAACGTCAGAAGGTTCAAATGCAATTTCTGAGGCAAGACAATGGTTGGGGGTATGACAAACTTGCAGTTGGTAGGCAAGTTGAGCAGCATATTGTGATTCAAATTCAACAATTAGGGTATTCTTGCGATGATTCTTGTGGTATCTCTTTTGTAAGTGATTAATCTCCTTGTTCAACACTGGGAGTTGTTGCAAGTAATAATCAATGGCATCGACCTTTCGCTTGTGAAACATTTTGCCAACCTTTATTGTTGGTCTCTTCTTCTGAGGGACATAGGCATAAATATCATTAACGGGAGTAATAACCCTCCCATCCTTGTCTGCCTTTAATTTAGCCTTCATTGCCATTTTTAACAATTTATTTTCCGCAGCTTCCAAACTTGACGCCATATTGTTACGCTTAATAATTAATGAATGGAGACGACGGTTATTCCGTGAAATATAAACCCGTTTAACTCCATCATACATCTTGTAGATTTGTTTTGTATCCAATAATTCATCGGGAACAAACCGAAACATTACTGTTCTCAGTGACCGTTTCGAAGCATACTTGGGCAGGGCTTCGGCAGCGGTACGCAATGAATGAAAGTAAAAGAGTTCTCGATTCAACGTGAACATCACTCCACCATAAAATACCCATGAGATCAATACATGGGCCAAATATCGGTTAGGCTTTTTAATATTGGAAATAGACAATTGATCCAACCCGCGATGTCCATTACCGTTGGTAGCATTAATCGGTAACAACACCGTCCAAGTTGTGATACCAGCAATGAAACAATACCCCATAATCTTTAGGTAGCGAAGGAAAAAGTACCCATCGATGCCACAAAACTTGATTAAATCCTGATTAGAAAACTTCAAAATTGACCAAATCCACGTGATAGGATCCTGAGGCAATGGACACGGTCGTTCATCGGCAGGGATACTCAATAAGAAAGTTTTCGGTCGATAGATTCGAATATATTTAAGTCGAAATAAGATAAAGCAACCAACAAACACCGCGCAGATGACACCATTAGCAATGACTGTCACTAGTACTTGTGATGTAGATGTCCCTGTCTGGGTGATCGACATTATTGACGCCGGCGGCAGCGAGAGTGGATATACTTAACCTGCCACTTCAGAAATGTTTACAGGTGGATTCCTGCAGATACTTCTTGACTAATTATGTCATCGTGAATTGGGGCACGGCAACAGGAGAATGAGTGGACCCCATGTACAGCAATTATGGGGAGGGGAGGATAATAAAAATGGTATTTAGCGCAATAGTTGCCAAATGGGGATGGCTACGCAAGATGAACTCATCTGGCTGATTACCTCAACCTTAACATCATCAGCTAAATCAAATGCATGGTTGACGTAATTACTCATCTCGACGCAATCCACTCGACTTAATGATTTGGTCGTTCGTAAACTTGCCGTTGTCATTTATCGTCAAACTCTCGAAGGATCAAAAAGGAGGACCGGAATTATTTCTATTGTTTTTTGGTATCACATTTTCCCTTGTCTTGTTATGTGAAATACCAGTACCAACTGCCAAAAAAATTCCATGCACATAGCTGTGCAAACAAGACAATGAGCTATCCCCCATGATTGCTGATGGGTTAGACCATCCATCTTCATTTCAGCATACCCTCTTGGTGGTTCTAGCACTGATGTTGCGGCACCGATGTTCTCCCATTAATAGTTATTTGGGTGAATCGTAAACAAGATAAAAATGATCGGAAGATCCTTTGTTAAACTTAGATATCACATTCCGGAATATCACCGCTCCGTCGACATTTTCTATATAGTTGGTGCAGAGTCACCGCCCAAAACTTGATTAATTGGACACTACGACCCTGCATCAGGTACCATGCAGTATCTAATATATATGCCGGAATAGGTATGGCTGGCCAATATCAAAGTTTACTGCCACATCGACACTAAATCTTGGAGAAATGAAGGTCGTTCTTCACTATCTCGAGAAGCTGGAAGCTCATCGAATCTTGTGGCTCATGGAAGAACTCAAAGTACCCTATGAAGCTCGCTATTATCGCCGAGATCGGTTGAATAATCCTCCTCATGAGCTTGCCCGGATCCATCCGTTAGGCACCTCTCCCGTGATTGAAGTTGTTTATCCTGATGCTCCTGATCGAAAGGTTATTGCCGGATCGGCTCATATCATTCGATTTCTCTTAAACGTGTACGATACCTCAAAGCGACTTTCCTATCCTGCTAATCCTCACTATGCCGAAGAGATGGATCATCTCTTTCATTATCTGGAAGCAACTTTACAACCCTTACAAGATTGGCTCTATACAAAAAACTGGATGGTGCAATCGACCCCTTATGGACTTCAGTCATTAGCGAAATGGGCAGCGGGAGCATTGGGAGGTAACGCCCTTGCTGAAGAACTAATACGCAATTTGGGTTACTTGGATAATATACTAAAGATTCAGACCGAACGGGGAAATCAGTACTTGGTGGGCAATAAATTCTCTATAGCTGATATCATGGTAGGATATCCCATTCTACAAGGATTTTCTTACTCGCCAGAAATATACTATAATTTGGATGGAGGGAGCTATGATGCTGGCAAACAGTTCCCCTATCTTTATAAATGGTGCAAACTTTGTCAAAAGCAAGAGCTGTTGTGTCGAGCTAATAGTATTATGGTCGAGCTCAGTAAGGAATCACTGCTCCATAACAAGTTAGCCCAAGTTTAATAAACATAGTTTGATTCTTCCACGTAATGCAAGGGGTTCCCAATGTATAATTTTTTTCCCTTTGATAAAACCTTAATATCATTGTAGAGAGGAAAAAAAAAAAAGGGGGGACCAGTGTGCTGTCATGAAGGTTGTGCTTCATTACCTTCTTGATTCGCCTGCTCATCGTATTCTATGGCTCGTGGAAGAGCTAAAGATCCCTTATGAGTTAAAAATGTACCCCAGAGATAAGTGGGGTAGTCCCCCACAACAGTACCGTGATTTACACCCAGTGGCGGGGAAGGCCCCAGTGGTCGAGGTGGTTGATTCGGGGGGAAAGAGAAAAATGATTGTTGAAAGTGGACCCATTTTGATTCAACTTCTCCAACTTTTTGATACTAAACATTCCGTCAGTTTCACCAACCCAAGGGATAAGGAACAGTGGGATTATTACATGCACTATGTCGAAGGATCATTAATGCCAATAATCGAAAGTCTAATGACTGATGAATGGATTATCAAGGGATCACCTTATGGGTTCAAGACGGTGGTTCGAGGAATTACTACCGTGATTGGTGGAAACTATTATGCTGAGGAACTTTCGAAACATTTACGCTATCTTGAGAGAGAGCTCGAAAGACAACACGAAAAGGGTCTGCAATATATTATTGGTAAACGTTTTAGTGTGGGGGATATGATGGTGGCGTTTCCACTTTTGATGGGAATTCGGTATATGAATCTCTTTGAAACGGTATATGGACCCGAATTCTCAATTGGTTCGGAATTACCAAATCTTCACCGATATGAAAAGTTAATGGAAATGAACCCTCTGTTGGTTCGAGCTGACGAAGTATTACAAGAGATTTTGGCCCGGAGGCAAAAGACAGGATAATTTTTGAATGCTTTGGGTTCATCCCTTTTGGTTGGACATTTGCTGAATGTTTTATTTGAGTTTGATATGGACTCCCTCATCTTGAAAGCTCACTTTTTTGTACTTGTAAAATTTAATTAATTAATTGATGGAGTTGTTTTGTAATCAATGTTTTTTAATCTCACCGCACACCATCCCCATGCCAAAAATTAAAAACAAAGTTGGTAAGAATAAACCTCCGCCTCCAGGCTACGAAAAGGTAAAGCCCACCATTGATGCCCTTCTTATCAAGATAACCGATGCTCAGACAGCTTCTTTAGCTACAACCACTTCCACCCAACTGACTTGGCCCATCATCAAATTGAATCATCAAATCCTGATGTACGTCTACGAAATGTATTATAAACGAAAGGCGATTGACAAACAACTATATGAATGGTTATTACTTCAACCTTATACTAATGCTGAACTAATAGCCAAGTGGAAGAAGCAAGGCTACGAAAAGTTGTGTTGTATTAATTGTATTGTTTCCAAAGATAAAAATCATGAGGGTTCATGTATTTGTCGAGTACCTCGACTGACACTTGAGAAGAACCAGGAGGGAGATCGAGAGATAGAGTGCGTTACTTGTGGGTGTACTGGATGTGCCAGTAGTGATTAACTGGGAGCGATCAAAGCATATTATTTATTAAATTTATCCGTTCCTTCCTAACCTAAAAATCCAAAGCCTATTAAATTCCAAACTTCCAAATAAAAAGATGGTGCTGATGACAGTTGGCCATCATTCCTCATCATCTTGTGCTCGTTTAATATCAACCATCAAGTTCCGCAGCGACACACAGGGACTAGGGTGTTGTCTTCGCCGTCTCAATGCTGGAGATTGATGGAGGGGTCTTAACACCATGTCATCATCATCATACAGATTAAAGATGGTGGGATTGCCGCCATGGGCGGCATGGACTACTGGTGAATAAAACTCCTCGAGATAAGATGGCAGGTTCCATAATTTCCGCATAATCAGATGAGTCTGGGGAGTTCTTAATGTTCTCAATGGTGTCCTGACAGCATTTTTGGGGGTTTTTTGAATCTTTGGCGTCGCCATACTAACCGGTTTGAGCATGGGCCCTTGCTTCAACTTTTGCCCCAAAATCCTCGGGGTGAGGGGCTCTAATATTGGGCCCGGATCATTAGGACGAATAGGACTAAGTTCCAAATTGGAAGCACACGAAAACAGACTGTTGTACAGTAAACTTTCGGGAGAAATGGTCAGGGGAGGAGGCGGTTGGTCATCATCCCAATCAGCAAACGGGGCGCCCAATTTGAATCGTTTCAGTGGGTGCAAACTTGAGATATCTACTTCTTCGGTCACTTCGGTCGTTTCAATCAGAGGAGGATCAGGTGGTGCTGATTTACCATCGTCCTTTTCTCCCTTAATTTCCTTTTCCAGGGGTGGAGAACTAGGTAATGTCACCTGGGGTCGATTGATAATTTGATCCATCATATCTTTACCCTTGATCCCTTTGGGCTTCAAGAATTGATCTTCACACCCCAGTTTGATTTCCCAAAAATGGCCCTTGCCATCCTTCAGCTTTTCGCCCTTGACAAATGCTTTATTAAGCGACAAGTTATGACGAATCAGATTTTGCCAGCCAACATCTTCCTTTTTATAATATTTGAAAGTATCCAGGATCCAATGATAAATTTGTGACAAAGTCAATTTCTTTTCTTCATGGGATAAAATCAGGATCCCAATCAAGGTGGCATAGGAGTAGGGGGGTTTTTCCTCGCTCAGGAGATCGAACGCTTCCTCTTTGAGTTCCTTTTTGGTCTTCTTTCGTTTACGTTCTCTGGGTTTGGTCAGACTTGGGTCGATAAACAAGGGAATTTTTGATGGCGGTTGGTGATGACGTTGACCTGACCCCGGTACAAATTGTTGGTGAGGCGACAGAAACGCTGGCAGCAATAACAGTGATGACTGTGGGTGGTTGGCATCGACACCAGCAATGGCAGGATCAAAATTGGTTAAGGGAGGGTCGTACATGGGTTTATGGCAGATGAACAGCTGAGGAGGGGTGGTCAACTTGTACCCGCTCCCCGTCACGCCATTGCTGCTCTTCTCTTGGAGGGGCACTCGGCTATAAGGCATCATCGTGGATGGGCACTGGTCACTATTATTGAATTGGTCGACCGTTATTTCTCCGGGGGGTGGGTATATCTCTTCGCTGTATCTGTCACTTTCCTCTGTTTCCAGGAGGGGTGCGTGCCTGCGCGGTATATATACCCTTTTTATTACGACTGTTTTGTTTGAGCGCGTCGCGTTTCTGAAAATATTTTATAGCTGTGGAACATCCCGGCTTGTGGCCGCCTATGATGAAAGCAACCTCAAGTACTTGTTACGGAAGACGCCGTTGAAACCCGACAATGGTTGCTGGTCTAGCCAGTTGTTGATGTGAGTTGAAAGGGTCCTCCCTCCCCCCCCCACCAGGTTAGGCCAAGTTTACGTCACCCAGTCCCCAATTGGCTATAAACCTTAAAGGCCAACACCATCACTAGTTGTAGCAATCTGGTGGAGGAAACGTTGCTCAGGGGATTTAACCCAGAGCGGATGGTCATCATTGTTCGCACCATCTAACGCTCCCTCGCAACTGTCAATGAAGCCCCCATCTCCGACAATTCCATGATTCGAACTTACAACTGATAACCATAGTGAGAAAGTCGCGTATAATTAAAACAAACCGTGACGCGCCAAGTAAGAGTATTATCCGATGTAACTTATAACTGATGTACCAGAGTAACCACTTGTAAAACTTATACTGATGATACCTCTTGTCAAGGTCATCTTCATTTAATCTCGTTGTGGTAACTTTCCTGAGGTGATTTGCGACCATCAGGGGTCCTTCATCGTCTGAACCTACCCAAACAAGTAACCGCACCTTCCAGAGTGACGACGCGTGGAGGCAGAAATTTGGCCAGGGTGCAGAGATCGATGCAGATGATGTTGCCATGGCGTCAACTGACAATAACCCTGGAACCCCTACTTCGTATGTATACGGCTAATATCTTGCATCTGGGGTATATTACCCCCGATCCATCCGTTGGCATCACCTTGGAATCTGAGGCGCCTAGACGAAGGTTGTTTAGAATTCGAATTGATGTCGAAGCAGTTGGACACTTAGAGGTTAGCCATTGCTTAACAATGCCTATATAATGTGATGGTTTGCGGTAACGTTGGCACCATGATTTTTTTTGAGATCAATGGCATTCGGTAGTAGTAGTGATCAACAGGGGTGACAAATAGGGTCTATATCCACTCCCTTATGGGAAATCATCACCCCCCACCCATTCTTGCTTATCTTAGCTCACCTCTATAAAGTTGTTGGTGCTCGAGATCAAATCATCCATCGTGAGCCTCATCTCGCAATCTAAACTAGTGCGGGCAACGACCAATGAGTTTTCCTGATGTACTTCATCGAGGAGATGATTTTCTCAAGGAATACCCTCGTACTGAATCATGGTGGAATCCGTTATCCTTGTTCACTTGTCTGTTCATGACTTTTAATACCAAGCTCCTCCTTAACTTGTTATACAAACCCCACGTGCACAACATTGAAAAGTTGGATTTAGCCTTTGACCGGGCCAGAGCAGAAAATCGACTGGTGGTAACGGTGATGAACCACATGTCAGTTGCTGATGACCCTTCTTATGTTGCCTTGCTTCCATTTCGTTATCATACCGATATCGATAATGTTCGATGGGGGTTTGCCGCCGACAATGTATGCTTTGGTAGTGCTGCTCAAGGGTGGTTTTTTAATCTCGGTAAGATTCTTGGGATTAAACGGTTTGGAGTGGGTCCGTTCCAACCCACGGTGGATGCCGCCATTAGAATCGCTAGTCCTGATGATACCATCGCTCCCACCACCGCTACTGATTACACCACTCCCAACCAGATCCAAGAAATCAATAAATTTGCTCCTGAACTTATGCCCAATACCGAACTGACTCATCTCCTCATGCCGACCCTTCCATTTGTTCGGAAGAAAACGTCGTGGTTCCATGTATTCCCTGAAGGGTTTGTGTTGCAATTGCAACCACCTAATAATAACTCAATGAGATATTTCAAATGGGGGGTGACGAGAATCATTTTAGAGGCCACTCGAGCCCCAATTGTGGTGCCCATGTTTGCCCATGGTTTTGAAAAGATTGCCCCCGAAGATATTGAAGGGTGGAGACGGTGGTTCCCGGCCAACTTGGGTCTGGAAATTCATCTTTATATTGGTGACGCCCTTCTGGATGAAACCATTGAATCGTATCGATTGAGATGGCGCCAGTTGGTGCTGGTATTTGCTGACCCCTGGGGGGCTCAGGGAGATTTATCGGAAGAACTCAAGACGGGAAAGTGGGCTCAGCAATTACGGTCGGAGTTGGCGGCAGAATTAAGAGAAAATGTCGAAGCATTGAGGAAAAAGGCCGGGTTTGGTGATGAAAATCCCAAGTTTGCAAGCCCGAGTTGGTGGCATAAATATACCACCACTGAAGGTGCCAGTGATCCTCTGGTCAAATTTGTTGGATTAAACTGGGCCATTAAGAGATTACAGTCTCATCTCGCCGAATACCGTCCAAATGAATGATGTTACTGTTACCCTTATTTGATGGGGAATGATGTAAACTTTCCCCGTAGAAAATAGGGAACGATGTTGTATATATATTTGAGATATATTATCTACTCTAGACGTTAATTAATACGATAGATAGCCTCGCCATATCCTCCCTCTTCATTCGCTTCATCGTTCAAGTCCGCGCGAAAAATTTCACCTCCAGCTTGAAACCAACCATGATTTCCTCGCTCTTTAACCCAGTTAGAGGGCTTGCCACCAAGGGTATGTCGAAAATTTTCATCCCATTTCAAATAGCTACTAACATTAGCGATCCCTACCGTCTTTGAGCCATTGCCATCTAAGAGAAATGGACAAAATATCATGACATATCTTCACCAACAACTTTTAAAGTCCCACGACCCCACCGGCAAAAGAAGGGCACTTGTTGACCCTAAGAAAGGATTAAGAGCTGGTGATATCATCAAGGTTACCTATAACGATCGTACCGATGTCATGGGACAAATTGTCGCCATCAAGCGGGGTGTGAACACTTTGGGTACCAACATCCTCATCAGAAATAAAATCTCCCGGATTGGTTGTGAAATTAGAATCCCCGTGTACTCCCCTAAGCTTCGGAACATTGAAATTTTGGAACAACCAAAACAATACAACGCCAGAAACAAACAATACTACATCCGGGACTCCAAACGGGATGTGGATGATTTGGAAGCGTACATCAAGAGAAAGACCAAGAAGGACGAGGCCAAGAAAGACCACAAGAAGAAGCATCATAAATGATAACCATCTGTATATAGGTATAAACGACATTATTGATCAAACCGTTTTGATAGTTCGGCCATGAACCGGTGGGAAAACCCAGAGTCCGTAGCGAACATGAGCGCCTCGAACGTAGGGTGTTTTTGCGTTGGTTGGGTAATATCAAACCATCCTTGTTCATTGACTGACACTTTGTAGCGGCGGTCGTTTGATACCACCTCGAGGTAAGGTAACGACGGCGAGTCATTGATGACAGTAATCGAGGAGAATTTATCGGAATATTCCTCTAAAATCAGCGTTAGTTCCGAGAGGGGGGTGAACATGAAGTGATCACTATAAAATTATTCAATCGCACAAATTTTAAGCCATGGCTGGCTCTACCAAGAAATAAATGTAGTCACAACTGATTCCCAATGTTCCATGTAGATGTCAACATCAGGCGCCCAGAAACGTGCTCCTTGCGGTAACTTTATGCCTCCTCTGATCTAGTCCCCGAGTAATGGTCATTAACCAAACCAATCCCATAGGGCCGAGGGGCAATTGATGTTAGAGTTTTGGTGCGCGCCATCACCATTTTATAGGCCATCCTTTGATTATGTGCAGTACGCTGTGGACTTCGCTACAAGTTCACGGTGAAAATTAGGGTCGACACGAGCCATGGTGGTGAATCCAGTTAGCTTTATTGCGCAACTGATGAGGGTCCACCTCAAGGATGGAAGAGTACTTGATGGCACCTTGACGGTTATTGATCCTTTTGGTAACCTTTTACTTAATGATGTGTGGGAGTCGTCAGTGGATCGCATCAATCACAGTGGCAACCATGTCAGAGACATTGGATTAGTTAGTATTCCTAGAGATACAATTGTTAAGGTCCAGGTGGATCGAAAGACCCATAAGGAGATTTTTGGTTAAATGATGGGATTGGTGGACAGTGTGGATGGGAGGATTCTTCATTGATGATGGGATTGATCATGGTGATATTCACGGAAATCGTTCCCTGCTTTCTTCCCAGCATGGCCGAAAGAGCCCCACTTCTTGTTGCGAACCTTCAAAAAGATGAACATGCCATTAAGGACATAGCAATATGGCCATTTTTGAATAACCCACCACTAGACTTGGCCAACTACCATTGCTGCCACCCTGGTGCCATTTCCACCGTCCTGAACCTGTTGTCTATAAATAGCTTTGAATGCGCCAGATTGCCGGTTGTTCCAATATAGATAACACAAAAGTAAACTTTCGATGAAATCACCTAATTTTAAACAACCATAAGCCATAGTTAACATTCATGAGCCTTTAATTCCAAATCTCCTTCAATTATCTCATTCAAACGAGATTAATATCATCGATCAACCCCAGGGGTGGGATGGATGATAATAACTTTTACCTTTCGCGACACGCGACAAAACCCTAGCACCAACACCACTTTCCCTCCACATGCAAGGATCATATAACAATAATGGCTTACCCCGGCCATTCTATATGGCACCATCCAAGAAGAAACACCTGCCCTACGATAATCTTCCCAGAAACTACTTTAACTCCAACAAGCGCAAGCTCATTGGATATATCATCATGTTTCTGATCTTTGGCACCATGGTTTATTGGATATCGAAAGATTTACAAGTACAACCAGAACCAGTATATGAAATGGTATCCCATGATAGTCTACTAGACACCAACGTCGGTGTCGATATTGAAAATGTCGACATTAGGGCCAACATGAAGGAAGGAGACAACGCCGATCTTGCCGCCGGGTTGCTGGAAGGTTCCAAAGGCGACAAGGGATATGCGGTAGATGAAGCTCCCATGGGAGGAGTGGCCAATGAAGCAGTGGTGGTAGGGTCTAATGAAGATGCCATCGTGGGCAATGGCAAGCCAAAGAAAATGCAAGGAGATGGGGTAGGTAAGGGAAAAGTAGCGGCGGTTCCTGGACAAGAACAACCCAAGGGCTACCGCGTGGATAAACAGTAAATAGACAATCTAATCCATGTAATTCTTTCCGGTTCCAATCAATTCGTAGTTTGAACCATGGTGCACGACTGTGTGCAGGCAGCGATACCTCCAGCACATGTGGCGACAACTTTTCAATGTGAACTAAAACCACCTAAACTATGGATTTTGAATTGGAACCCACGCTTGAATCGATTGTACAACAAGATACACTCAAGTGGATCTTTGTCGGGGGCAAAGGTGGGGTGGGTAAGACCACCACCTCCTCTTCAATCGCCGTACAATTGGCGTTGGCTCACCCTGAGGATGAGTTCCTCCTTATTTCCACTGACCCCGCCCATAACTTGTCTGATGCCTTTTGTCAAAAGTTTGGTAAGGATGCTCGTAAGGTTGAAGGATTGGCCAACTTATCGTGTATGGAAATCGATCCCGAAGCTGCCATGACTGATTTACAACAACAAGCTCAACAATACAACAATGACCCCAATGACCCATTGAAACTGATGATGTCGGATATGACGGGATCGATTCCCGGGATCGATGAAGCATTGTCGTTTATGGAAGTGTTGAAGCACATTAAGAATCAAAAGAAGGATGGTGACGACCTGTCTCTGGATGCAGTGGCTTACAAGACGATTATCTTTGACACTGCCCCCACTGGGCACACGTTGAGATTCCTTCAGCTCCCGCAAACGTTGCAAAAATTGTTAGGCAAGTTCCAACAATTATCGGGCAAGTTTGGCCCCATGCTCAATATGTTGGGTGGGGGGAATGGACAAGATATGTTTGAAAAGATGACCGAAGTACAAAAGAATGTTCTGGAAGTGAATGAACAATTTACCAACCCCGACTTGACTACGTTTGTGTGTGTTTGTATCTCGGAATTCCTCTCGCTTTACGAAACGGAACGGATGATCCAAGAACTCATGTCGTATAACATGGATGTCAATTCGATTGTGGTGAACCAATTATTATTTGCTGATGATGATGACCACCCTTGTAAGCGGTGTGTCTCAAGATGGAAGATGCAAAAGAAGTATTTGGACCAAATGGGTGAATTGTATGAAGATTATCATTTGGTCAAAATGCCTTTACTAGGAGGTGAAGTGCGGGGGTTGGACAATTTGAAGAGATTTTCAAAGTTCTTGCTCAAGCCTTACGACCCTAAGGTCGATGGAGCCGTGGTTACCGAAGTAGAAGAAAAGTAATTACATTTACCTATAATAGATGAGAAATGATAAGCTGGTGGTGGTGTTGGTGTAGATGGTAACAGTGAGGGTTAAGGTGAGGTCAACCGTAAATGGATAATTTTCGAGCCGCATAGCATTGAGATATTATTGTTTTCAAGACACCATGGCGAGAGGCAACCAGAGAGATCTTGCAAGGGCCAAGAATCAAAAGAAGCAACAAGAAGCTGCCAAGAATCAAAAGAAGCAAGGTGACCCAAAAAAGAGAATGGAATCCGATGCGGAAATTCTTAGACAAAAGCAAGCCGCTGGTAAGTAAACCATAGTTAATCCTTTTCATCCACTAACGTTATAGCTGATGCCAGAAAAGCAGCTGCTCTTCTCGAAGGCAAAAAATAATTTCGGTTTTCTAGGTAGGATATATACTTCTATAGACATTAACCACTGATCCCTCAACCTATTTAATCATGCTGTCGCAATTATTGTAGGTGTTCGCAATCCCTGTCAAACCATTTCAAATGGTACTTATCGAAGAATCATACGTGGATATCCCCACCAAGCTTGGGGGGACGATGAGAATCTTTATCTATCACCCTAAGGTGCTTGGTTACCCCAAGGCCAAATTTCCAGCGGTGGTAGTATACCTGGAGATTTATCAAGTAACGGGACCAGTGTCGAGATTTGCCAAAGATATTGCTGGACAAGGCTACATCGTTGCTGCTCCTCTGATTTATCATAATTGGTTATCATCTGAAGCATTGGCCTACGATGGGCCTGGCACTGACCTTGGTAACAAGTACAAGTTTGAAAAACTGCTTGCGTCATATGATGAGGACAATAGACTCACCATTGACTATCTCATGTCGTTACCTACGTGTACTGGGAAAATTGGCGCCACGGGGATGTGCTTAGGGGGTCACTTGGCTTTCAGAGCTGGGTACGATGCTCGAGTTAAGGCGGTGGTGGCCTTTTTCGCCACTGATTTAAGTGGTACCACTTCATTGGGACAAGGGGAAAACGCCGATACTTTGGCTCGGTGTGGGGAAATCAAGGCCGAATCAGTATTGATCTTTGGTCGTAAGGATAACCACGTTCCATTTGAAGCAAGAACTTTGATTAGAAATGCCCTTGAACTGAACCACCTCGATTACTCATTGATTGAAATTCATGACGCTCAGCATGCGTTTGTTCGTGATGAAGGTAGTAAAGGTCGATATGATCCTGCCATTACTAAAAATTGCTTTGAATGGTTATATGAAGTGTTTGACCGACGGTTACGCATGGACTTGGGTCCGAGAGAAGGAGATATTACCATTGAAAATGTGTGTTAATATTAATATGTTTATCCAAATAATTTGATCGTGTCGTCAGAAACCTTAATCTCTTCTTCCTCTTCTTCCTCCCCTTGGTCATCTTCATTCATGTTGACCTTTTGTCCCAATAACCCGGCAAAGAATTCATCAATTTGTTGATCATCCCACTTCCACCCGTCAGTGGGGGCCTCAAAGTTGGCAATCTTTTCTTGGACATTATACCGCAACTTCCGTCCCTTCAGCGCCTTGGTATCAACATTTTTATGCAATTTCTGGGCCTTTTGTGCTGTTCGCATAATGGTGAGTCCCAGGGTGGGGTTTTGTGATTGGATCTTTTTATCGACCAAGTCATTAAGAAGCACTCGGTAAAAGTCGTCATCATCAAAAATACCAGCAATTTCCAGTTGGTCGACCTTTTGAATTTGTTTGGGGATATCGGGGTTTTCTTCTTCGTCTTCACTGTTATCATTGGCTTGTACCATATCCTCAGGATTATGAGTCGCCAAGTAGTAAGATAATCCCAATGGTTGGACTTGACGACGATTCAACCGGGTCCGTTTCATAAGACGGTCCATATCACCAAGATGGTTGGAAACTTGCTGTTCATAAGATTGATTAATCAGTTTAAACTTGGACAGGTTAATCGCCATCAGTCCCTGAGAATTTTGAACCTTGGCCGACCATTTGGTGAGCACTTCTTGACGGTAATTGTTGATAATATCATCGAATTTGCTCGTGGTTTGATTGTAATCAGCAAAAGTTCTCTTTTTAGGTAAGGGTACCGCATCACTCACCTTGTCCGATACAAGTAATTGGTTCCGCAACGCAAAGATGGCATCCAAAAGATCAAAACATGATTGTTTAGCTTGGTCGAGGTATTTTTCTGTCTTTTTCGTCACCAATTGTTCATGTTGAGCCACATTATCATCAAAGGGGAGTTGGTTAGACAATTGTACCGCTTTTTGGAGCTTAAGTCTCGAATCTATTATCTTGTCAAATTGACGATGCTGTTCTTGAATAGAATAACCCTTGAGAGCATCATTCATGGCATTTTCCGACAATTTATTAACAATGTTGCTTCTTTCTTTGGCCAAAAGTTCCGCCAATTGTTGCTTTTTGTATTCCAAATCTTCAGGGTCTTGTTGAGGAATTTCTTCATCATCATCGTCCTCAGCTTCCAGGTCAGAGTTTTCTCTTAAAGATGCTCCCGAATCAGAATCTTCATCTTCCGCCTCCAGATCAATTTGAGGGTCATTAAATTCGATATCTTCCAGATCAATTTCGGGATCGTTGAATTCCTCATCCTCAAAATCCTTCCGACTGGACTTTTGCCCGGTATATTTCCCACCTAATCCCTTGGCGTCATCTCTCAATTTTGATTTCGATACTGGAACATAATGGTCATTGGCAACTTCTTGCTCGGGTTCCAGGTCACTGCCCGACCCAAAAACGTCTTGGCGTTCATCATCTTCGATATCAAAGTCATCGGGTTTTTCCAACGTGGCCAACTCTTCCAAAAGCAGTCGTTTCGCCATTATATATTGCTGTAAGATGGAACTCGATGGGCCTATATTGGTAGCGCTCCTCATCGCGGATGGTTCGTGTTGAATTTGGTCATGTGATACATGTCACGTTATATCTGAGTCACGTGGGGAAGTGGCACCCTTTTTTAGGTACGGGGATTGCAGGAAAAGGCGTTCATCAACTAAAACGACGATAGGCAGCCATCATGTACTTCCAACATGCGTCGAGACAATCTTGAAGTAAGCGACATGGTCCCCCATGTCGCCTGATAATCATGATTACTGATCCAATATCGGGTCCCCCTTTTCCCATGGTTTAAGTGGTCTGGCATCAACGCCAAAAAAATATTTTGTATGCCAAAGGTTGAACTTTTTTTCGTGTAATTCGTAAAAGGTCCCTGACCGACGTGCACTGGTGAATTGGATCCTGCGTGAAGATCTCAAATAGGAAAAATCGGTTTTAGAAATGAATGGCCAATATCGTTGAGGAGACTGTGAAAGTGTACTGGGTAGCGGTGATTTTGTAGAGATTTCCAAGGCTACCACGCCTTCTTTCCTCACCGATGGTTGACCTCGGGACCGGGTGATGTCCCATCCTATTGTCGATCTTGTGCATAAAATGCACATAATATTTTGGGGTTAACACCCCACAAATAATTTTAATTGCGGGAAATGGAAATAAACCAGGCTTAATCGTCCGCACCATCTATAAGTATTTATTTTCCCCAAAATCACAATAAGCAGTTTTTATTTGACATGAATCGGTGGTTACTAACGTGGGTTGGTTTGGCTGCCGCTCAAATAGTGGTGGATCTCGATAACCCTGACCCTAGGGCAACTATATCTCCTTCAACCACTTATGTGTGGGTCACGGTAACTTTGGCCAATGGTGCCGTTGCCGGTCAACAATCCCCATATTTTCAATCGTTTATGCCCGAAATGACAGTTGCCCAGGAAGTAAAGGGCGGACAAATTGGAATGGGAACCATTAGTGGCACTTATGGGGTGATTAGAGATTATCCAACCACCACATTGAGTGGTGAGGCCCATCATAATACTCTTGCCATTGGTGCTGGGTTGGGGGCTTTAGGAGCAGTACTTGCTCTTTTGTGAATGGGGAAGTTACGCTGTACTATTAATTGTGGCCGCTGTCACTGATGAATTGATGATGTTTATGGACCTTTATGTATGTGTTATTACTATGTGTATCTATTGAAAATAATTTCGAGTGATTGCACGGAAGCTGATGATTTTTTTGGTAGTATTGCTCGGAGTTCCAAAAATGTAAAAACTGGGGTTGCACTACAAGTTGACCGAGTTTGATCAGATAAGAAAAGTGGGTTAAATAAGAGTTTGATGAGAAGTAAGAAAGTGAGGTTCAATCAGGATGAGTTAATTGACGACCCTCCTGTTTATAACATAATCCAACCATTATTATGTCTCGGCCACATTTCCATGTTTTTGTACCATTTTTGTTCTTAGAAGAACCCTTGATATTTAATATTTACCATGATAGCCAAACTCGAGCTACTGTAAGCTTCAATAGTTTATAAATCCCCCAAATTTAATATTCTTCTTGTATAATACCGTTCATTGCCTTGATCCACTGGTGGTGCGGTGGTGAGGCACTTGAGGGACCACCAACCGGTACAAGTATGTCCCGGTAAAATCATCAAAACCCCACAATCACCCTACCCAAGTAATTACTAACAGCTCTATAACAATTTTATTGCCAATCTAGCCTCAACTTCCCCTACACCATGCCTAAAGGTCCATTTCAATCTGGGTTACATAGTTTTTATGGTGGTAGTTTTCGCATCGCGAAAACTTCAGATTGTTATGGCCTCGTTGGACACTATTTCCCAGTGTTTGGAGCAATCACTTCTTCCCCAGCATGCCCGGCTGGCAGAAGCTCTGCTTCGGCAAATGGAACTATCCCCAGGGTTTTCTGTTTTATTGCTACAACTCGTGTCGGCGCCCAATCTCGATCCTCTGGTTCGGTTGGCAGGGGCGCTTTTCTTCAAGAACCTCATAAAGAGAAAATGGTTGGCCAGTGATGGCGAAACATATCAATTACCCGAAGGAGATGTCGCTCAGATCAAGCTGGAAATCGTCCCCAGTTTACTCAAGCTCCCCCTTCAGTTACAACGGCAAATCGGCGAAGCAATCACCTTGATTGCTGAGAGTGATTTCCCTCATCGGTGGCCTGGTCTTATTCAAGAATTGGTATCTCAATTGAATCCTCATGATTTCGTCAATAATCGCGCCGTATTGGAAGTGATGCATCTGATCTTTAAGAAATGGCGGCCATTATTCAGATCAGACGAATTATTTTTGGAAATTAAAATGGTGCTCGATGCGTTTGCTCCCACTTTTCTTCAACTATTTGAAACTCTTGACCGGTTGATTGATGAATCGAGAAATACCCGAGGGGAACAGTTGACCATTTATTTGGACAACTTGTTGGTGTTGATGCAATTATATTATGATTTGAATTGTCAAGATTTGCCTGAGTTTTTTGAAGATCACATGTCGGAGCTTATGACCTATGTGTTAAAATATTTGGAATTCACTTCGTCGGTTATTACCGATGATGATGAGGATGATGAAGTGGATGTTCTCATCAAGGTCAAGACGGCAATTGTTGAATTATTGAGTCTTTATGTCAACCGGTATGCTGAAGATTTCACCCAATTTATTGAGGTGTTCATTACCAAGGTATGGCATACGGTGTCGCTGGTGCTGAATCAATCAAAGTATGATCTTTTGGTGGTGAAGCTGTTGGGGTTCTTACTGTCGGTAATTAAGATTCCTTCTTACCAACACTTGTTCAATAAAGATGAACCGATTGATGAAATTATTCAAAAAATCATTTTACCTAATATCGCATTTAGAGAGAGCGATGAGGAACAGTTTGAAGATGAACCGATTCAATTTGTTCGTCTGGATTTGGAAGGGCTGGAGTTTGAATCACGGAGAAAGAGTGCTACCGACTTTTTACGGGAATTGAAGGAAGTCAATGCTCAGCTCATCACTCTGAAGGTGATGGAATATGTCAATAATTTTTTGGCCACTCTGGTTGATAATTGGAAACACAAGGATATTGCCATTTACTTGTTTACTTCATTGGCAACCAAAGGTCTGATCACCAATGCTGGCGTCACCACGGTTGTGGTAGATGTGGTGGGGTTCTTTTCCCAAAATATCGAACAAAACTTGGTTGCGGAAAACACCCATCCCATTTTAAAAATGGATGCTATCAAGTATATCTACGTATTCCGTAACCAACTTACTAAGGAGCAATTGGTGGCGGTGATTTCGATGATGGTCAATTTATTATCAGCGAGTCAACCACCGGCCATCTACACTTATGCTGCTATTACCTTGGAAAAGCTTCTTGGCATGACTGATTTCCAAACCCAAGAGCCCATTTTCACCAAGCAAGACATGGCGTCAGTTCACACGGAATTATTGACCAAATTGTTTGACCTTTTGAGTCAATTTCTGCTGCAACCAGAAAAGTTGGCTGAAAATGAATTTGTCATGAAATGTATCATGAGAGTATTACTGGTGACTGAAGATGCTCTTACTCATCGTCAAGAAGTGATGGCCAAGTTAATTAATATTTTAGAGGTGATCTCAAGAAACCCCGCCAACCCTAAATTCACCCACTATGTGTTTGAACTGATTGGGCTTTTGATCAAATATGCCGGTGATGGTGAGGTTCCAGAATTTGTATCAACTTTGGTTCCAAGATTGTTACTTGTACTTGGGGAAGATATACAAGAGTTCATTCCTTATGTGTTCCAAGTGTTGGCCTACATTTTGGAGCGTCTCCCTCGGTCAGCAGGGCTTCCCAAGGTCTATGAAGATTTGGTAAAACCCCTCATGTCACCTGCTGTTTGGGAATATAAGGGGAATATTCCTGGGATCACCCGATTACTTATTGCCATTATTCAACAAAACCCTGTCGTTTGCAATAATCACGAGACGCTTGAAGCGGTTTTGGGGGTGTTTCAAAAACTCATCTCCTCGAAGCAAAACGATAGCTACGGTATCGATTTACTTCAAACGGTATTGTTATATGTTGATCCTCAGAATTATATGCAATTTTTGAGAGATGTCGGTATCCTCATCATGACACGCTTGATGCGTTCTCGGACCGATAAGTTTGTCAAAAAAATGGTGTTGTTATTAATGGTACTTGCTGCCACTCCCTTGTGCCAAGAAGATATCCCCAACAAACTGGTGATCAATGGTTCATTTGTGGTACAATTTTTTAATAATGCCCAAGAAGGAGTATTTGAAAGAATCGGCACCGTGTTCATTGTCCCCACCATTCTGCTGATGGCTAATTTACAAGATAAGAAGATCGGCAACGTTGGGTTGTCTCAACTCATTTTATCGCCGGAAATTCTGGATTCATTGTGCTTGGAAGCCACCCGACTGGTGGGCGAAAATATGCTTTCGTACGAAGGGATTAAAAAGGTTCATGTGGGGGAATTACTGGTGCCCCCCTCTAATGCCCCATTAAATGAATTGGATTTGGAAGTGCAATCGTTTGGTTCCAACTTTAGTCGGATTGTCCTGATTCAAAATAAACCATTCGATCCCATTGGTCATATTTCCAACAATGACTTTGCTGCCATTGAACGAATTGTCTACCTGAACATTAAGCAAGTGAGACCAGTGGTAGCTGGTTCATTGCCCGAGGAAATTAAGAACAGAGTCAATGCCTGTTAGACAACTTCCTGGCCGTTTTACTTGAGCGATACCACCTGGTTGAGCGATCACCGCTAGCAAGAGTAGTCACCATTCCAATGGGCACTTGTGGTAACGCTCTACTGCATTTTTTCAATAGTTAATAGTATAGTAACATCATCCACCACGATTAAGGATGGCCACCGTTGGTGACGTTAACAGTGAACGACGACATGGAGTGATTTCCTTACATTATATATTTATTATGCACTAATTCCCTTTCAAAAATGCCTTAACAAAGTCTGATTGGTCAACAACGGGTTGAGTAGGATGGTCAAAGTACTTCATGACGTGACATTGTTGTTTCCAAAAGTTGAGCAACTCTTGGAATTCCATTTGGCCCTTGGCGTACAACATATTCTTCACCCCCAAGTCTTCCACGTATCTTTGTCTTTCAAATTCTTGTCTGATCTTGGTCTTGACCGAAGATACTGGCATGTCCAATTCATACAAATCTTGGATTTCTTTGGCATGTCTGACGTACTTGCGGTACAAGTGAATAACCCGCCGATGCATATCGGCCAGGGTCGCCAGTCTTCTCGTGGTTTCAGCGAACTCAGTGGCAAGGGTCATGGTTGTGTGAACAGCTCTATTGGTTTTTTCACATTCCTCATTGGCCGCGCACTGGCAACCGAAAGTTGAGGCGACAGCGGGGAGACAACGAACAATAGACCGGGGCGGTGAGATGTGTCAAAACCTTGATGATAGCCGACAGTTCCTATTGATAATGATCAGGGTCAGTAGTTTCAGTGGTTTCGGTGGTTTCAGTGGTTAAAGAATGCTCTACTAATATTAATTGGTAAATGGTAACTATATCCTCAAATTGTCGATGTCTTGACAAACTAAAGGAGATGAATTCGGGTTAACATCACCGGCGACTCGGTTAACGTTGCCTGCTAATTCTTGTAGAATTTCAGGATCCAATACTTTAACAAATCGACACAACTCAAAACACCAGTCCCAGCGGCCTGCCAGCTGTAACATGTTGAATATCTTCAATATCACTTGTTTATCTGGTTCATGGTCACTGTCGGCATTGAGATAAATTATGAGGTAATGGTAGCATTGTTCGACATCGCCTTTATTGATAAGCTTGGTCATAAAGTCATTGGCAGTGGTACCTAATGCAGTAAAAAACTTGTTCCAGTACCCCACTTCGATTTTCCGAAGACAGTTGATATATACCGAATCGTCCACCACCCGTAAGAGTTTTTCCAACACGAGGGGATTATCCACTTCGGTTAAATATTTCACGAGTAATAGTTCAAGGCAATAACCATAGATACTATACCCTGAATATTTCTTTTTCACTTGATACACCACTTCAGCCTTGTCTGCATGGATTAATTCATATTCGATAAAATGATTGAGAACGACGTTTGAGCATGCCTTGCATCGAAGGGAATTATTGTGGGTTACGGTTTCGAACCCACATAAATCGATCAGTTTGGAAGTAGCAACTAATGCCAATGGCAGAAAATCATTAATGGGGACGGTGATGGGTTCGGGTCCTGAGCCCTGACAAACTTCGGTCAATGGATAAATGAACACGGTATCTCGACCCATGGCAGCAACAAAATCGGCGCCTCCGTCGACATATTTAATAAAATTGACCCGAAACCAATCAATTCCTTGAGCAATAAGCACCAATTCGTACAGATTTTCTTGTAAATGTTGTAAAATCAAGAATGCTCCCAGATTGATCAAGAGTAAGAAATGTTCGTTGATTTTTGTCAACTGAATAATTTGATCCACTGAAAGCTTATTGGCAATTGGTTGTAAATTAATTGAGGATACCGCCAGAGTAATTTTTCCATGACTTCCAGCAAATTTGACATTGATGATATTGGTGGTCAGAATCATCACCAAGGTATCGCCGTCAAAACTAGAACAACCAACATGTTTACCCAAATTATTCCGGTGGATAATGGCATCTTCATCGAGCCAATACGAAGTGAATTGGTATTTAGTTTTCCGAGTATCCAAAACCAAGATTTCGTCACCTTCTTCTTCTCTAATCATCATGATCAAATATTCTTGAAACCAATAGGTAAACAATACATTAATTGCATCATTATTGTGAGTATAATGAAACCACCGAGGTGGAGGGGTCGAACTAGGGGTGGAGACAGCCACATGATCACCATAGGAAATGGCAAACTGACCAAATACATTGGAGGAAATGGTAAATTTTGATCCATCATCATCCATTCGAGTCAACATTTTTATGAATCGAGGCGGTATGGGATACTTGTTAATTGGCGGGGTTATTTTGCCAAAATATTCACAATTGTAAAAGATATTACCATGGGCGGTGATCAGTTGAAGCGGGATTGACCAAAGCATTTCTCCAACGACATAAATCAGCTGACAATTTCCTGGAATCATAAAATGTTTACCCTTTAAGAATGATTTCGAAAGTTCTCCATCCACAGTTTCCGAATCAAATGTGATATGTCCCATCTTTGTTTGTAATTGATAATATGATGTATCCAGGTTATGCATGAGGTAAAATTGTCCATTTGGGGCCCATTGAAATTGACAGGCTTCCAGAACCTTAATTGCCTTGACCACTTCGAACTTGTTGGAATAAATCCGTAATGAATTATTGAGTTTTATCAAAATGAGACCCAGGGAAGCAAACTTGATAGACAAGGAATGAATGGGATTAAATTGACAGAGTCGATGACCCTTGGTAGATACTCCATCATTACCTTTTACCAATTCCATAAACCATAACTCATGAGCATCATTGACGATTAAAAAGTAATTGGAATAGATATTATACTCGATATGTCGCACTCGACACCTCAGGTACCAATTCTGTTCGTTGATGATAATCACTTCATTCTTGAAATTATGCAAATTAACAACTTGAAGACAATCTTTATCATCATGATGATTAAACACGAGGAGATTTTGTGAATTGGCCTTCAACCAGTATCTTGACACCCCAACTGAGATCTTAAGCACCTTGAAAATGGTTAATTTCACCCGTTCAATATTAAAATTTTCTTCATCATTATCTTCGGTCTCAATCTGTTGGATTTGAGCAATGGGATAGAGAAACTTACTGGCATTGACAAAGATTGATTTAAACAGAAACGGGTCACTCGATCCCGAAACGGGTAATCCCAGTTGAATTAAACTATCATGTTTGGATACTTCACATAGACTAGCATTAGGATCAATTACTCCATGGTACACGATCAAATATTGATGATTAGTTTGTACCACCAAATGAAAGTTGACCAATTTATGATGCTGAGCCATTGGTAAATGCAAGTTTTTCGTTTGGACGTCGACATTGGCTCCATGTTGTTCCTCCAGTTTATTATCCCTATTATGGGTGGCTACCGCAACGAGGGTATACTGGTTGAGAATGACAAGCAGGAGATTGGTAATGTATGCAATTAATGGGGTGTGTGGTATATCAATAATCTTGACAAAGTCTTCCGGTATTGATAGCAGTAGTTGGGGGTTGGAATCGATCCACATGGTGACGTATCAATCGACCGCGACCTTCGATAATGTGAGTATGTGATGTGATAGAGAGGAGGGGGAGAGGGAGGACAGGGAGGACAGGAGATGGTAATTTGGGTTTGGTAATGTATAATATTTGAAAAGGATTGATTTAGTAGTGGGCATCTTTAAAGGTGTGATGATAGATGTGGAGGTTACTAGAAAATTGAGGATTTTGAGAATTTTACAAATATTCTTGAATTTTGAAAGAAAAAAGAACAGAAAACCGAATAGTTAAATTGAAATGAATTCACTTAGAAACTGGCAATTACAACGTAGTGTTAATGCCACACACAGCATTAAACTCATGAATTTGCATTTGTAATTCACTAATACTTTACTGTACTAACCATACAACCTCCAATCATACCCCACGAATAATAAACGCTGCATGAACATAATTATAACAACTACAACACAATAATCACCCCACACTTGATAACTATTACCATAACAATCGGGTGAATTGACAGTAACTTCCAATCTAATAGTATCAAATGACTCCCCACTATATACAGGTTGTATAAAATTATCACGTGTGTTAGGGCTTCTACCCTTTCCCGTCGCGCACTGGGGGGTCGGTGAAAATTTTGAGTAGGTAAGCTTGACCACATACCATCATGTCCAGCGCCAACAGAATCCAGTCGTTCGGCAAGAAGAAGACTGCCACTGCCGTGGCTCACATTCAACAAGGGAAGGGTCTCCTCAAGATCAACGGTGCTCCCATCACCCTTGTTCAACCCGCTATTCTCAAGGACAAGGTTTTCGAATCGTTGACCATTGTTGGTCTCGACAAGTTTGCTGGTGTCGATGTTAGAATCAAGGTCACTGGTGGTGGTCACGTTTCTCAAGTCTACGCCATTAGACAAGCCATTGCCAAGGGTTTGGTTGCTTACCACCAAAAGTTCGTTGACGAAGCCTCCAAGAACGAATTGAAGAAGATCTACACTGACTACGACAAGACCTTGTTGGTTGCTGACAAGAGAAGAATGGAACCCAAGAAGTTCGGTGGTCGTGGTGCCAGAGCCAGATTCCAAAAGTCTTACCGTTAAGGGGATTCTGGGTTGTATTTCATGTTTATTAGTAATAGCTTTAATAAAGCGGATAGAGACGAATAGAGTGTAGAGGTGAGGATGAGTAGGAAACGAGGGAGGAAGGTATAAGGGATAATGGTGTGAATATCACTGATTAAGGTAAATGTACGTTAGAGCGATGTCATTGTTATACCAATGGTGAAAAATGCTGCAATCTTGTGTTGTCTATTTTTTGTCTTCACCTCATCAATTTAGTGAAGTGTAAAGTAATATGACTTTTATGGCTATAATCAAATTGGCGGTACAATAATGTAATAGCCAACAGTGATTTGACCACCAGTGATTCGACCACAAATGATTTGACCACAAATGACTTAACCATAGTGACTTAACCTAATCATAAAGAGCCTAATAACAGCTATAGTTGCCAAAAGCTAATATTTTCTTTCCATCCTACCATACCTACAATGAGTGCTTCAAGGAGCATTCTCTCCAGACAACGTCAAAGAGAATGAAATTGTGGGGCCAGTCGTGTGACCATATCAAAGTAAAGAATAAGAGTTGGTGGTATTGACAGTTCCAATGTATACATCCAGTGATATCATCCAGTGGATCTCCACTGAATCGTCACTGTCGTTTAGCTATGAGAGCCAGATCATTACCCTCAATGCCGCAGCCAACTGTTTCGCACCTATCCTGAAAATTCTCACCAAATCCACTCCTAATCCTCCCACCCGAAGTCTCACTAGTATACATTCAAAAGCTATGTTTCGTATTATTATGTTCTACAATACCCTACCCACCTGTTTACTTCTTCTTTTCGGCTTCAGCTTCAGCCTTGTCCTTGGCTCTCTTGTCTCTGATACCCTTGTACTTCTTTTGGTTTTGAGCAACTCTCAAAGTGGTGAAGGCAGAAACGTCAGACTTCTTGACGGCTCTAGGGGCGGTTTCAGGAGCAACTTGAACAATGGGGAAGGTGGCAGCGGCAGAAACTTGCTTGTGTTGAGCAATTTCCGAGGCTTGAGTCTTCTTGTCAAAGATAACAACCTTGGACACGTATTCCTTAAGTCTAAGCACGTTAGCGTCGAAAGTTTCGGTAGACTTGTTTTGTCTTCTGTGGTCAACGGCAATACCAATGGTTCTGGCGTAACCAGGCACCAAGCCAGCGGCCTTGAGTTCAGCAAGGGAGAAACCTCTACCGGCTCTAACCTTTCTGTTGTACTTGATGGTGGGGCATCTGACAATGGGTCTCAAGGTGTCAATGGGGGCGGGGGCAACCCGGGCAGCCTTGTTGGCTCTGGCAATCCGTCTAGATTCCTTAGCCTTGGCTTGACCGAGGTAAACCTTGACCCGTTCTTGCCAGGTCAGCTTTCTGAAATGGTTCTTTTGAAGGACTTGGTTCTGCTTGATGGCCATCTTCGAACGTGTAGGTCGACTTAACTCATAGCAGTGATGGTGAAAATTCTTCGAACGGTAGGCAGGCATCGTGCGGAAATAGGGTTGCAACCCTGAGCACGTGACTTGGGGCAGTCGGCAACGGCTGGGGGTCAAATGGGGATAACAGAAGGAGGGTGGAGAAAGAGAAAGGGTTTAACAACGTTAATTAGGTATGGTTTTATTGTAGTTGTATTTTGGTTATTGGTATTGGTATTTGTGTTGATATTGTAAATATTGGTGGTGTGTGGTTGGTGTTGTGGTCATGTGATACTAAATCACGTGATATTGGTGTCAAGAATGGATTCATTAACCAACCAGAGGACTTTTGTGGGAAACGATAATGTAATTAGAGTAATGTAATTAGATGTGGTTGTGATGATCATGGTATTAAATCTATTTGAATTGTGTTTATTAAATTAATCTCTTTAAGTGCTCGCATGAATCTGACATCAATGCAAGCTAAATGATAATAATAATATACTGATAACAGCTCAATTGATTTTAAAGATGTATACTCTTTAACTTAATCTCAATTTACGATGAATGATGTATCATCCGTTAATTCAAGTCTAACGTTGATTTTAATTTGTAAAATTTACAACAATTGTGGTTAAATTAAATTCTTAGAAACTGGAAATATTTAGGCAAAAGAACAACTTAAAAATCGAGGATGATATAATTATCATGTTAAATCAATGGTGAAATCATCACCATTATATTAACATCAAACATACTGCAATCTCTCAAATACCCTACATTACACATTATTAGACTTCTTTTCGATTAAACCTATATAGTACAATCCGTTTAGTCGAACAAACCGAAACCCATGTCGTCGTCCGATTCTTCCTTAGCTTCTTCTTCCTTTTCTTCAGCAGCAGCGGCATCACCACCAGCAGCAGCACCGCCAGCAGCGGCAACGGCACCACCAGTAGCAGGGCCAGCTTGGATGTTGAAGAACAATTCCTTCAAGTCCTTACCGTCCAAAGCCTTGGCGTAGATCGAAGTCCAGATGGATTCAACTTCAACACCGGCCTTGTCAGTCAAGGTCTTCAAGTTTTCAGGGGAGATTTCCACGTCGGCATCGGCGAGGATCAAGGCGGCGTAGGACAAAGCAGTTTCAACCGACATTACTAGAGACAATCAAATTAAGCACCAGCGGACTACTCTTAGTAAAGTATGAGGACTACGCTGGTGGGTGAAAAATTTGTCCAGCGGCGCGCGCGGCGCCCAAGGGTTACAACCCTGGTCACGTGAATATACCTTCCCCAACTCCTGATGGGGGGGATGTGAGTTGCTGGTACCCTGTTGGTCTTACCCCTCCTATTGCTGGTCACTAACAATCTAATTGACACTACCTAACAATGGTCACCCGTCTATTCCTCAAGTTGTTGCTCGCGTAAATTATCTTTTAATTGTTTAAACTTGTTATAGTTCAACTACGAGTGCGTGCTCATTAGCCCAGGGAAGCAAACCTCAAATATTGTAACATTTACCACTGGGCTAGCCCCGACGACAATTGACCATAGACGAGGTCGCCTTAATTCTCCGTGTCACCATGTAATTTTGGCTATGCCCAGGCTATGCCCAGACTTGGGGCCCTGCCCAGCACATGCCCAGCAAAGCTTCCTTCAGCAACCATTCCAGTCTAACCTCAATTGTCACACAATAATGGTAACAATAGCCACCCTGCACATAAACCCTTAAGCTAATCCCAGGCCACCAACTAGTGAGTAAGCTTCCGCTTTCACCTTTGGGGAGCTGCGAAACGCATGGCGGCATAACGGAACAATTAGTAAATTCTTCGCTCAAACGACGATAGTTGACCAGGGGATGATAACGCGGAAACCAGGGGGACCGGCCCGCTAGTGGCGTCGCCGGGGTCACCATTCACGGATTAACTCTTACCTAAACCAACAAGGTTCAATTCATCCTGAGCTGGCGAACGGTTGCGCAGGGCTCACCCCCCTTAACCCCCCTGCCAGCCTCCATGATTGGGTCTATTGCTCAGTGGCCGCGATCGCAACATCGCAACGAAGCCCGCCGCGCCCAGGATACATTTCTCCATTAGGACAAATTGAGAGAGGGACATGAGGCCCATGTCAACTACCATACATGTGCCACCACCACCACCACCTGCCACATCCTAGATGTGACCGCGGTGATTAGGCGTCGATATCTCGTGCAATAAGCTTTTGAATCAGCAACACAGCCCAAGTATTTTTAGTAATCTTACACGGTGCCTGTAGGAGTTGCATTGCCACGACCCTCAAATATTCCCTGCAGAGATTTCATTATAGGATGGCGGGATCAAGCATCTAGTTACGTCACAAGGGGAATAGTATTACCGACACAATAGCAGACAATTTGCAAGAAAAAAAATGGACAGAACAACGACATCACCTTTTTCCACCACCACCGCATCCTCCCCCCGTGGTGTCAAGGATTTAGGTTAGACACCCTGGGATAGGTGGGAACCTTCCTCCCCCTCGTTGCTGCCCCTCTAATTATATCAATGAAGCAGGTACATGCAACTATGCAGGTAACGCACGTTGCCTCCACAAGTAGTTACAAACACGGTCGGAATCAGAGGCAGGGTTTTGAGAATCCTTTTTAAATAATGATGCCCCCACCTCACTGGGTTTTTCCTCGCAAAGCGAAATGAAGTTATTGGCGTTGTTGGCCGCTACTGTGGCGTTGGCGGCACCTTCGAAGTTTTTGAATAAACGATTCGACTCGTGGGACTATGAACATCAAAAGGTCCAGGGGGTGAACTTGGGAGGTTGGTTTGTGCTTGAACCCTATATTAATTATTCGTTGTTCCAAGCCGCTCCCGGTGCCGTTGATGAATACCACTTGTGTAAGCTTCTCGGTAAGGAAAACTGCCACATTGAATTGGACAATCATTGGGATACATGGTACACTGAACTGGACTTTAGTGACATGGAACAAGCTGGCATTAACCTTGTCAGAATCCCCGTTGGTTACTGGGCGTGGAAGTTGTTGGATGATGATCCCTATGTCCAAGGTCAAGTTCCTTACTTGGACCGGGCTCTCGGATGGGCAAGAAAGTATAACTTGAAGGTGTGGATTGATCTCCACGGTGCTCCCGGTTCGCAAAACGGGTTTGACAATTCGGGATTGCGGGACTCTTGGGATTTCCAAAAGGGTTCCAATGTTGACACTACTCTCTGGGTGTTGCAACAAATCTTTTGGAGATATGGTACTGATGAATGGGCTGACACTGTCATTGGTATCCAATTATTGAATGAACCGTTGGGTCCCGTGTTGAACATGGACCAATTGAAGGGATTTTATGACGCTGGCTATAAGAATTTAAGATCAATCGGGTCGTCGACTCCGGTGATTATTCATGACGCCTTCTACCAAGATGCCGGCTACTGGAATGACTTTATGACTGTTGATCAAGGCTACTGGAATGTTGTATTGGATCACCACCACTACCAAGTGTTTTCCCCAGGTGAAGTTGGACGTCTGATTGACGACCACATTAAGGCTGCTTGCGAATGGGGTAACACTGACAGACAAGGGTATCACTGGAATATTTGTGGTGAATGGTCGGCAGCGTTGACCGATTGTGCTCCTTGGCTTAACGGGGTTGGACGTGGGGCGAGATGGTCGGGTGACTATGACAATTCCCCCAGATATGGCCTGTGTGATGCCATCCTTAACCTCTCCACTTGGTCGGACGATTACAAGACTCAAGTTCGGAGATATATTGAAGCACAATTGGATGCATTTGAATTGACCAAGGGGTGGATCTTCTGGAATTGGAAGACTGAAAATGCTCCCGAATGGGACATGAAGCAATTATTGGACGCTGGTATTTTCCCCCAACCATTTAGCGACCGTAAGTTCCCCAACCAGTGTGGGTTTTAATTTTATTTTTGGCATATATTTTTGGTTTAATGGTATGAGAGAACACTAAGTAATTCACTAACCATATCCCCTCGAGGATATTCCACGGTGGCAGCGGCCCGTTTGAGCGCCGTTAGGAGAATGTCTGCTGCCAAATCGTACTCGCCCAAGTGGTTATAAATTTGACACGAAAATCGGGCATAGCACCGGTTATTGTGGACGATCCAGGGTACAAAGGTTCGGGATTCCGAAATCATTATTCTGCTGCTAACATCCATCAATTGGGTAAAATTATCCTCCATTTGCTTGGCGCTCATTCCTACTTGATCCAAGGGTACCTCAATGGTGACCATGGCGGTAGTCAACAGATTGGTCAGATTTTCTAACACTGAAGTGCCCCATTTGTTACTAACCAATTGGCCCACAGATCTAGCGAGATCAAAACAGTAGTTAATTATGGCTTCTTCCCCACCAATACTTTTTCTCCATTGTAAAACTTTGGGAATCACGGTAAATGAAGCAAAATTATTGGTACCAGTAAATTTAAACCGATCAATTAACCAGTCCTGTTCTTGGCTGGCATCTCCTCGATATTCGTCGGGCAAATAGGAATGAGAAACGGGAAGGGTATGAATATGGTGCCAATGCTTGGGATCAACATATAGCAATGCACACCCCCGGGGCACCCCAAGCCATTTGTGCCCATTGGAAGTGAAGAAATCGGCACCAAGTGTTTGTAATGCCAACGGAATCATCCCTACCGAATGGGCCCCATCCACCAATGACAATACCGAATATTGTTGGCACAACTTTACCAACCGTTCAAATGGCACCCGAACCCCCGGCATCGACGTGATGGTATCAAACATGGCCAACTTGATATCATTATTATTAAACTCCCGCTCAAACGCCGCCACTACTTGGTCATCTTCTAATGGGTAATTAAGGTCAATGATCACCAACTCCACCCCTACACGCTCGACAAGAAATTTGACAGTATTAGCACATGCCCCATATGATGTAGAAGCAATGGCAATCTTATCGCCTTTGGCAAAAGGATAGCTTCTTAAAATTGCGTTAACTGCAGTGGTGGCATTTGCTACGAGGGCCAATCGGTGATAATCACACCCCACCAATGGTGCCAACGCTTCCAATGCTTGACGATACTTTTCAAGCACAGTTATTCTTAGATATTCATCAGGGTACAAGTAATCTTGCTGCATTTCCTTCAAGTACATGGAGAATACGGGATCAGCGGTAGCTCCATACAGCCCGTGATTAACTGGGACGACTTTATCATCGAATGAGGTGTAATATGCTGCTCGGAATTGGCGGCCAAACGATAATTTTGAATCTGTAATCATGGTTGGTTGAAGGTTATCGGCGCCGGCCAAAGTCGTCAAGAGGGGGCGATCATGAGGGCTCATAATTAATGCCTTGGGGTCTCACGGCTCCTACTTGATGATGCTAAACGAGGTTATCGATCACTATATCTGCACCATGCCGACCCCCAAGCATCATTCGATTTAAAGGATTTAAAGGCAGTTTGAGGTGGACCCTGCGTGGTCGGTTTGCATCAAACATGGGGACCCTGCATCAACGAAATTGAAAAAGGATTAACCAGCCCTCGGGCCAACCTGTAGTTTAAAGCACGTGTGCCCTGTTTATTCATTTGAACCAGCACAGCAACGTCCATATACATCTAAACAAAAAATAATTTGCTAGCCTGGCCGGAACTTATCCTCTGAAGGCGTAGTCGCCTTGGATCCACCGATTCACCATGTCCAACGCATGCTCCGGTTGATCGTATGGAACCATATGCCCTGCATCATACACCCGTAAGAAGGTAAAGTGGTCATAGTTGGTTACCACCCCGGCTGGTTCTCCCCCAGACGTCCAAATGGTTGGTTTGGCCCTGGCAAACTTTTCAAGACCCTTCCAAGGCAACACCTTGGTCCATGCTTCATTCCCCAACCAATTACAAATCCAATCCTTATCACCTACGTATACAAGGACGGGAATATCTTTGTCAAGCAATTCGGTGACAAAGACCTGGAAAGGCTTGGCCCCATCGCCGGTATGGCCAAAGCTCGAGCCCACGGTGTCGTTACACGACTTGAATGAGCTCACTTGAGCACCCAATTGCTTACGAACCTGACCATCCAGTAAAAATTGTTCGATCCATTCCACTTCTTCGTAGCACAAGGAACCACCCTTACAGGGAACTCTAATATCATAAGGATTTAATTTGGTGGCGGCAAACGCAATATAATAGTTGGCAGCACAAATAGTGCCCGCTGCTTGACAGGTGACACTATTGGGGTGGTCATAACATAATTGGGTTGCTTTGACACAATTGGGCGTTCCGGCGGCCATGTTAGCACAGGTGGTGGCATCCACGATGGCGGTTTCGCCTCCTTGACCACACATGTACGGTTGGTAATATGGCCATTGTACCAATGGATCAGTAATCCCATTACCAATGAGCACAGATTTCAAGTCAAACAGCCGATCGGGATGGGTCAAAATTTCCAGGGCAATGGCGGGGACATAGTGACCGCCATAAGATTCACTAGCCAAATGGAAATCGTTATTGGCATATTGGGGGAACTTTTTGAAGAAAAGCTCCAAAAATACATAAACATCCTTGGCAGCAGCGTAAGTCGAATTGATATCATCATTGGCATCTTCAGAGAACGAATAGCCCACTCCAACTGGTTGATCAAAGAAAATGACTGATGCATTATTATTCCACGAATGAGGGTTTAATTCAGGAACAATAGTGGCATTGATCAAACTAGGTCCTAACTCCATTAATAAACCAAGCGACAGCGAACATCCAGGACCACCATTAAGCCAAAGAAGGATGGGGTCGTTCTTAGGGTCATTTCTTGATTCAAAAAACCAGTAGAAAAAGTGTTTTTTGCTATCATGAACATCCAAATATCCAGTGTGATAATTAGCAACATCAAAAACATACTTGGGAGCTCCCTGGGGCTTATGCACTCGAAGAGTATAATCCCTGAATTGTTCCAGAGTTTCAACCGAGTAAATCTGACCCTCACTTTCTATGTCATTGCCAGTAAGAACAACATTGTCGTTTTCACCAAATTCAACCGAATCAAAGCACTTCACCCCCAATACAAGCAAGAAGGTGGCCCACTTCATATTGAATTATTGGGATAAACTGCCGCTTAAAGTAAGGCTATTCATTTGGAGCCCTGTCCCGATAAGCCGTCACGTGCACCGCTGGCTCTCCTCTCACTGATAGCACTAAATAGCCACAATTGTCTAGGGGGAACATCGCTCATACTGCACCAATTGGTTATCAATAGGCGGGAGTAAATTATGCACACCTTGGGTTTCTTCCATTGAAGCAATTTAATTAAATTTACAAACTGGATCCATTTTATAAACCAATCATATAATCAAACTAATTTATCTCTCCCTCCGATTATGAAGAGTTTATTTAAGTTTAACTTGCCATTTCCTCTCCACGTTGCGGATGCGCCATCGCATCTATACAAATTGGACTAACATATGTATAACCTCCGGAGAGCTGGGAACTCGTTAAGGGGGATCAAGCTTGCTTCAAGTTTGCAAATATATCGACGACCAACCAGTATTTTGCTTCACCTGCCATTTCGAAGAGATAAATTACCCCTGGTGGCTACCTTTCGGAGATGGCAATCTAATCAACCAATATCAAAGGATTTCCGAACTGGACCCAGACAAGCCAATGGGGAGAAAGGATCAGGATCAGGATCAGGAATAAATGCTACCGCTAATGGGAACATAAACCAAGATGGTTCACAATCTCACCATAATGATCTGAACAAGACGCAATCTCCACAACCAATCCTCCATCCAAAACGAATCACAAAAGAGCAATTATTATCCCAAGCCAATTCATTTGTACTGAGGATTCGTGCTCGACTTCGTTGGAGTCTTAAGCGGTCAAACCGTCCCTATAATACCGATGATTGGGGAGCGTTCTTCCTGTGGCTTATGGTAGGGAACGTACTCCTTTTCTTTCTTGCCACTACCACCTTCTTCCTGTTGGTTATTTTTACTGTCAATACCGTATTTGCTCAGGAATTAGTTGCCCGAAAAGTGGGGGAGTTCATCACCAAAAACTCCAAGTTGAATGTCACTTTTGAAAATGCCATTGTACCAGGATGGAGGGACGGACTGATATCATTTCGGAAGTGCTTTGTACTGAGAAGACCCCGGCCAGTTAAGCAAAAGAAGCACTTTACTCAAGGATCTCAACTGCAAGCCATGGAACAAGCGGTGCTTCAACAAAGTGAAAACATCGAGTACGAAGATGACGGTAACTATACTCAATTTGATTTGACCATGGAAGAGGTTAATGTCACGTTATCGTTGCGTAAATGGCTCAATGGCACTGGGATTATCGAAACGTTGGCCATCAAAGGCATGCGAGGGGTGGTAGACAGAACTCATGTTCATTGGGATCCTGACGATGATGCCACCAACTATAAGAATGTTTACCATCCAGGAGATTTTGAATTTGACCACTTTTCCATGGACGATGTCTTGTTCACCTTGAAACAGCCCGATAATTTCCGGCCATTTGATGTAGCCATCTACGTCTGTGAACTCTCGAAATTACGTAAGCACTGGTTGTTTTATGACTTTTTGAATGCCGATGCCGTGCTGGGGGCCTACGATAATGCTTTGTTCACCGTTCATAAAAAACAACGATTCGATGATTTTGAACAGAACCATCTGCAACTGAAGTGGAAGCGAATCACTCGATGTCGAGTGGACAAGTTGAACATTGATCATCTCAATGCTGGTCTTGAAGGTCCGTTTGGCTGGATCACCCTGGGTAAAGTCGATATGATTGGCGATGTCATGGTACCAGAAGAAAACAACACCATGAATGTGAGTGAAATTGTAAATATGATTGGGGCTCTGATTAAAAAGGAAGCAACTCGATACAAGAACCCCGAAGTCAAGGAGCCTGCTCACGGTTCATTGCACACTCGACTCACCGCCAGTGATTATACTGATATCTCAAAATACTTTGTGTTGGACCTTACCATTCGTCTCAACCATGTTCGAGCTACGGTTCCATTTAAGCTGCCGGAATTGAGTTATATTAACTACGCGTTAATTCGACCCATTGTTGGTTATATCAATTCAAAGAATACCATCATCGAGATCAAAAACCGAGTGGTGAAGAATATGGAGGATTTCGCCGGGTCATGGACAGTTTATGATTCATTATTGATGGATGATATTTCTGAGGAGGTTTATGATAATTTTGTTGATTATGTCGCCGATGAACAAGAACGATCGGTTCGAATGAGAAAGGTCGGGTTCTGGACTTTACAAGTAGTGCTCCAGATGTTCATTGTTGGTATTGGTTTAGTATCGTAGTTGAACTGTACATAAATCTATAGACCGGCTATAGATTGCAATAAAAAATTACATCATCACAACCAACACAAACAAAGCAATATAACTGGCCAAACTTACAGTTGCAATTAACAACACCGATGATCCCAGGGTGATAAAAAACTCCTTATCTTTATGCGGGTTGTAATAGAAATCAACGTTGTTGCCTTTGTACATGCCAAAAAAGTATAACGTCAATCCTAAAGTGGTATAAACTGCGCCAATGGGTAAAAATTCTTTAGAAAACAATTTAATAATAAGAATGGCAAACGAAAGAGTACCAATGGCAGTTCTGGTATAGGCCCCTTCATAGGTTCTTTGGTGAGCTCTCACATCAAGTTTTAAGTTATCGGCAAGGATATCAAGACGGGAGGGTAAACGTTCACGATTAAGCCCAGGTCGTTGAGACGATGATCCCAGAACATACAGGATACTTTCCTGAAGTTGTGGTTCTTCTGTATATTGAGGTCTGAATGCTACCGGTTCAGTCATGGCAATTGAATCGATTAGAAACAAAAAGTTGATGCGGCGCCACAGTTATAAAGAGTTTGTAAGAAAAAAGTAAAAGCGAAAACCTTAGGTGGTCAAATAATCGATTTCAATCAAATTTATTATCGGCACCATCAATTCATTACCGACCTCCATGAAACAACCTACATGGTCCTCTTTGGTTCACTTGGTCGCGAAAATTATTATACCCTTAACTACTTTCAACCTCAGTCATTGACCTAACATATGCCCCCTCGACGGTATACAGTCAAGCTTAAACTCTCCCAAGAGTTTCTCAAGACCCTTCCTCATATTCCAAGTCAGAAGACAAGGCTTCGGAGACTAGCAGCGGAACGGGTTGCGGCGGCGGCCGCCAACCAAGCCAACCAAGTTAAGCAAGGGTCACCCATGACCGACCCCGACAAAACTACCTTGTCTAATTTCAAAATTAACCTGGGGCTCAAGGGGGACTCCACCGCTGGTCTTACCATGAATACGGTGACTACAACCCTGCTTGACAAGACAGGCAAGCCCTGTCGGAAGTGGGCAAAATCTCAAAGAAAATTCAAACTGTTTAGTGGATTTTCAATTAGCATTATGTCATTTACCGCAGATGACGATGAAAGTGAAGGAAATATCAAAAGGGAAGAAAATGAACATTTTGGAACGGGCACAGATGAAAAAGTGGAAACGGTATCTGTATCGGCTACCCCTGAGCTTGCCCTGGAGGCTTGATCAGATCACATGACTAGCGTCTTGGTAGTAAATATTGACAATTTATAGAAATTTGAACCGGACTTTGCTAGAAGATCTAGAAGATTTATGATAAATGAGATGATTAATTGAAGAATAATGTAGTTCATCACTCTGGTGACATTTATTTCCCGATTTCTTGATCGATCCCGTGATTAATTCAGCCTTGTTACAGAACTCGCGATTCCATCCTCACTGCAATGAGAACCAGAGCATTGGCTAGAACCCTCCATCAAGTCCGGTTCAATCTGTCTGAGGCTTCGGCCACAAATGTGGGCCACACTATTTCCCATAAACAACAGTTATACCTTACTGACCCGGTTACCCCAGGGCTGGTGTTTTTTCTTCCCCATGGCACCAGAGTATTTAATAAGTTGGTCCAGTTTATGAAAAATCAGCAAACTCGGTATGGATTTCAAGAAGTGATCACTCCACTTATATATAAAACCAAGTTGTGGGAAAAACTGGGACATTGGGATAATTACAAGGAAGATATGTTCAAAGTGGTGGGAAATGACGCTTCCAAAGATGATGAGATGCACGAGTATGGTCTCAAACCAATGAATTGTCCCGGGCATTGTATCATTTTTGATAAACTTGAGCGATCATATAATGATTTACCGGTGAGATTTAGTGATTTTTCATCATTACATCGGAATGAATCATCGGGAGCACTTTCAGGTTTAACTAGAGTGCGGAGATTTCATCAAGATGATGGCCACATTTTCTGTGAAATGGATCAAGTGGAAAAGGAAATTGAAAATACGTTGAAGCTAATCAGCGATACTTACAAAGTATTTGGCATTACCGATATTGAATACTACTTGTCGACTCGTCCCGAAAAATTTATTGGCGATATTGCTACCTGGGACCAGGCAGAGGCCCAATTAGCCAACGTATTGAACAAACAAGATCAATGGCAGGAACGGCCTCAAGATGGGGCATTTTATGGTCCCAAGATCGATGTTCTTTTGACCGATGCATTTGGTAAAAAGCACCAGGTGGGGACCATTCAACTCGACTTTCAATTGCCACAACGGTTTGGCCTTTCATATATTGGTAGCGATGGTAATCATAATCATCAACCCATTTTGATTCACAGAGCGGTGTTTGGATCCCTCGAACGATTCTTTGCCATCTTGTTGGATCATTATCAAGGTAAATGGCCATTTTGGCTCAATCCAAGACAAGCAGTGATCTTACCGGTGAATAGTTCACACACCAAAGCCGCTGAAGCATTGCAACAAAAATTAGCTGGTGATATTACTAATGGCGAAGTTGATTTAGCTCCCATGACTGGGCATAACTTTTATGTCGATGTCGATCGGCGCACGGAAACTATTGGTAACAGAATCAAGGATGCAGTACAGAAGGGATACTCTTATATCATCTTAATTGGTGATAAGGATATTGCCAATGGTACGGTAGCCATCCGAACCAGAGATAACCGTAAGGTGGAAAACATGTCCTCCGATGAAGTGTTGGAATTATTTAAACGATTGGAAAAGGAGTATAGGTAGATTGTATATAGAGGCCCTTTTTAACGTTTATTCATTAATATATTACAGTAAGAAATTCTTTTTGATCTATTGCTAAATTATTTCCCATAACCCCGAGAAATCAAAATCTTTTCAATGTCAAACCAAAAGTCCCGGACAATCATTTTATCCCGGAACCGTTTGTCGCCCCGATCAACCTTAATTTCTTTAATATTCCAAGTTTTTAATGCACTCGGAGTGGGTTCACCTTGGTACCCCAAATAAAACCCAGGGTAATTTTGGAATAATTGTTCGGGCTGAGAGTATTTATATTTAGCAAATTGCCAGGCTTGACCGGTGGTGAAAATAGCACATACCCGATCCCAATATTCTGGTTTAGTAAACATTTCAACGTTATCAACTACCATTATTTGGTGGGCGGCCAGGATGAGATTTTCAGAAGGATGATTCAAGGTGATGATATTTGATTGCGGACGATGACTAGGCTCAACGAAATGACCACCTTCAAGAAATTCTTTCACATTTGAAAGCTGAAGCAACGCAGTGGTGGCGGGAGAAACAATGATAATCGGTTGCTTGAGGTTAGACCGGGACCGCTTCACCGCCGATGACGACGATGAATGGGAGGCCAAAGGACTCTTAGACCGCTTCAATTGCTTAGCAAATCTCTTGGCATCGCTAATGAGGTAACCAAAGTCGATATTCTTTGACCCTCGAAGCGCTTGGTTATGGTCCATCAGCTCGCGCTCATTGGATAATATCCGTTCAAGTTGAGGATCAGTAACAGATACCTTGCCTCCATTTGCTTGTTTGTTGCCATCATCCTTAATGAAATCACAACTATCCAGCTTCCCGGAGAAATATGTGGAAAGTTCAGTCTTGACCAAGAACTTGAAGTCAGGAATACCATTCTCAGCACAGGCATTCTTATAATCAACAATCAGGGAATCATTATGGAGCCAACAAAACACTACTGCCCGAAGCTGTTGGGGTTTGTCATCATTGAAGAAGTTGGTTTCAACATCGAGTGGATAACTCTGGCTATCTCCAAATTGTACAGTGGTGGCATCTTTAATGGAATCAACTGGGCCGGCATCGTTGCGAAACGTTATGGCAAGGCCTTTGGTGGTTGCCTCCCTGAGGTCCAGTAAAGCCGTCATGATAAAGTCAACAACCCTCGCACCGTGAATGAAGCTTATAGTGAAAAAACGTGAGGCTTGCGAACCAATTTAGTTGCGAATCAAATTCCAATTTGAGGAGGGTTGTAGGGTGAAGATGAATGAAGGTCGTTGATGAAAGGGTAATTCTGCTTAGTAATTTTCTTTTGAGAGAGTTCTGGTTTGGTTTTATGCAAACGAGGAAAATTTTTAAAATTCACCATTGACAGTAAACTTAAAAAGGTTAACGGTTGAGCCGCTTCACAAGTGTTTCGTTTTATTTGAATTATTCATTTTTACCTTTTTCATCCTAAGGTGGATAGTTTGTGATCCACCGTCTGACAACTGCTACATTAGGGCGCCGCACCAATTACACCAGGTAAGACATAATGCTCTCCCCAGAAGTGCTTAACCATGTTGAACCAGTGGTAGCAGGGTTAAAACGGCAGCAAATCACCGGAGGACGGGCCACTGCTATTGCAGTTGCCCAACTTCTCATGAAGGTTATCTCGACGGTCCGGTGGACGTTCCCTTCAGAACTCATCGCCGTGATCAGAGAAGTTGGGGTGGTGCTCGAACAAGCCCAACCTCATGATGTTGTTCCAGGTAATATTGTTCGTCGAGTATTGGCAATTATCCGTGAAGAAACTGAATCAGATCTGTCCGATAGAGATGCCATGGTGGCCCTGATGTTTTCTCTCTTTACAACCACCCAAGGCGAAGCTAGTCCCGTATCCAAGGCCAAATCTAGTGGGTTGCGTCAAGTGATCATTCAAGGGATCCGTGAATTGATTGATAATGAAATTTCTAATGTGTATGACTCCATCGAACCCATGTCGTTAGAAATGATCCATGATAATGAAATTTTATTATGTCCTACCCCTACATCAGAGCTTATTCTCAAGTTTCTTATAAAGGCAAGATCAAAGAGAAAATTCACGGTATTGGTGACTGAAAATTACCCCAATAGCACTCAAGTGGCTCATCAATTTGTTAAAGAATTGGGAGCGGCCAATATCGATTCAGTTCTCATTCCTGATACCACAATTTATGCCGTCATGTCTCGGGTGGGTAAAGTAATTATTGGCTCGAGTGGGGTTTGTGCTAATGGTGGTAGTGTGTCCAATGCTGGCGTAGGTAACGTCGTGGAATGTGCCAAGGAACACCGCACACCAGTCTTTGCCGTGGCTGGTCTGTATAAGTTATCTCCCCTTTATCCTTATAATACTCGCAACTTGGTGGAAAAGGGTAATCTGGGTAAAGTGTTGCCATACCGGGAAGCTAGATTTGTTGAAAATGTTGAAGCAGTGGATAATCCTTTAACTGATTACATCCCTCCTGAAAACATCGACATTTACATCACCAATGTTGGTGGGTTTGCTCCCTCATTTATTTACAGAATTGTGTTGGACAATTATAAGCCCGAAGATAATGATTTAGTTGATAAATAGAACAATGGATATGGATTTATCACTCACAGTTTGATATAAGTGGCATCAATCTTTTGAAGACTTGGTCCAAGGTATAACATTAATTTTCTCCGGTAAGCGGTTGGATTTTCTCGTTGGATAGGATTACCTTCAAAATAAACAGTATCCAATTCGGGGAGTTTACCAAGTTGTTTACCCACTTCTTCAAATGATGATATCTTGTTATAAGAGCACCAAAAATCTGTTAATTTGGTCAAATGGCTCAACCCCTCCAAATGAGTCAACTTGTTACTAGTAACATCGAGTACTTGTAAATTCTTGTTATTCTCCAATCCCTCAATTTTTTCAATGCCATTATGGGAAAGGTATAATTCTTCAAGTGCCTCCAATTTTTCCAATCCTTCAATCTTGGTGATTCGATTACTTTGAATCGAAAGCACTCTAAGATTTACTAATGTATACAAGTTTTCCAATTTAGGGATGCGATTCTTACCCAACCATAATTGGGATATTGAAGTCAATTTCAACATTTCTTCTGAGATTCGTTCGATTCGATTCCCCCCCAATTCCAAGTTCTTCAATTTGGTCAATGTTTCCAATCCCTTGATCTCCTTGATCTTATTTTGAACAAAATATAAATTTTCCACATTGACTAATGTTTCAATATTTTTAATGTTTTTGATATTGTTAAACGAAAAGTCAACATTTTGCAAGTTAACGAGATGTTTGATGGACGAGGAAATATGATTGATTCGATTATCATAAAAATCCAACTCTTCCATACATTGAGGTAATTGATCCACTGCCACGATCAGGGTAATTAAATTTTGTCGGAGATTAAGCGATTCGAGCTTCTTGAACCGTTCTAAATGAAGGTCTTGTAATGACGAGATTTTTAAATGAATCAATTCGATATAATCAGTATCCTCGGGGATATCAGCGGTCAAATCCTGATCAGCATCAATTTGATCGGGGTGAGGATCGGGGATTACCGTTCCTGGATACTCCACCGGAAGAGGCTCGAGGTCGGGGTTGATGAGGTCATCTTCTTCTTCATCTTCATCTTCAGTATGAGACAAAATATCATCTTCAATTACCGCCGGTACCGGAGTAACCTGAGGAGAAGATGATTGGGGTTGGTCTTTCGTCATTGGTAGTAGTGGCGAAAACTCCAGTGCGGGTAGCTAGAAACGGATGTAACAGCCGTTGTGGGCGGACGACCACTATTAAAAACCCACTCAGGGGTGTGAGGGGTGTAAACTATAAACGAGAGGGCTTTGTCAACTCCTAGCGAACCATTAACTACAACTAACGTGCTAACGATCTTGACACTATAGTGTAAACTGGACGACAAATTACTTTGGATTCGATGGATGTAGTATTATTTACAAAGTGAGACCGTTAGTTATTGGGGAACCGTTGTTCTTCTTGCCAGATGTAGTCGACGGCTTCCCCGACGGTCTTGATTTCGTCAGAGATTTTGTCGGGGATTTCCAAGTCGAATTCTTCTTCCAACGCCACCAACGCTTCCACGGTGTCTAATGAGTCCAATCCCAAGTCTTGTTGGAAGTTTGCTGACAAGTTCAACTTGGACTCGTTGACGGCGGCCACCGTCTTGAGCGCCTCAAAAGCCCGCTTGGTCACTTCTTCAATGGTGATAGGAGGAGCGGCATAGTTTCTGATGGCAATGGGAGTTCTGGCAACGGGGCGAAAAGCAGCGGTACGGAGGGCCAATCTAAACATGGTTAATTGATGGAGATTTGTCTGGCGAGAAAGTTTTTATGGTGCGTACGTCACGTGCAACAGGTACCATACAGACTAGTCAAGGCACATAATAAACTACATGATGATCAATAATTTAGCTTCACAAAAGGTAGGTACATACAATACGGCCAACCTTGAATCACCACGTCAATCAATTTGGCCAAAGATCGTCTAATGCGTCGTACATTGATTAAAAATCGAGCGCTCTCATCAGGTAAAGATGAGTAAGCGTTGTTTTCATGGTTACTGGGCACCATCACCATTACCACGAGCGATTGATGAGTGCCAGCGATGATTGAACTGACAACAAACTTTTCGGAAGTATAAATCAAGGTTAGAGTTGCTGGACAGAAAAGTAGTAGAGCATAGGCGCCATCACAACTAGCCAGGAATGGACTAGTTAATTACGGTTTGGCATCCATGGATCGGCAGGGACAATCACCAACTAATGAACGACACCATGCCGTCGACATGGGGTGAGCATCGAATCTATAGTCCCCAGGCAGTCCCGTACATGTAGACGGAGATGTTTGATGGGTGCACGATGAGAAATATTATATGGTATCACCAGGTAAAACTTGTCATAATTAATCTAAAGCTTATTTCTTTTGCTGGGGCGAGCCCAGCTGAGACGTTACATTCCAAGCGTACCGATTAATCCCATGGCCTAGATAACCCGCCATCACGGAATTCAGTGGGCAATATTTGCTGGTGGAAGTTGCTACAGATCGCCCCCACTACTAACCCCGAGCGCAGCGGGGCCCTCACCATTCGCACTTTTGGAAAATTTCCTTTCTCCATTGCGTGAGTGATCGATACCATCACTTTGATACTGATGTTTACCACCGGACTGTTGCGGGCATCTCTCCCCCGGGTACTGATGACCACGAGGATGTTCTCCTCCACTACTCCCGTGTTTCGGGTTAACAACTCCACCCGGACCAAGGCCAACGTCCACGACCTCAAGACATTTTTCAATTTGATCGGCAGAAACACCATAGAATACTACGATACTTTTGAAGGCGACCTCCAAAAATTCCTCGGCACCTCGTCCAAGGAAATGAAGGCCCTCGGCGTCGATGTCCAACTGAGAAAGTATATGTTGAGATGGATCCATAAGTTTGAAAACGATCTCGAACCATTACGGATCCATCGCCAAGGAAAAAAGAAGAATGGGGGGGAGAGAAAGGCTAAGGAAGTGTTGGCCAAGAAGAAAGCCCTTAAACGGTTGGAAGATAAGGAAAGATTTAAACAAGAAGAGTTGGAGGCCGAGGCCAAGGGAGAAAGAGACTTTTAATGTATATAGCGCATGGCTCACGCCCAATAGATATGAAAATGATCACCAATTGATCTCTGTTGCTGGCAATCTTCATCGGGGTTCATCTTGCTATCGCTAACCCTTTCCTAGAGCGGTAGAAGTAACCAAACTAGGCAACGATTACTAATGACGGCCCAACCAGCGATGCCAATAGCCGGTTTAGCATTGGTAATAGCTCTCACTGCATTGTACCCCTGTTACAGGTTTTGACGTACGCCAAAAAGAAATGTGACATGACTCAGGTACAAAAGTTAGAATAACAATGCTGGAGACGGATTCGAGGTGATTAACGACGTTAGTCGGAACTAGCAATATGTATACTAATGACGTGGTCTCACACACTCTAGACCTTCGCACAGAATAACATCGACAGGCTATCCTTGCCACTTCAACGCCACCTGCTCGGGCCATGTTGAGAATGGGCCCGTACCGGAAGTTCCGAAACAACCACAAGGTGACAACCACAATGTAAATGTCATCTACCTAAATTATCAAGCAAGTGTTATCCGTCCTTAGCCGTTCCCCACATTTCGCACTGCTTTGTCACTCGTGTCGCATCATTCGCTTTAACTAGGTCCAAGTTTCACACGCACTACTATCCCTACGACATGGAAGTGACCTCCGAAGCTGCCAGCCAGAGCAATGGTGAATCCCCCGGATCCCCTACTTCACTGTCGTCACTGTTTGTTCCTATTGAGACTCAAGATGCCCTTCAAGTGATTAACGAGGCCAAGGAGTTCAACCCAGAAATCCTCGCTTACATAAATAAGGTGGCGCTGGCCCAGGTGGGGGATAATTACCATATCATTTCGGTGTTTGGTTCCCAACTGACGGGGAAACTGACCCTTTTGAATAATTTGTTTCATACCAACTTTGATGTCATGGATGATTCTCGCGGTAGATCCCAAACCACAAAGGGGATCTGGATGGCCCATTCTCCCGCGGTCACCACCACCAACCCCACTCGTGTATCCAAGGGTCAACAAAAGCAAATCTTTGTCATGGACGTTGAAGGTACCGATGGTCGGGAACGGGGGGAAGACCAGGACTTTGAAAGAAAGGCAGCATTGTTTGCACTTGCCACTTCCGAAATTTTGATTGTCAATATTTGGGAACATCAAGTGGGGTTATACCAAGGAGCCAATATGGGATTACTCAAGACAGTATTTGAAGTCAATTTACTGTTGTTTGGCCTGGCCAAACTCAATCACACTAGCGACCATAAGGTGCTCTTGTTGTTTGTGATTAGAGACCATGTTGGTAACACCCCGTTGCTGCTGCTTGCTGAGCTGTTGACTATTGATTTGAAGAAGATGTGGGATGGGTTGAACAAGCCTCATGAATTGGCGGAACTCAAATTTGAAGACTTTTTCGATATCGATTTTCATGCCATTCATCACAAGATTTTGCAACCGCAAGAATTCAAACAAGATTTGGCCAAACTTGGTGATCGTCTCGTGGGGGAAAACAATTTATTTAAACCAAAATACCACCACCAGATCCCGGTGGATGGATGGACGATGTATGCCGAAAATTGTTGGAGTCAAATCGACTCCAATAAGGATTTGGACTTGCCAACACAACAAATTCTTGTTGCCAAATTCAAGTGTGACGAAATTGCCAATGCTGCCTTTGCCGTACTTGAGGAAAAATTTGATTCAATTGTCAAGGCAAACCAACCGCTGGATGATACCGATTTGGACAATTTGGCCAAATACATGCAAGACATCAAGGACGATATCTTGGCAGAATATGACGAAGATGCTCAACGTTACAATAATGCCATTTACTTACAAAGACGTCAAGTATTGGTGGATAAGATCCACGCCAAGTTTCAATTTTTGTTTGATGCTCACGTTAACCATGCCTCCAAGGCGATGTTGGCCCAATATGGTCTGGGATTAAAGGCACTCAAGGGTAAAGACTTTTTATCTAGACACGCTCCTCTCCGGGCTAGTCTTGATTCCCAATTCGATACCGTCATCACCATTTTGGGATTGGAAGACGCCCTCGAAACTGAACATTTGAGGAATGAATTACACGCCAAAGCCGATGAAATCTTACAGAAACAACAATTTTATGAATTACTGTCGATTGTTCGCAAGGCGATTAAGAAATATGGCAATAGTTTGGCCAGAACCACCGAGAAAGTATTATTTGAAGGTGACCATGATGAAAAAAATGCTTGGGATGTAATTCAAGGTGAATTCACCGGCATGATTGATGAATTCTTGAATAAGTATGCTGTTGACGGTGGCTATGATTTTGGTTTGGGGACTTCACTGACGAAGAACTCCGAAACGGCCAATCGGTTCAAGTTTCAATTTAGTGAAGCATGGTACGAGCAAACCCGTCTTCTTATCAATAAAGATACCGTGCCCAAGGTGCTCAAAGAACGATTTGAATCTCGGTTCCGTTATGATGAAGATGGCAAACCAAGATTATACCAAAACACCGCTCAATTGGAAATTGCATTTGATAAAGCAAAGGAATACGCGTTGGCAGCGTTTCCTGCCATGTGTCGGGCCCGGTTGCCTAATGGAACTGATGTCAAACTTCCGGTTGATATCTTCCACCCCGATTATATCGAATTGTATGGTGATAAGGGTGGATTTGATGAAAATCTGGATTCTGATGATGAAGAACAAGAATTTGCGGTTATCTTGGATGATGGTGCTCAGAAAGTCATTCTTGCCAAATTCAAGCGGGAGATTGACGCTCAGTTTATTGAAACTCAACGGCTGATCATTCAACACATTACCCAAATTCCTTATTACATTTACCTTGTGATCTTATTCCTTGGTTGGAACGAATTCATGGCGGTAATCAGAAACCCCCTCTTGTTCTCATTACTACTCATCATCGGGGCTGGGGTATATGCGTTATACACCATGAACATGTTATCACCAGCAATTGCCGTCGGTCAACGTATGGCCGATGAAGCAGTAAAGGTGGTCAAGGAAAAATTAAGAGACATGTTACTCGATGAACATATGGTTCATGGCCGGAATTTGGAAAAGACTACTGGTAAAGAAGCCAAAGGGCAACGTCCTGAACCCCGAGATGTGGATGATGGTGAAGTCACCGAGGAAATTGAATTACAAGATTTGTAGTTATATCCTTTTAGAAATCATCGAATCAACGTGTAAATCGCTTTCCTGTTTGGGTAATGTTACGTCATATTAATTTTAGTTCTGCATTATCTGTCACGAGTCTTCAACAAACCCCACAACGGGCCCCGCCTAACATCGATTATGATGCCTTTTGTCCGAGCCGTCCATTGGGCACTCTATAAAAGTGTTGACATGGGGGGTAAGGGATGAGGTCAAAAAGCGCTTAAAGACAGTCTACGGTGGTCATCACTGATGATAGCTATAATTGGTCATTACCTCCTATCCTTCTACTTGATTCTATATAGTTTATTTACCTTTCTCAACTGATCGGTCTACGTCGGTTGGGAAGCGTTTTTCACAAGCAAGTGCCACCTCAGTGCGAACGGTCCCATGTGATTCTTAGGAGACAACCACCACCACAAGGGCACACCATTAAGTTACTCGAGCAGTTACCACTATAATGTAATAACTCCATAAAGGGCAACACCATGTTACCCCTCAATACGGAAAATTTGCTAAATAACGATGTGTATTTCTCACTGGCGATCTTCACGTGCAACGATTGCTTGATTGTACCCCACATCCAAGTTTAAAAACCCCTGAGAATTCTTTCAACGTTCTGATTTTTACCACCGTGTCCCATGAGTACTCTTGAAATTGCTACTGCCGCAGTATTGGGGGCCCAATTACTCGATGCCAAGTACCATGTCAAGGAAGATTTGTTACTTGCCAGAAAGACCATCGCCGAAGCGATTCCTTTTTTGTACCAATCCTACCGGGGGAGAGTGCTGTACTGGTACTACTTTGAAGCGGCGCTGAAGAAATACAAGAATAACCCCGCTGTGTCGTTTCCCCGTCCCAAGAAAAATGCCGCCCCTCCCAAATTGGATGCTGAAGGATACCCCATCTACGATGACCAATTCACCGTGGAAACGTTTACTTACAAGGAATTGTATAACATTGTGTTGAGATTGTCCTACATTTTAAAACATGAATATGGCGTCACTTCCGACCAAACTATTGCTCTTGATTGCATGAACAAACCTCTCTTTGTGTTTTTGTGGTTGGCGTTGTGGAACATTGGTGCTTGTCCCGCCTTTTTGAACTTCAATACTCAAGGTAAGCCCCTTGTGCATTGCTTGAAGATTACTTCGGTGACCCAAGTGTTTATCGACCCTGATTGTAGTGAACCCATCAGAGCCACAGAGGACCAAATTAAGCTGGAGCTCCCCCAATGTCAATTGCACTTTTTGAATGAAGAGGAATTGTACCGGGTGATCCAAAACCCCAAGACTCCCAAATACCGCGCCCCTGATGAAACCAGACGGCCCAATGATGCTGACAATGATTGTGCCGCTCTTATTTATACCTCGGGCACAACCGGTTTGCCCAAGGCGGGGATCATGTCATGGAGAAAGGCATTCATGGCGTCGAAAATCTTTGGCTACATTGTCAAGATTACCGACAAGAGTACCGTTTTGACCGCCATGCCCTTGTACCATTCCACCGCCGCCATGTTAGGGGTTTGTCCCACGTTGTTATCGGGAGGTTGTGTTGCCATTCTGCAAAAGTTTTCTGCTACCACCTTCTGGACCCAAGCCAAACTTTCCAATGCCACCCATATCCAATACGTTGGGGAAGTGTGTCGGTATTTGTTGAATGCCAAATGGCATCCCGATAATGTTGCTCATCACGTTCATGTGGCTTATGGTAATGGGTTAAGAAAGGATATTTGGGAACCCTTCAAGGAAAGATTCCATATTGATATGGTTGGGGAATTTTATGCCCTGACCGAATCTCCCATTGCCACTACTAATGCTCAATATGGTACATATGGTATTGGAGCTTGTCGTAAGTATGGGGCATTGCTCAACTTGTTACTTGGAACTACTCAAACTTTGGTTAAGATGGACCCTGAGGATGATAATGAAATCTGGAGAGACCCCAAGACTGGGTTTGCTCAAGTTGCCGATGTCGGCCAACCTGGGGAATTGTTGATGAAGATCTTAAATGCCGAAAATGTCGAAAAGACTTTCCAAGGTTACTATGGTAACAAGAAGGCTACCCTGGAAAAGGTTGTTCGGGATGTATTCAAAAAGGGTGATGCTTGGTTTAGATCGGGTGATTTGCTTAAGAATGATGAGGATGGGTTGTTGTATTTTGTCGATCGGTTAGGTGACACCTTCCGGTGGAAGTCAGAAAATGTGCTGGCGTCAGAAGTTGAAAATGAATTACAAGGTTCAGGAGCGGTGAAGCAATCGGTGGTGGTTGGTGTGCAAGTGCCTCATCATGAAGGTCGGGCCGGGTTTGCTGTTCTTGAAGTTAGCGATGAATATGCTGATAACCACCAAGCTGCTTTGGATAAGCTTTACGATCACATTTCGAAGAATCTTCCCAAGTATGCTGTTCCCATGTTTATCAAGATTGCTGACATTGAACTGTCCCATAATCACAAGGTGCCCAAGAACGCTTATAAAAAGCAGAAGTTACCCAAGGGTGACTCTGGGCAAGAATTGATTTACTGGTTAAACAAGGATCATTATGAGGAATTGACTGAAGATTCTTGGAAGGACATCTTGTCGGGTGCTTCCAAGTTATGATATTGATATTATAGAATAAATAAATAAAGATGAATGGAGAATGGGGGAATTGATACTAGTATCGCTTGCTCTGATTATCTTAAGCACCTAAGGAAGAAAATGTGGAAAAGTTGTGCTACTCGTATGTTGCAAAGACAATCTCGTAAGGTAACCTCAAAATCACTATGATTTCAAGTTACAACTGTCTACGGCTGCGCTACACTGCTTAGAAAGGACACTTGCCGCAAGTGTTTGTATCTATGCTTCCCTTGCAGCTTTTCCATGTACCTACCAAAAAAGACTTGAATAATGTTTCCATTTGCTGACCTTATTCGTAACTCCCTCGAATTCATCATCTTCATCATCATCATAATATTAATTAATCATGTAACAATTATCTAATTTTTATTTAAAGATTTTCAGCCAGAACCGCTTCTTGTGGTTACGAACCTTTTCAGTGGAAGTATCAGTGCCTGGCTCATGCAGTAACAAAGTATGGATGGTGGGATGGGAACGACGAGGTTCTAAGGCGGGACGGTCATTTTTAGGACCATCGTGTGACATCAGTTTCTTCAAGTGATGAGGAGCGATTTTTGATGTTTGTTTCTGAGGAGTCTCTAAATCACCAAACCTAATATCTCGATGTTTTGGTGGCGGTGTTTGTTCTGGAGTAGATGGTGGTGATTCCACTTGAATCAGTGGAACTTCCCCTGGAGTTTGATTTCGTTTCAACGCTCTCATGGTATCAGCATATGATGCCTTAGGCAGCGACTCCTTTTCCACCCGGGGGGCTTCTGGTACAAGCATCAGCTTGGTTTTATAAGGGATTGAACCAAACGTATTCGACCCAGTGATGGCTCGTGCCACTTTGGCCCCCTTGCCCTTGAAATCAGGATCGATATCTTGAATTTCCTCACAAAGTTTTGCCAGATTATCGGAAATTGTCCTCAAGAAATTAGCAAAGAATTCTTGATCGCGAGGTTGCTTTTTCAACACGGCAATTTCTTTACGGATGTTACGCTTGTAATGCCAGTAGATTTTAGATATTTCTTCATAAGAAGAATACAGATCATCCAGTTCTTGCAGCGACTCCAGGTCGATCAGCTTTAATGACTCCAGGTCACTGATATCAGGGTTCCATAAATTGTTTTCTGTTTCGTCGGGATCACAATCGCGTTTATGGCCATAACGGCTGTCGACAGTTTCTTCCATTTGGTGTTCAAAATGGGTCATATTCAGCGCCAGCACTACAATCACCGGAAGAGGGAAATTGGAAACCAACTTGTCGGTGATTTTATGAGATGTCCATGCTCTCAATGGTGCCGAAACCCCCTTATTTACCTTGGTGGCCGTACATACCAAGTTGGGCTCGTACAATTTATACATTTCCCGAATCACCTGTTTGGTTTTACCCACACAGAGATCCAAGCACACCCGGGCAATTACTTTGGGATTGATCACTTCCATACAATAATCCATAATCTCCTTTGTCAATACTTTCATATACTCTGGCGAGTTTCTTTGTCTCATTCTCATTTTCGGAGTTAACGGGGTCGACCTCGAATAGATAGGAGTACTAATTCCCCCATGGCGCTGGCGAAGCAATTGTTTGGAGGGGATGGCCAGGGTGACAACCACTGTATCACCATCTTCGATAAAATTATAGAGAATCCAATCTAAGGCTACCCAGGTGTGCATTCGGCCTGAGATGTAGACCAAAATCACCCGATTGGGCAAAATGGGTTTCCTCCAACCATTTTCAGCATTATAGAGCTTCATTTTATACAAATCATCCCATTTTTCATTAGTTTTGGCCATGGTACTACCTCTAAACGTAATAATTGGTTTGGTGGGATATGCAGGGCGAGTCGCCTGTAACATCCGAGCAATCTCCATCATATCGCCATCATCACGGAGTGGAGAGTAACTTGAAGCTCGACCTCGAGGATCGGGCAGTCTCAGACGACCACGGGACTCGGATGGGTGTCGATTAAAATGGAGATGATCTCCCACTTGCCAGTGGTGATCCTCAATATCCAAATCGGGATCCCAATCCAGATTATCGTCATCATAACCAATATTAATGGTATCAAAGGAAACCTTGGGTCGATATTGATTCTTAATGGGGTTTTTGGTACTTCCATCACGTTTCTTGTCCACCTTGAAATATACCTGACGGTATTCATCATCGCTACGATGATTTAGCATGTCCAATAAATCATAGTGGTGTTCAACTTTGGCCAGGTTCTCCTTATGAGCTCGTTCTTGAGAATCAATTAATGGTCCGTCGGTGGAAGCCCGGTATATTGGTGTGGCCATGGGGAAGTAAAAAATGTCTTCGGCGAATCGACGGCTGTCAAGTCGACGATTGTAGTTGGCAATTGCGCGGGGCAGTCGTTTCGAGGACCAACTGCCTGCATAAAATATCCCAATCGTTCGTAGCGGTTAACACAGACTCAGGCGGTATTAACCGATGATGGAAGGTCAACGTCGGCGGCGGCGCCCCCACTTTGGGCTTCTTTTGGCGGTTTATTGATCGCCAATGTCACAATAGCACTCTTCTGCAACCACCCGGATTTGTCCTTTAGGCACGTGACTAAACCGTTGGTGTCAATTACCTTTCAAATTGGTATAAATAGTAAAGTTCTTTTCTCAAGGAAATGTGTTGCTGTCATTTTAAATTACTGGGATCTATTGAGTTTTGCTGGGTTTATGGCTACATTGTTAGTGTGATCTGGAACGTTATGGACTTGATAATGGGACGAGGGTGGAGGCAATTGACAATGGTCGATCAATCACCCACTCCTGACGAACTATACCCTATTTGAACCGAGGGTCGCTGCTGAACTATCAGTGACGATTAACTTGATCCATTATCAGTGTGGCCACTGTCAAATCATCTTTGCTAGCCGGTTGCCACGTGATCGGCTACCAAGAGCAATTCTCAAAGGGGACATTTACGTTCCGGTGGCTAGGCCAACTTAGCGATTGCAGTATACAATACGCCCCCTTATGACAGTCAACCGCCATAACAAACGTCATTAATCCCATGGTTTAGTGGACATTGTTCTATGATACCCACCCTTAGACCCCATGCAGGCCATTGCCGACCGCGTAGACAGCGTGCAACAATAGTCTAGCACTCCACCTCAACCATTAGAGGAGATGCTGTTGACGGGGTATAACACCAACTCGATCAATTGGGATTGGGAGGAACAGTATGAGAATGCCGAATATCTAGAAAGAAGTTTAACCGAACCGGGCCATCGCCTCCGTCCCTTCCTGTGGATAGCGTTGCCTGTGCTGTCACTTTCGCTATACCACCATGTATGTCAAGCGTTGGCATCATTACAAGGTCCCAATGGACATCAACCTACCCGCAAAGATTTCATTATTTCCGGACTCATGGGGATCCCTGTGGATTTGGCCCGAAGTCAATTAGAGAGCCGATCCGCTATCGAAATGTGGATAGCGGTTCTACGAAGCCCGGTGCAAATTTTACATACTTGGCCCAGTGAACCGCCCGTGACATCTTGGTATGATAACAAGGATAAGTTTGAGGCCAACAAACTCAAGTATCTTGAATCCTTACAACTTCCAATGAGTGATGGGGTTCCCAGCAAAATCTATGATTTTGTCCAAGGTGACGAAGGGTATTTTTTGATTGGATTGGTGTTTTACATGCAATATGCTTTGGAAAAAGCATTCAATCCATCACTTATGTGGCCATCTAACCAGTGTCTAAGCAAGGGCCCCTTTGAAGGTCCCACCCAGGACCCCCCCGATGGTTCCACCAATGGTCCCAGTCCTGCGCGAGCTAACTCGCCAAAACCACAACCAAGCGAAGGGAAAAAACTGACAAAAACACTTCAGAAAAAACCCCTGACGGCGTTTAACGAAATTATGACTGATTTGCATCGCGATATTCATAGAATTCATCTCCATGATCAAGTTGAAACCACCATTAATCAGCCAAGGGCAAGGCAAGTGCTAGATAATGAGACTCCTGAACCCCCCGAGTCTTTGCTGGTAGCTCGGGAAATAACCACTGGAAAAAATGTCAATTCATCATCATCATCATCATCATCATCTACTCCAAGCCCTCGGCGTCTGCCATTGGTTCCGGTGGCACCATCAAAAAAGAAGGCTGCCAATGCATCGGCCAAACTGTCCAAGACATCCAAAGAACTGGTATCACCACCTTCCGGAAGTTCGTCACTGTCAAGTATCATCGGTCAATCCCAATCAAGTGGTACACCTCCTCCTCCATCTGATGTCAATGAAGACTTGGGTGGATTTGAAGACGAGGATTCGGAGGATTTTTACCAAACGGTGGAACTTCTACAAGACCTTTTCCCTACAGTGGCCGCTTCCGAACTTAAAATGCTCGTACATGTTTCGGATGATATCGATGAATTGGTTGAATTTCTCTTTATGGAGCAAGAAGAGAGCCTCTACCAAAGTGGTGAGATTAATTGGGATGAACAAGACCCGCCTACCAAGGAATACTCTACGGAAGTTTATCAATTAAAAGAAGTATTCCCTAACTTTGACCTTGATGCCATTGATCAAGCACTTAAACTGCACTATAATCAGGTTTCTGAAACGACGGAATACTTGTTAAACCAGGATGACCAAACTTTTGCTGTTTATGACACTCCCCATCCCAACAACAAGTCAGAAACCATCAGTTCTCTACTTGGCGTCTCGCAGGCGGTGGCGCAAACCTATTTGAATCATAGTCATAAACTAGCCGATGCCATTTGTGAAATTATCATGTGGCATAATGAAACTGGACCCGAGGCTGAACCTGCTTCGACCACTAGGCGGGTCCAACGGGGGCCGCTGAGAAAGCAAACCACCCGAAAGTATTACTACCGGGCCTCCAATCCTGAGGCGCGTGAACTTAAGGAGCTTTATAATCTGAATCCCGAATTTCGGTCAAATTTTCTGCTCAAATTCATGGTGCGGCTGTTGATGTTCTTCCAAGGGGACGTTCAACGGGTAATGACCCTTGCTACTGAGTTATTACATGGTGGTCATGCTGGTAAGGTCAATGACCGATTTGCCATTATTTCCAAGCGCAAAGAACCAACTCAATTGACCAAGGAGGAAAAATTGCAAATAGCAATGCTGATGCCTTCTCCTGAACCGCAAATGAGAACCCTTACTAACAGTTTTGCTGAAGTTGCTAAAAAGAATGATCGTGTCAAATGGTCTACGATTAATAATAATTCTCGCAATAAAGCCATGATGGGAGAATCATTTTCCAACTTTAAGAAACGCCAAGATAAAGCCATCCCTCCAGAAGCAGTGCTGAGAATCCAAGAGGTGAAGTTCGGTCACAAGGAACTCGATTTACATGGATTAACCGTGGCCACAGCTATCACTACTGTGAGAATGGCTCTTGAAATGTGGTGGAGAGGAGAGAAACAAAAACGGGAAGAACAAGGCCAGTTACATAAGTACGGCCTGCAAGCGGTATTTGCCGGAGAGATTAAGGTGATTACCGGCCGGGGGCTTCACTCTCAAGGAGGGGTGCTGGTGGTACGTAATGCCATTGGTAAATTGTTAAAGTTGGGTAACTATGTATTTGAGGATGTGGTGGGAGCCTACGTGGTCAAGGGCAAGAGGGAGAGACAATAATATACATACAACGACCCTCACCATAATGGCAAAGGGCGTTCGGCACCAACCAGTTTGTGTAAAACCTAAAATATAGCAAGGTTTGAATGCCCTGATCTAACGCGTATTAACGAGATATTATGCCATTTCGGCTATTTTGTAAGACCGTTAATGACAAGATTTACTTCATTACCAAGGGTGGGTGATTGTAGCCAACGGTTGTCCTTAAAGGTGGAGTCAGTAACCCTGGGGTGAGGCTGGTCAACTCAAACCGCTACCACTTAGATGTTTATCGCCACGGTATCAATGTGGGGCAAACAATTCTCGGAGGTGGATAACCCAATGTTCTCGACTTTTGTTCGTTGCTATTGTTGTTGTGTCGTGCCATGCCATACCATGTGCACCTGATGCACATGGCGCTTGCCACCTCTTATATCTGCAATCAAAGTTTACAAAGCATGATTGACGACACAGGAATGGTTAGCTTAGGTAGCGAGTATTTGTTACTTAATCGGTTCCTGGCAAATTTCAACTTTAACCGACTGGTTGTACAAGGCAACCCAACCACATGCACCAACAGCATTGGCATGGGATGCGCACGCGTGCCTTTATTGGCCAGCCATTGCATTGGCGATGCCTAGAAGTTGGATCAGCCCCAGGGGTTGAAGTAGGTAAACTGTAGGCTCAACCATCCACTTAGGGGGAGGGGAGGTAGGGGCCGTGACCATTCCTCAATATTCTCGCACTACACCCCCTCCTGGATACGAAATTCTTATTATTTTACGACGATCATCCCCCGGGTAATGTAGGAAAAAACTTTGAAAACGCAGGGTATGTCTTTTTTGAGGTACAGGGACATTGGACGTGGGCCACGCGCGGCAAACAATCCCTGTGATCTCGATGGAATCGCTCCTATTGTTTCGCCGTCCAATCATCGTTGTGGTAGGGGGATCCTCATCGAGAGTCGTCGTTGGCCGCCCTTGATCGGTGGAACGCGAAGTTAGCCGTATGTTACATCAATTAGATTTCAAACTGGCAGCAGTTGCCGTAGGGTGGCAACCGCTGCCACTTTGTCGTCCATCCAACCAGTTACTGCCAGATGGAGATCCCCGGGTATAATTGATCTAACCAAACCAAAAATCACCCCACCCCCATCTTGGTGTTTAACCCCTGACTAGAGGATGCGATATAGCGTGGGGAATTAATAACCTCTCTAAAATTTAATTTGGTAAATTACTCAGGGGGTCACCGTAGATAACCAAAGACAACTTTCCACGATAAATCTTCCCATTACCATAATCAATTACATTCCAATGGGGGTCTGCTGCCAGAGTATATCCTACTGACCCCCTCTCCCCCTTGTGGTGCTCGGTTCGCGCCCTCTAGTTTTTTTTTTCCAGTGAACCTCACCACACCAACATCCCACCCACGGTCTCTCCTTGACGAAACATAACAAACCAGGTGACATTGCTCTCGTGTTCCGTTAGCGTGAGGTGAAGAATCAAGTCAATTTATTTCATACCAAATCAACCCAAATGGACGGTTCGGCGCTAGTGCTGCCCCAGAGACCTGCCAGTGCCTCGATTACCAACGGGGATGATTTTGTTGATGTACCAGAAGTAGAGGTGACGGCAGATCCCGTGGTAATTTCCGAATCGATTACTCCTGGCGAACATCTGCTTCTGTCCCCGCTTCAGCTCCATGATACTATCAAGACCACCACCCTCGTGGTGCCAACGGGGATGCGGGAACCCCCGTTTACTCCTGACGACGACGTCGCCTCCAATTCGTCCCGAGCCCTTTCCACCACCAGTGCCCATACCCTTGATCCTGGCAAACCACCCCAATTGGATCTGCCACTTTCGCGTCAACTGCTGGCACCTGGCTTAGCTCAACCCCTGCCCCGTCCTGATCAACTGTTTTCGACGGTGGCCCTGCCTCGAGGTGATGATATCGTGGTGAGGGTGCTGTCTAAACCCGACAACGATCCCGTGGTGGTATCGGCCACTGACTCCACCTTGGTGAGGCCTTTACTGCCCCAGGTGGAGCAAAAGGATACCCCCGTGGCATCCACCCCTCCTCCCGCCAATTTTCCTTCCCCAGTCATCCCCCCACAATCACTGTCGGCGCTGTCACCCAAATTGGGCCCCCCTCACACCCCCAAGCCCATCCCGGTGTCACTGCTTCTCCCTCCCCAACAACAGTCCTCTTCGGCTCCTCAACTGTCGTCCCACTTACCTTTAGCTCCACCCCAGCTGCGAACACCCCTGTCAGCAACGGTGATTCGGCTGCCGCCACAAGCGTTTCCTCCCTCACAGCGGCAAACTAGTGTGGCCACCACCACTTCGACATTGCTGCAGCTGTCGAGATCAAAACTGTCGCCGGTGGCCCCCAAAAAGCGTAAGCTGGGCAACCGAGTCCGAGGGGTACTTAAAGAAATGTTTGGCGGTAATAAGCTGAAGGGGTCGCAACTGCCCAATGGCTTTTCCTCCCAAAGCGCCGCCGACACCATCAACATGAAAATTTCCACTCCATTTAATGCCAAACATGTGGCTCATGTCGGAATTGATGATGACGGGCTGTACACCGGTCTTCCCCTTGAATGGGAACGACTTTTGCAAGCGCTGGGCATTCTGAAAGATGAACAAGAGCAACATCCACAGGCTGTGATGGACATTGTCGCTTTCTATCAAGAAGGTCTGTCTGAGAATCCCGATGACCATGCACTCAAAAAGTTCCAATATGAAAATCGCAATAATCTGGGGCTGATAACCACCCACTCCCTGCTGTCTCCCCCTCTGACTCCAGGGGGTCCCCTGCTGCCCCTGGCGCTGGCGCCGTTGGTTGGGTCAAAACCACCCGCTTCTCATGAATCATTCATTCCCCTGAGACCAGCACCAAAACCCCCGGGGTCTTCACCCCAACGGCCACCGCCGGCGGCGAATCAGGTGGTGGCACCAAATACTCAATCGCCGACAAAGATCCTGTCGTTCATGGGCCGGCTGTTTTCTCTGAAATCTCTCAAGGGTTTACGCCCAAGAAAGTTATCCGAACTGCTGGTCAAGGGTAATAGTGGCATGACACCACCATCGTTGGTACTGATTCCTAAATCAAAACTGCATTCGCTGCTGTTGGTTCTGCACACGGTGGGGTATGCCTATGATCAAACTGATAACCTGGCTACTGCTCCCATTACCCAATCGCTGAGATTTGATGCGATTGATGTACCAAAGCAACGAAAGGAGGCCCCTCGCTCAAGACTTCCTCAAGCGCCCCCTCCACCTACCACCACATCGGGTTTACCTACCACGTTAGGCCCGCTGCTGCCCCAAATGAATGGTGGGAGTACTGCTCCTCTGGCATTACCCCAGCTGCCCCAACTGGAGTTTCAGCAAAACCAGCAACTGTCAGTAGCTCAGACCCAAGCTCAGCAACAACCAGCTGTTTCTCAACCCCAACAACAACAACAACAACAACAACAACAACTGACGGAGGCGGCTCCAATTCTGGTCCCACCTCCTGCTTCATATGGTCCATCGCACGCTCTCGATCAACTTACCCTGCCTGGTACTAAGGAAAAATATTATGAACAGCAACTGCTTGCTAGACAAGCACTGGAAAAGGTTCAAAAGCAGCATCAACTCTCCCAAGTTTCGCTGGCACCCTCGGTGAAGAGCAAGGGTCGAGATGCTAAGCAAGCCCAGATTCTTCAGGCGAAGAAACGGGAGGACAAGAAGCGTAAACATCAACAAGTGATTTCCAAGTTGCAATCAATTTGTTCTGATGGTGACCCTACTCATATTTACCAAATTTTACGCAAGATTGGCCAGGGGGCACTGGGCGGAGTGTATATTGCTGAGGTGGTGGATAACCCTAGTCGTCATGTTGCCATTAAGCAGATGAACTTGGAACAACAACCCAAGAAGGAATTAATCATCAATGAAATCTTAGTGATGAAGGGGCTGCGACACCCCAATATCGTCAATTTTATTGACCTGTACCTTGTTAAAGGTGACCTTTGGGTAATTATGGAGTACATGGAAGGGGGCTCTTTGACAGATATTGTCACTCATCTGGTGATGAGTGAAGGGCAAATTGGTGCTGTGTGTCGCGAGACCCTCAAGGGGCTCTCGTTTTTGCATTCAAAGGGGGTGATTCACCGGGACATTAAGTCGGATAATTTATTGCTTGATCTTCATGGTAACATCAAGATGACCGATTTTGGCTTTTGTGCTCAGATCAATGAGATTAATTTGAAGCGCACCACCATGGTGGGTACGCCATACTGGATGGCGCCCGAAGTGGTGCTGAGAAAGGAGTACGGGCCCAAGGTAGATATTTGGCTGTTGGGGATCATGGTGATTGAAATGATCGAAGGAGAACCTCCTTATTTGAACGAAACTCCCTTGCGGGCACTTTATCTTATTGCCACCAATGGTACCCCCATGTTGAAGGAACCAGAAGCATTGTCGACTGATATCCGTCAATTCTTAGCATGGTGTCTCCTGGTGGACTTTAATCAACGGGGGACCGCCGAAGAATTATTGACTGACAAGTTCATCGTTGAAGCCGATGATGTCCTGCTGTTGGCACCATTGGTAAAGATTGCCCGCATGAAAAAGAATGATGAGGATAACGACGAGTAATTAGATATGTATTATACTGGTGGTGAAGTTTTCACAACTGGATTTGATGGTAATGAATGAATATTCACCGACGGAAAATAAGACTCATTCGCGAAAGTTCAATTAGAGGATCAAATTTCATGGTTAAAACTCCTCTGCCCAGGCTACAAATCGGACAACATGCGGGGGTCAGCAAGGCAATCTTTTCACTGGTGATGATCTTCGGGATTTCTGTGACCCAATTCATATCGATCTTATTATTTAGCTTGATCGAGATTTTGTGGCTTTTTCAGTACATTTGAGCTCCGGCTGGAAATCGGCCGTTTCAGACAGAATGGCACAGCATCCCAATAACGAACCTCGATTAATTTCTTGGCCTGTATTTATTTGTAGCAACCAAATTGATGCCAAATGTGCATTTGTACCCGTGCATCTGTGCATGGGGTCGGCTCTGCCGGGACGCTGATCCGAGCCTTTTGATGTAAATGGTGTTAAAAGCTGTTATCAAACAGAGCCATACAGAGATTCTAACCAGGTATGACAAGCGTTGAAGTTGATTACAGTGGGGGGTATCCCCGCCATGAACATACTGATTTGTGCATAAAATATAAAATTAGAACAATTGCCACCCGAGAATACGATAGTTCATGCTAAAGTTGGCGAAGTCAGGAAAAAATCGGCAATTCTCAGAATGCCGAAATATTCTTCAGGATCGAGTTCATCCACCAGTTTCGGCTTGTCCGCCAATTTTTTTAATAAATGGTTTTCAAAAAAGTTCACCAGGTCATGCACGCCATATGGTTCGACATACACCCGGATATTGCTAGTATTTTCGACGCCATGGCGGATGTATTGATGTTTTCTAGGGTCAAATACCCCATTGGAATCACCATAGTGATGTTCATCGTAAAGAGGACAGTCTAAAGCATACTTGCACCATTCCAAAATATCGTCTCTGAATACTTCATCCTCTCCTAGTATTACCATTACTTCGTAGCCAGGGTCACTTAGGGTTGGAATGTCTTCCCAGTCTTTCGACGAATAGTCACAATTCCCTGGCGACACCATTACTTGTTCAAGAGGAGTATCTCCAATGATTTGATTAACCCGGCCCATATCAGCAAAGATGTCATACTGGATGATATCACGGCCATCGTTATCATACCACAGATGGCCCGGCTCAAATTGATGAGCATCGGGGACAATTTTCACCCATGGCAGAACAAGGCACACCTTTTTAGGAAAGGGATACTTCGCAATCACATCATCGGTTTGGTTTTGGCGTAAATATTGTAAGTATGCGAGCGCCAAGTTACCCCCTGCCGAGTCGCCCATAAAATAGATGGTATCATTGCCCTCCTCAACTAGCTTGGTATAAGTTTCATGCAACTGCATCAATTGATGAGGAATGGTAAACCCTTGACTTGCCAAATTATAGTCCAAGAACAACACCGACATTTTCAGTGATTGGTGATTGCAAATCGACCAAATCGCCAACGTCAGTTCAATCTGCAGTGGCCCCGCTTCGAAATAATAACCGCCACCATGGAGGTAAATTAAAATGGGGTCCAGGGTTTTGCGATCGGCTTGATGCGCCAACCAAATCAGATGGTCATCGTACATTTTTCCGAACGACCCACACTTTTGTAAAAACAGTCGATGGCTAGTCTTTACAATCCGGTTCAACATGGTAGTATTGGGAATGAAACAAATATACTTGCAATCCTTCACCGGTAGCAGCAAAAAGGTGTTATAAGTTGCAACTTTGGCCAGATTTCCTGGCTGATGCTTGTATTTCCGGTACGGACTTATCCCCAAACATGCCTTAATCATCACCCCCACCAGTCGTAGGGGCAACCCTAGTAGAATAAGTAGACCCTTGAGCAGAATCATGGAAATTTTTGATAGCGGCTCGGCTTCACGTTTTAAACTAATGTGCAAGTCTAGATTGCCCTGCACCCGACACGTCTCGTTTTAGGTTCTGTGCCGGAGGTCTATCAGGTCCCTCCCCCCCAAGTCTGGCCATACATTAACGTCATTACCTACCTACAAAATAAATGCCAGCGAATTCGGGTGATATTGCTTTATTTACAATTTTAACCAATAGTGGAGGGTAAATGCCACCTGTAGCTGCACATCTCAATATTGACATTGACGGGTTGAGGAGGTGAGTAGAAAGGGTAACTAGACGCTTGAGGGATTTTCTCAATGGGGTTCCCTCGGTTATGATAGGGCATTTGATAATCAGGTACGTGATGTTGCCCAGAGGATTAATTGACAAACCCGGCTACACTTGGGCCGGCGATTTCGGAGCTATGCTGAGGTTGTTCCGGCAGGTGACCCCGGCCGGTGAGACTTCAATCGCCGTGGCCCTTGACCCATGGCCATAAACTTAATTGATGATAATTGACAACTACTCAGGTCTAAGTGAATCATCAGTGCCAGAAACTCCCCCCGCCACTTCAGTGCTACCACTACAGTTGCTATTGCGTAAACTTGATACACAGGGAAAGAGAGGGTTCGCGCACGCATGAAGTAACCCAGTGACTATGGCGATCAATAGGATGAACAGTTTTTGTGATCACAGTGATTATCATTAAGTGAATGCCACCTATTGTTTCGAAGAATAATATCACTTATCATTTCTATTTTGGGATTGATCAAAACCATTTATCGACCCTCACCATGCTAGTATAAGCCGCACGCTGGCAGAGTTAGTGATCGGAGTGACGTCATAGAAATACACCCCCCTCGCCATGTCCGGTACCCCCGCTCATGGCAACAGCCGCCGGTATATAAAGCATTGTCATACCGACGAACAAGATTTTTGATTTTCATTCTCGGTTCTTGCCACTTTAATCCCCAATTATCTAACCATGCCCGAAGATACCAAAGTGGAGGTCCAACCTGCTTCTGAATATCAACTGTACTTGAACAATGACGGTATTGATGATTTGAGGCCATTGGACCGCAAACACAAGGTGCTGAACTTGTCCCTCTCTGATTTAAGCCAATGGCAAAATGGTTTAACCAAGTTGCTGAGTTCCACTTCTTTGAATAAGCAATCGCTGTCTAATTTGAAAAAGGTTGATTCGTTGGCCAAGTTGCTGAGAAATGCCCTGATTATCAAGCGGAAGCGTAAAGATGTCATTGACCACGAACGGGTAGCGTCGTATGCGTTTTGTTTTGATATTGATGGGGTGTTGATTCGTGGCCCCGATACCATCAATGAGGGTAAGGAGGCGCTCAAATTACTCTATGGTGATAACAAGTACAATGTCAAAGTTCCTTGTATCTTTGTTACCAATGGCGGTGGCAAACCCGAGCTGGTGAGGGCTCAAGATTTGAGTCAGCGGTTAGAAGTGCCGATTACTCCCGAACAAATCATTCAGGGTCATACCCCCATGAAGGATTTGGTCGATGTTTACGATACGGTGTTGGTGGTGGGGGGGGTGGGTAACGTTTGTCGTAATGTTGCCGAACTGTATGGGTTTAAGAATGTCTATACTCCCCTCGATATTTTAGCCTGGAACCCCGCGGTGTCGCCCTATCATGATTTGACTGAAGAAGAGAAAAAGTGTGTCAAGACGGGAGTTGACTTCTCCAAGGTTAAAATCCAGGGCATTCTTGTGTTTGCCGATTCAAGAAATTGGGCCGCCGATCAACAAATCATATTGGAATTGTTACTTTCCAAGGATGGTGTCATGGGCACTGAATCGAAAACTTTTGATGAAGGACCCCAAATTTATTTTGCCCATTCTGATTTCATCTGGGCCACCAATTATAAATTAAGCAGATATGGTATGGGGGCGTTACAAGTGTCTACTGCGGCGTTGTACCGGGAACATACCGGTAAGGAACTCAAGGTCAACCGGTTTGGTAAACCTCAACCTGGTACGTTTAAATTTGCCAATAAAGTATTGGCCAAATGGAGACAGGGAGTTTTGGACGACCACTTGAAGAAGTTGTCCATCAATGACCCAGAAGCAAAAGATGCCGATATTTTGATTCAAGAAAATGGGGAAGAAATCATCAACCAAGAAAAATTACAATCATTCCACGGAGATTTCGATGACTCTGATGAAGAGGAAGACAACAAGAAGCGGTTTTCAGGAAAGCAGACTGATGAAAAGATCCAGTTGCAATTACCCCCTGCCTCCACCGTGTACTTTGTTGGTGATACCCCTGAATCTGACATTAGATTTGCGAATTCGCACGATTCACTGTGGCATTCAATCTTGGTGAAGACTGGGGTGTACAAAGATGGCACCGTTCCCAAATATTCGCCCAAATACACGTGTGACAATGTTTTAGAGGCGGTAAAGTACGCTATTGAAAGAGAACATGTCAAAGAGTTGGAAGAATGGAACAATGGCGCTGAAGTTGACGATAAATCGTCCCGCCTTAACTTTGCTGATCTTGTTTTGACTCCTCTGGAAGAAGCCACTGAACGGCCAGCTGTCAAGTTGCCTCCTCAACCTCATGAATACGAAGAAGTGGAGGTGCCCGACATTTTGGCTCAAGAGATTCACAAGGTTAAGGATGTTGGTGTATAGTGTAGATTAGATATAAATTCTGGCAATATCCCTAGAAGCATGTGACATAGTTATGTATAAATGCAATAGAAATCTGAGGGCCGGTGATATGCAACGCATTAACTTTATTCGGTTAAATTACACGCGTCATTTCATCCTGCACCTAGACAAGGGGTACCATCAATAATTATCTCGATAAATCGATCGAGAGTAGTGTTGACAACCCAAAGTAGACCAGGTGGGGGTTATTTGGGAGTAAATATACCCCATCTACCCCGGTAAACTTTTCCATTCATTCCAAGGACAATAATCACTGCTGGTTAAAATTACCTGGTTGTCTTTCCTAATTGGGATGGAGCCCAGTAGACATAATTTCTCTCCAGAAACAAAACCTCACGCTTGTCCAGTTATCTTGACACGCGGTCATGCTCATCGATAATTACATCGACCTATTTGAGAATGCCAACAAGCGGCATGAACTGTTGGAGAAGTTGGAAAAGGATGTCAAGCAACAGCTCCGACAATTGGAAGCGGAAAGGATTAAGTTGAAGCAAGTGTTGGCCGATATTCGCCGGACCAAGGATGCCAACAAGGTGGAAGAACGTCAGTTGGTGGCCATCAATGAGCTGTTGAAACAATTCGAATTGACGGCTCAACAAGTGGCCAGAGAAGAGTTAGGGCAGGCCCTACAACTGTCATCAACCATCCAACCAGCTCAGATAAGTGAACAATTGTTTAATCTTATTGATAGAGTGTCTCCGAAAAAGACTGAAGTCAAGGTGGTTGAAAAAGTGGTAGAAAAGATTGTTGAAAAAGTGATTGAGCCGCCTTCATCCTCGTTTTCGGATGACTCTACCATGGTTGTTGATCAAAAATCATCCAAACCTAGTTCTGTAACAATTTTGGAACCAGCAATGCCGTTGCTGGATATTTCTCATTATTATCCATTTCTTCACACTACCAAACCGAAAAACTTGGTGGAAGATGTAAATTTCCGATTGCCGCAACCGGTAGTGATGATTGAATCACTGGTCGATCCCCAAATGGCTACTAAGATTGCCCTGATCCAAATGTCCTATATTGCCAACCGAGTTCCTTTCGATGAATGGGGGGTATTGCTTAATCGTTATTTGAAAGATGAAGCCCTCGATGCCTATCTCGATTATTATCACACCAAGCACTCAATGACATGGTCAGATGTCCTTTATTTGTTCTTTGCTGATAAGAATTTGTATGTCTTTAATGCCCAAGCGGTGGAAAGATGGACGAAAATGCGGCCACAACCAGGCAAGTCGTTAGCTGAATTTGTGTCTGAATTTAAACAAGCGGTGGCCGCAACTGCTCCCTTTCCAGGGCGATTAGAACTTGAAAAGGCTCTTTTGGTGCTGATGATTGATATGCCGTATGAAGTTATCCAGCACTTACAAACCACAACTGACCGATATGAATTGTATCGGGTTATATTGCAAAGAGTTAGGTGATCATTTCGTTGGGTTTTTTTTCATAGGTTTCATCGAACATCAGTCGATTGTTTGAGAAACTACATTTTAAATGTATTATTAAATGTGATAATGTCTGTCGTTATACCCTCTCCACAATCGCCCACCAATTATCTCTATCATAGCCTTCTTCAACCAATTTACACATGTTGGTGGCCTCACAATCTTCAGTAAGTTCACCCTTTTTGTAAAGATGGTAGTAGCGATATTTGGTTTCATCGGGTTTATCCTTCTGACGGTATACCCAGGGCACCAACAAGTCTTGTTCCCCACCTTCTTTATATCCCCGTCGCAGATTCTCTTGTTCAAGAGCCCAGCAATAGACTAAAAACTTGCCGCCAGGTCTAACTTTGGATAAAATATGGCTTATTGCTTGTCTACGGCGCTCGGGAGTAGCAAAATGGTGAATAACAGCAATTGAAATGGCAAAATCAAACTTATCATCAGCATGGGGTAAGTGCAAACCATCGGAAACTGCCAAATTATAATTGGGATTGATACCATGTGCACATTCAATGAGCCCCTCCAGACGGTCGCTACCAATAATAAACAACTTGTCGTTGACTCCCAAGTATTTCCCATTCCCACATCCAACGTCGATGCCTACCGAGTATGGCGATTGCAGCATCAAAAACCGTTCAACCACGGGCCACGGCTTAAATCTTGTTGACAGAAAATGGGGGGCAATTTCGTTATAAACATCATGGACGTACTCATTTTCCTGAGCAGTTGGCTCAAGTCCTTGGGGGAGAGACATGGTGCGATGATGGTGATGTGCGGTTGATGATCAATGATAACTGGAGGGATTATTATCGGGTAGGGAGAAATAACCTTATAATATTGTCATTATTTAAATACGTCGGACACAATAAACAAAGAATAACTAAAACCCCCGGGGGACCATTCTCCTATTTGCCTGCAAATGCATCCCTTACAAAGGCCACCATCCCTTCTTGGTGGCAGTTTCAACCACCGAAGTCACCACCAGAGTTGCGGTTGAGGCTGCCGATTCGGCGGCCTTTGAAGCATGCTTGGCTAACATTTGTTCTTGCTTAGCTTGGTGGGACATCAGGGGGATGATGAGGTCGATGTAACAAGCAAACAACGACAAAATGGCGAAAACCAACCGTAACAAAGGCGGTTGTTGAGCGGAGTCCTTGGTATCGGCGGGCTTGTGGCGAGGTTCATTCAAGTATGATTGCACGGCCAAGAACACCGCCGTCCACGACAACATTTTGTTACGCATAAACATAGCAGCCATAGGCAACGATTGGGCAATCATTGCCAGCGCTTCATTTCTGGGCTTTTGAGGGACATGGTGGTAAGCCACAATCAATTCAGAGTTCTTCTTCAGCGACATTGGGTTAAGGTTGATTTTTTGCGGCAATGCGGCTTTTGACCTGCCACTATTCATCGATTACTATGTACTATGTTCTCCGCTCATCAATTTCGGCACCAAGCAAATCTTCTTCACTGGGTCGGAATGGCCACGATTCAAGTACCTTGAATAAGTGTTGCCAGTCTTCAGCCGTTAATTCCTTGGCACTTTTATCTTTCAAATCTTGTAAATCCACTAACATCAGTTCGGCCCCAGGGGCAATTCTGGCATACAAATCGCCGAGCCGTTGATCTTTGGTTGAGAATAATTGCTGAAGAGTTGAAAAAAAGAATTCATACTCTCGATTCATCTCTACATTTTTGGGTATGATTTCCACCACGGCGATTGGCATCAGTGCCCGCAGAATATCATCATAATCAAGGAGCACTGGTTGATCCGAGATCAATCGACGAGGGTCATAGCCTTTACCTGGGTAATTGGAAGTAGTAAATTGACCTTTCTGTCCGGTGATTGCCACCACATTAAATTCAGAAAGCATTTCAAACTTGACGGCGGAACGATTTCGCCGAGTAAACCCAGGAAATGCTGAGAATTTCTGGATCAGTGACTCTTGAGCAACCACAATCATTCGAACTCGCCCATATCTCTGGATCCAATTTTGATAAATGCCACACATAAGCCATTGTGCCAATAAACTTTCTCCGCTGGACAGTGTCAAGTTTGCCAATAATAAAAGCTCAGAATGGGGTTTGTCTCTTGGCTGCTTTACTGGAGTGAATTCTGATTTGAACATATTGGTGAATGTCTCCCATTGAAATCCATCATGAGGATAAACCTTGAAATTTTCTCGGTTTCCGGTGGTGGTCCCTAACTTGGTAATGATTTCGTTCCAAATTTTTATGGAAGCCTTAGAATTATCAATAAGGTAATGGTTTCGGGGCTTAAGTTCTGTGTTGATCATTGATCCCAACAACATATGGGGTGTAAACACTTCAAGGATGTCTACTTCCCCCGGTTTGTATTTTGATCTGAGGTCAAGTTTATCAATAATCGCCTGACACTTTAAAGGGGATAGAATCAGGCACAATGCTCGCCCTTTTGACTCCTTGATGAGTCCATTTAGTGCTGGGTTCAACGATCGTAGTGACATCTAGTGAGGGCGATGATCGCAATCGCAGATCAAGTGGAGTGAATATCTATTCCAAATTAAATCATCCCCAAATTAAAAATTAAATTTCCAGTGTTCACGTAGTAGGATGCCATTCCTTTCTTGGCTAACTTTTAATGTTAACTACATGAATTTCTCTTGTTTCTGTTGGTTCCAATTGGCGAAAGGATTGGCCATGAAAGAAATTAATTTGCGCTTTATGTTGATTCTAGTTTGGTAAGTATCGCTACTAGACCATTAGAAGTTTCATATTTACTGTATGAAAGTTGAAATAATCGTTGAAGATATCAAAATTAAGTAGCAAGTGAACCTATATGCACACCGCATCTTGGTAATCGATTGGATAGTTGACCAAGAGAAGAAGTCCCTTAAAATCATATCAGGAATTCGATAAATAGATCAATTCCTCAAATAATTGAATTGGTGTTACTTCCCTATTCTTCCCACCCAAACACAATCGCCGAGGTCAAGATGGTTATCCACCCGCATTTAATCTGAAAAGTCCCCAATCGCTAACCAACATTATCTTCGAAATGGTCAGACCACACCGAAATGGGTCTATCCTGAGAAGATCACTGAACCAATGGCAAAGGTCACGCCATGGGTCGTTTTCTTCTATTGACCTGCTGCTGCTGAAGGTCCACGATGATAATACCACCGAGATGTACTCTGGGGCTGCCTCAGAAGTCATTCCTAGTTCGATTTCGTCGTTGCATTATCCTCACGAATTTGGTCGATGGAGATCTCGCCAGGACTCAGTGGTTAGTCCTGACCCTGATAACACCCCTTTACTAGGGCTGTCACCAGTGGTTGGGCTGGTGGCCTCTACTGATCATGAGGAAGGGAATTTTCGCTTCTTCTCTTACGATCAAATTGAAAATGCCCCCGGGGGGTCAACCTTAGAAGATGCGGAGAATCCTGTAGATTTTAATACCAATTGGGACTATACCGTGGATAAGTATGATGATGATGACGAGGAACGGGGACGGCTGCCCCATGATAACCTGAGTGGGTATGGTCTGCTTGAAAGTTTAGAACGGCGGGCAAGACGTCGTAGCTCTCCATCGTCTTCAGCTAAATTGAGCCTTGAGGATAATGAAGAGCATGAGTTAGATGAGGCGTTGTTCAATAAGCAATACCCAGCAACTTCAAAGTACCAACGGTTTTACTTGGCTGAAGAAGACTTGGTATTAGGGATTGCTGGTTATAAAAATTGCTGGTGGAAAAAGTTAATCTTTTATCTTTTGTGCATCAGCACACTTGGCTTAGGTTATTTGGTGATGAGATGGTTTCCAAAATATCGGATCAATTTATTGGGTCAACTGACTCCATTGGGGGTGGCTGATTGGGTGGTTATTGAAACAGAATATGGTGAATTGTCAATTATTGATATTTCGGTTGAGCGGTTCGGTGAGCGGTTACTGAATTTTATAAGTGATAACGAAGCATTGAATCAACAACAATCCGATGGGGATGTGGAGTTGGAGGAACTTGTACCTATAAAACACGAGACCGACCCCGTGGTTCCCCTGATTCACTATTTCAGTTACCGATACATTAAGTTCTTCTATTCGCCGGTGGAGGATATTTTCCGGACAAATTCCAATTGGTATGATCCCAAATGGCTCAATGTAAAGAATTGTAAGGATGGGGTTTCCCAGCTGCTTCATGACCAACGTTTGCATGTTTTCGGACCCAATTGCATTAACATTGAATCAAAACTGGTGGCTCAGTTGTGCTTAGAAGAAGTTTTGCACCCGTTTTACGTTTTTCAAGTATTTCTGATATTCTTGTGGCTTGCTGACAACTATTACTACTATGCCCTGTGTATTTTTGTAATCCTGGCTATTTCAATTATTAACTCGCTCGTGGAAACTCGTCTGACGATTAATAGATTGAAGCAAATGTCGAAGTTTAGTTGTGAAGTGCGGGTTTGGCGGAATGAATTCTGGAAACAGGTTGATTCCGAGGATTTGGTTCCAGGAGAAGTGTTTGAGGTTGATCCTCTGTTACAGATTATTCCCTGTGATGCGTTGTTAGTTAATGGTGAATGTGTGGTGAATGAATCGATGCTTACTGGTGAATCTGTCCCGGTCAGTAAAACACAGGCTACTCAAGATACAGTGGAAGTTTTGCCCGAAAATTTCAAGACACCTTTGTTATCGAAGTCATTTTTGTTCAACGGTACCAGGTTGCTTAAAATGAAGTCATCGAACGACGAACCAGTCATCGCCATGTGTGTATCCACTGGTTTCAGCACTACTAAGGGGCTGTTGGTCCGTCTGATGTTATTTCCTAAGCCGATGGGGTTTAAATTTTACCAAGATTCATTCAAGTATATTGGGTTTATGGCAGTGATTGCTGCCTTGGGCTTCACTTATTCCACTTATAATTTTATCAAATTGGGCTTACCAAAGAAACTAATGATCCTTAGAGCTTTGGATATCATTACTATTGTTGTTCCTCCCGCTCTTCCGGCTACTTTGACCATTGGTACAAGTTTGGCTGTTCTGAGATTAAAAGAATTGGGGATCTATTGTATCTCTCCAACTCGGGTAAATGTCGCTGGGAAGCTTGACTTGGTTGCCTTTGATAAAACTGGAACCTTAACCGAGGATGGTTTGGATGTGTTGGGGGTCCATGTTGCCAATAATGCCCAGGGTCGGAAGGAAATGATTTTTGAAGATTTGAATGAATCTACTAAAGATATCCTTGTTGGAGTTGAAGCTCGCCAAAATCAAAATCATGTTACGAATAATGGAAAATACTTACTTGCGGCCATGACCCTGTGTCATTCTTTGAGGTTAATTGATAATGAGTTACTTGGTGATCCATTAGACGTGAAAATGTTTGAATTTACTGGTTGGAATTTCAAAGAGGACGCTAGCGGAAGATCTATTGTTTACCACAATGATCAATCTTTCACCATTCTCAAAGAATATGGATTTGTTTCATCATTACGGAGAATGCTGGTAATCGTCGGAGGAATGGGTGAACAACTAGCATTTGTCAAGGGAGCTCCCGAAGTGATGGTGGATATTTGTTTACCTCAACTGTTACCGGCCAATTTTGATGAGCTTTTACATCACTATACTCACGCTGGTTATAGAGTCATTGCGATGGCATACAAGCATATCGATATGGTAGAAGAAGACCGTGAAGAGGTTGAAATTGACTTAATATTTTCCGGGTTTATTATTTTTGAAAATAAACTCAAACCACTGACCAATGCAACTCTTCGCCGGTTGAATGAAGCTGCTATTAGAACGGTGATGTGTACTGGTGATAATATTTTAACTGCGATCCTGGTAGGTAGGGAACTGGCGCTTGTTGATCCTCAAGCGACCATTTACATCCCTTCGTGGGAGGAAGATGAAAATGGCACCTACTACTTGGGATGGTCAGATGTTGATAACCAAGATAGCAAATTGGACCCGGTAACCCTCAAACCAATTGATCAAATGGGAACTAGCATCACCCGATTGGCCATTACTGGTGATGTGTTCAGATACATGTTGACAGATTTGAAATCTACCACATTAACTCAGACAGTGTTAATGAAGTGTGACATTTTCGCTCGTATGTCCCCTGATGAAAAGCATGAATTGGTTGAACAGTTGCAAAAGTTGGATTACACAGTTGGTTTCTGTGGTGATGGTGCCAATGATTGTGGTGCACTTAAGGCGGCAGATGTAGGGGTTTCTCTTTCAGAAGCAGAAGCATCAGTTGCAGCGCCATTTACTTCAAACAAGTTTGAAATTTCATGTGTGATTGATGTGATTAAAGAAGGAAGACTGAGTCTCGTGACTTCCTTCCTGTGTTTCAAGTATATGTCACTTTACCTGGCTATCCAATTTATGACTGTGTCTATCCTTTATAAAACTGGGACCAATTTGGGAGATTTCCAGTTTCTTTATATTGATTTATTCCTTATCCTTCCAATTGCCATTTTCATGCTGTGGTCAAAGCCATATAATAGGCTCGTTACCAAGCGGCCCACGGCAAACTTGGTCAGTCCAAAAGTGTTGATCCCATTAATTTGCCAAATTACTGTGTTGGGCCTCTTTCAAGTGGGACTCTGGCTCAAAGCAAAGACCGAGCCGTGGTATCAGAAACCAATCCCGGGGGGTGATGATGCGGTGGAACTGAGTGATAATACCGTTTTGTTCTTGTTCACCAATTTCCAGTACATCTTCACTTCAATCGTCCTTTCAGTTGGACCCCCCTATCGTGAACCTATGAACAAGAATGTCCCTTATTTGTTGAATATCGTGGGGGCTACATTGATGTCTCTTGGACTTTTTGGAGCTAATGCTGACTCATCGCTTGGGGAATTGATGCAATTGACGAATTTAACAACTTCGTTTTATTGGCTAATTGCTGTCACCAGTGTTGTAAACCTTGTGGTTATGTACTTCGGTGAGAAATCTTGGTTCCCAAAAGTAGCCACCATTTACAAGCGTATTTTCAAAAGAAGCCAGTTGGGTAAGTCTAAAAAGATTTTCAAGAACTTACGACAAGAAGAGTTCAATATGGTGTCAGTTTGATCTCTTGAAAAAACATTCATTTCAACATATAAAGAATCATAAATCATAACAAAGCAATGATAATAGCAAAAAAACATTAATCATTAGTAAAAACATGTTTCAATTTTGATGCCACAGAGTGATGTGACGTACACAGCGACAGAGTGGTATTCTTTCTCAACGAAGGATGCCCACTAGACTTGGTAGGAGTGGTAGGAGATGAAGTGACCAGAGCACTGTGAGCGGTACTTCCACTGTCATCGCCTTTAACTGGAGTTGATTTCTGGGAACTAATCGTCTGGGTTTCCTTAGAATCAACAAAAGTATCATCTTCCAGATCATCGGAGAAGTCAGCGTTGTTTTCAGTCTCTTCCTCGATTTCTTCATCCAGAGCATCCCAGTGTTCTTCTTCACGCCAGTTGGGTGTGTGCTTCTTGTAATTTTCAGCATGAACATTCTTGATGGCAATCAAACTTGAAGCATATTCTAATTGGCCATAAATTGCTTCAATTGCATTCATCACCCCAAATTCACGAGAAATACTTTCACTGACCTTCTTGGCACGTTCGATGATCCCCATATCGGAAGTAACCTTAATGATGGCTTGGGACAACAGTTTGGCGGTTAACTTCGAGAGCAGCACCCCCACACCCAAGTCTTCCATCCGAAGCCCGTAGAAAAATTGATCACCAAAGAAGGGCTTGATGATGGTAGGAAGACCAGCCTTCATGGTGGCCCCAGTGGTACCCGACCCACCATGGTGAACTGCAGCGTCGATCTTCGGGAACAACCAATCGTGAGGCACCAGACCGGCATTATAAATTTCAGGAGGTAATTCGACTGGTGGCCCCGACTTCTTATCATCCAACCGATCCAGCCAACCCTTGTTCAAAATGCATCTTACATCAGAGTTCAATACCGCCTCAACGATGGCTTGGTCCATTTTTCTGGCATCCTTGACAACAATCAGACCAAACCCAATGTAGACCAACTTCTTGCCATCCTCGTTTGCTTTCTTCATGAAAGCAACAAGTTCCTTGGGAGGAGTGTAGTCATCAGCACCACCTTCATCCAAAAACCAGTAGCCAGTAACCTTCACCCAGTCAAGGAAATCCAACCCGGGAGGCATAATTGTGGGGGAAACGTTGTATAAGAACGGAACTTGATTTTGAGCCATCCGATACATATTGGTTCTGGGCAAGTTAAGCTCATTCACCCGCCAGGGATTAACCATTCCCGCCATAGCTTTCCAAAACACCCCTTCAAACAATACATGTGTCATGTAATTATAAGATCCTCCCTTCTTTTGATCAGGAACCATGAACGCTTGAGGATATGCTCTGGTTCTTGTCCAAGGCATTGTAAACGCCCTCATGTAAGGCACACCAAGAGCTTCAGCAATGTGAATACCTGCCATGGCCAGAGGTGATTCAATCAAAAGATCACAACCTTGACACGCTCTCCACAGGGTAGATAACAACTCTTTGAGCCAAGTAGAAAACTTTGCCTTGGCATCCTTAATGAACAGCACCAGCATCAGCCCGTGCAGAACCATCAAATCCATCAATTCAGCTGGATTACCCGCAATTTCCTGGAACTCCATCTTGTGTTCCTTAATCCAATCACCAAATTCTTTGTGGGTAGCAATAGTAACCTTGTGACCTTCTTTGAGCAACCCCTTTCCAAGAGCGATATAAGGTTGAACATCGCCTCTCGAGCCAATAGTCAAAAAGGTAATCTTCATTGGAGGCTGTTGCTTCACCCCTGTCTTGAACATGGGGGAATCTTCAAGCATGATTGGAATATCCATACCCAGAACAGAAGCAAGTTTATCCTCAAAAAGTTTGACCCTGGCCCGGGTGACATCATCAATAGCATTGTAATAGTCGAAATCTTCCTGAGGAATATTTTCCGGGAAGGATTGAGCAGCTCTCGTGGCAGCTTTACGTTCCAGATAGTTGTGACCCCAATCAATATCCTTAGGTTCGAAGTTTTCATCAGCATGGACCGCCAGCAACTGGTTCATGAGCATATCGTAGGCATCATCTCTCGAATTTTTCGATCCAAATTCAAATTCCAACTTGGTGGCCCCAGCCAACTTGACAATCAACATGTAGCCACCAGTAGTAATTTGAACTCCATTCAGAGTAGACACATCTTCGATATTGTGCGATGGCAAATACATCTGGGTCAGCACCCCTGGAAGTAACAGTCTAAAACATAATTCCCGAGACCCCAAGTACAACTTCCCGTACACTGGCATCATCCCTTTCTTCAAGTAAACATAGTACAGGGCAATCAAACAAGATTCCTTGGCGGTACTAAAGTGTTCACTGAAACGAGCTTCGGCATCCTTTCTATCAGCTTCATTGGCAACGTAGTAGACATCATCATTTGACTTAGGATAATAGTGGCTTGGGTTCAGGGTAAAGAAGTTATGTACCCCCAGGAATACCTTAATTTTCTTCCGGAAGGTATTATTCTTGTGGTTATTCTTGGAAGAGGTATCATAATCCTTGGGGTCAGAAAGACCAAGTGATGCCATCGAGTGAGTCTTGACCAAGTTTCCATGAGGGTCAAAAGCATGATCACGAAGAGAGATTTGCAGCGCCATATATCTCGGGTCCTTGAAACTAGTCTCAAAGGTCATCCGCAATTGACGTAAAGATTCAAGCGTCAAAGGTTTAGGGAAATAAGTATCAGGATCATTACTCAGAGCTTCGGGAGTAATGATTTCCTTCAAAGTAGCATAATTGTCTTCATGGAAGGCCAGCTTAATCTTATTACCGAATTTCTTGAATTTTGATTCATGGGTGTCAACTTCAGCCGTGTCCTTGGTGCTGATCAACGAAAAGTCCATTTGGTCCAAAATGTAATCATGATTGGAAGTTTTCCGCAAGGTCAGCATGGTACGTTGATAGGAAGCAACATCTTGATTTTGCATAATCTTCTTAGCCCTGCGGATCAACTTATCACGGCGTCTCATTTCAAGTTCAACTTCAGGATTGTCCAACCCAGTATCTCCATCATGAGAGTCATCAGTGGTTTTCATCAACGCCCGCTTGTCATCCAAGAGCAGATTCAATTCAGTAATGAATTTATCCAGATTACGGAAAAACAACAACCCCAAAGCTTCCACTCGTAAATCCTTTTGTCTCAATCTCTTGTTAGGATCTCTGGGATTGGTTTCATCGTGGGCTCCATGATCTTCGTGGTGGTGGTGGTGACCATCAGTAGAAACGTATTGAACAATCAAATTCTTGGGTTCTTCAGGGTCAGTCAGATTGCCGTTGACCAACAACAGCGACGATGAAACCAGTAAGATATTGGTCAAGGGAATCTTCACCAAAACCTCTTCAGCCTGGTTACTGTTGCGCAACCGGAAAACGGACTTGGTGATGTTATTACACCATTCTCGAGCCAGGAAGATACTATCACAATAGAATTTGTAATTCTTCTTCTTGGTAGTAATTTTGATCCAGCATCCTTCCGTCAAGGCTTCGTTGGTTTCCATTTCAGTAGTAGTTTGGTGTAGATCCAGGCCATCGTACTCTTCATCGTCACTCAGTTCATCATCAGTAGTCGGCACCGAATTAACCCCACTAGAAGCCTTGGACAGGCTATTCAACCAGGTCTTGGGAGAGAAAATACCATCGCTTTGACGTTTGGGCAGTAGCAACTTTTCCTTAATCTCAAGAATTTCCACTCTTCTCACCAGTTTAAGATCAATAATAACTCTGGGGAAGTAAAGGTCAGTGACCAGAGAGTAGACACTGAGAGTTTCCAAACGTAAAACTGCCCAGAAGCGATGAGTAACAAACAGCAGTACCATCGTTTCACCATATTTGGCTTGTCTCATCCCCAAAGGTCCCAGTTGAACGATATTAATCGAATCATCATTCAGGGTAAAGTGTGAGTCAATCATCAAGTTTCTCTTGGGCAAAAACGCAAAGTAGAGCAAGCACTCCTTGGTGAGGTAAACATGCCCTTGTAATAAGACATCTTTCACTAACCAAGCCAGCTGGTTAGTGACAAACTGGTCATTATCCGACAAGTCGAACACGGCCTTGATTCGATTAGCGACACTGTATTGAATCAATTTCTTTGTCTCATCAGTAGGTTGGTCACCTCTGATGTGACTTGCCAACAGTCCACAACTCAAATACAGCGGATCGAAATGGTTGATGAACGACTGTTGTAAGGGGGTCAATTTATCAGGAATTTCCAGGTTCTTGAAAATGTTTTGCAAATTGACCTTCTTGTTGGAAGGGACGGCGCCGTCGGGGGTGGAAATCACTTGGTTGTCTTCCGCAGGGGTATTGATTGGTTTGTCACTGGGGTAGGCCAATTCCTGCGGGGTGGGGGCATGAGCGGGCCCTCTCCAAGCTTCTCCGGGTTTCGTGGGCTCATGCAGGGTGGGGTCAATCGCTTCAATGTGATGGTAATTTTGGCCATGGCCATCATCATCACCTGGAACTTTGTGTAATGGACCGGTAGACTTAGGAGGGGGGGTAGGTGCCTTGGGGACAGGTGCAGCAGCGGCATGGTTATCAGTAGGGTCCTGCTTAGTGGTGGTGGTGGTCTTGGAATCAGAACTGCCATGATTATCATTGGTACCAAGCCAATTTGCACTGGTCAAAAAGTTCATTAAAAAGTTGCCTTGGGACTCCAGCGATGCAAAGTCATCATCATCATCATCGCCATTATTTTGAGTATTGCAATTGTCCAACATCTTCAGCCACCGCTTGTAAAACGGAGCTGATTCATCGGCTTCATCCATATGGTCCTTGGTAGGTGGGGGAGGTGTGGTAGTGCCAGATGCGTGGCTCAGAGGGTGGTTTTCTTTGCTCAGGTGGTCCTCGCTGTTGGCAAACTCGCCAAGCATCTTCTGAAAGTGGCCCGGAGAGTACAGTTGCTTCGTAGATGCCTCTCTGGGAAGCTTTTCTGTCGAGGCTGAAGCCATTGGTCCTATTTTTCGAAGTGGTGGTTACTACTAGTTGCGGCAGATCTCTTAGTATATCTATTTGCCAGCACCCCCCTTAATTATTATCCTTCAGCAATCCAATCGGCATCGCCGGAACTACATCGGCTGGTAATATTCCGAGTGTTGTAAGGAGGGTCGTTGAGGCCTCGATGCATGTGAATACTATATTGCCACTAATGGCTTAATTAAGTGCATCACTAGGGGCCCAATTGATTCAATTGGTTGGGGCAGCGTAAGGTTGAATTGAGTTTGTGGCCCTTCTAAGATTTCTTCTATTGCTTGGCAAACCAATGTTCCATGTCAACTGCCGTTTATCGGTCGGTCCAGCAGGTAACGTTTGCTATCTTGAAATCGTGCGTCTTTTGGCATTGAGTGACGGTTTCTCAATTTGAGGCTTACAAGTCTGGCCAGCTCGCTTGGGTCGATTTAGTAATTGAACCCAGGAGATTTTGCCTACCTAACTCAGTTAACCTGTGGAGCATACCCCACAATTGGCTACCAAATCCGTTGAATCCAATAAAATGTGACCGACTGCATATCACCTAGGCTAGATAGGATCGACTATTAACCGAAGCAGCCGTACGTGACTTGGCAAAGCCAAAGAAAAAAGGTTCTAGTACCCCATCATTTTTAAGTGCCTTGGGGTGATAGAAACTCGTGTTTCGAACCCGTGCAAAAATGACGTAACTAAATTTGGTATATATGGGAATCGAACTCGAGATATAGTATTCCGATGGTTGTGAACTACCACTTGGAGTGGAAAGAGTCAATGATCAACATCAATCACAGTAATATAGAGTCGAGCCTCATTATCAATCCAATATTCTTCTTTCTTTACTACTTCCCATCATAACTTTTATCTTCGACTATATTCTGGCGCGTTTGTTCAGACGCGCCCTGTGTTTTGATTCATCATCTTGCGATCACCTTGGGGCCATGAATCTGGATCTGCCGACTAAAGACCTAAGGGCACTGGCATTTTCGCTGTTGATGCGTCCACGGTCAAAGAGAAAGGTGACATTTCATGATAACCCCTTCCAGGACCTGCTGAAACGGGTGACTACTGAATTTATTCATTCGAGGAACTTGGCCATGGCACAAGCGTCGGTGAGGAGGAGAAGTGGAGATGGGGGACAGGCCTCGATGAATACATCCAGTGAAGCAAACAAGACCATGGCTCCTGAAGATGATCTGGGAGTGGCTCGTACCTCTAACTGGCTGATGTCGTCGGCACCGCTGATCCCCCTGGGAAGATTACTGGGCATTTCCAAGCTGTTTGGCCTGCTTAAAACAGCATCCGCCAATAAATTTGTTAAACGGATGCCTCCACCGATTGCCCCACCTACCATTAAGGTTGAGAATGATCGTCAACCAACAAAGGGTGGCGATAATGATGATGATGTCAAACCATTGGTTGAATTAGCCACTACCAATATTATACCCATGGCGCTGGCGCTGGCGCTGGTGGCTCCTCCCACCACTTCAGATTCAAAAATGGCGACTGTGAAATCTGATGAAATCATCAGACCCACACCAGTGATTAACCCTCCAGTGTCTCTCCAACCACCGCCTTGTCCGATTTTGGAGATTAAACAATCGGAGCCCACAGTACAAGAACATCCGGTAGTGGCCACCATTACCATGGCTAAAGTTGGTAAAAACGTCAACTCCATAGCGATTAAAGAGGAGGTTAAAGAGGAACCAGCAACCGAAAGTAATCCCGAGTTACAATTGGTTAACCCCGATGAAAATGAAATGGAAATTGACTCTAACGAGCCATCGATCAAAAAGGAGTCCGAGCCATCGTTAAAGAAGGAGTCCGACTCCCAGGTTGAGCCAGAAGATGACTACGATCAAATCCCTCTTGAGGTACTTGAAGATATGCTGAAGCTTGAAGAGGCATTCCCAGTGTTATCCTCTGAATATCGTCTCATTGATAAGATTGGAGAAGGTACATTTTCCACGGTGTACAAGGCGGAAGCAGTGGGATCTAACTTTTGTTGGGGTAATAGTGTATGGAGCACTCCTCCCAAGAGATCTAATTCCATGATTCAGGGACGATCGAAGGCAAATCATCCCATGGTGGCCCTCAAACAAATCTATGTCACCTCGTCGCCGGTGAGAATTCATAATGAGCTCAATTTACTCTATATTCTCCTGGGTAATCACCATGTGGCTCCATTGCTTGATATTTTACGACACCAGGATCAAGTTGTGGTGATTCTTCCCTACTATGCCCACGCTGATTTTAGAGATTTTTATCGAGACATTCCCATTCGAGGAATTAAGAAATATCTTTGGGAAATGTTCAGTGCCCTCGAGTTTATTCATCTGAAGAATGTTATCCATCGAGACTTGAAGCCTACCAATTTCTTATATGATCCATTTAATGGTCGGGGAGTATTGGTTGATTTTGGGTTGGCGGAAAAGTATGTTAGTGTCAAACATAGTACTTGTGTTTGTACCCAACAGGGAAATGGTGGTACCCATGATCAACTTAAGCGCCGCCACAAGACTCCACGGATTGCGTCTTATCCTAAACAGGATCAAAGACCATCAAGAAGAGCCAACAGGGCCGGCACCCGGGGGTTCAGGGCCCCCGAAGTGTTGTTTAAATGTTCCAATCAAACCACCAAGATTGATATTTGGCTGGCGGGGATCATTGCCTTGTCGTTACTTGCCCGAAAATTCCCCTTATTCAATTCTCCCGATGATACCGATGCGTTGGTGGAATTGGCACTTTTTTTTGGAGTAGACAAACTTGAACGGGGAGCAGAAATCCATGGCTGTGGCTTTGTCATGAACTTGGCCAAATTTAACAAACTGAGCGGGCAATTACCCAAAATCTTGCATGACTTTTTGTCCTATGAATATTCCAACAACTGTTTCCCTGATGATTCGGTGGCCTTGGATACATTGAAGTTATTTAATTCTCGAGGAGATAAACTAGTTCGTCCTACCGATGAACTGGAGATGGCCAACTATCTCGACCATAAGCATTTATTCCAGCTCCTTCACTTTTGCCTTCATATGGACCCCAGTAAACGGGGTCTGGCTAAGGAATTAAAAAGGATGCCGTTTTTTAGTGAACTAAACACGGCAGATGATGAAATTATTTACGAGTAATGGAACAAGCATTAGCAATTAGGGGTTGGTAATAAGTGATGGTACCAAGTGATGGCTACCAAGTGACACAGTACCAAGGGATGTGGACATACGTCACGTGATTCGCGGCCTCTCCTCTCCTCTAAGTAAAGGTAGTTGCTATTGAGTGGCAACATGACTTGGTTCAGTGGCAAGCCTACCCCTACTCTGGTAACTCAACAACACAACCACCTGACCCAATCCCTGGGTGAATCGGCCGTGCCATTGAATTCAGTGGATGACATATCGGTGGTGATCAAGGAGTTTATCCGCGGTGAACCCGCTGAGGTATACTTGATCGATGGTACAAAGGGAGCGGTCGATAGTGTCATTATTGGCAATGGAACCACCCGTCGGATACCCACTGATTTTGTCACCTTGTTTAAGACCATGCAACTGATGAATTATTATTGTTCATTACCCCAGCTGGTTGATTCAACCCATTTTGAGTGTCGCTATATCAAATAGTATGTATATAATCATTATCGTCGTATCTATAAATGCAAATATGGCTCCTCTTGGTATGAATTAAACCATGAATGATTCTCCACAGCCGCAAGTGCCCTTCAGGTTGGGATTGCGAAAGATGAACCGCAGAGATAACTTGTCGTCGAGCCAATCCATTTCGGAGCCCACGATAGAAAAGAGAGCTTTCAGATCAATGATAACCTTGACCCCATCTTGCTCAATCACTTCATCAAATTTGCCGGGCTTTTCGACGTATTCAAGATGGTAGGTCAATCCCAGACACCCCCTATTACGTACACCAATTCTAATCATTTGTGGCACCGGTTGGTCTAAAAGAGCTTGTAAATGGTCCACGGCATTGGGGGAAAGGGTGATAAGGGCCTTTCTTGGCTTTAATTGACGTCGAGGCTTCTTGGTGACGGGTTCTTTCGGTTGTTCTGGAATAATTTTGGGTTCTGGGTTGAATTTGGGAGGCACGGGGATGAAATCAAGTTTGGGGGCGGCGATTTCAATGTCCTTTTTAAACCTCAGCGTCCGAGCCTTTCGAGGCATGGCCAACCCGTGCTTAGCCCACCCTGCCGCAGGGTTTGATGTAGCCATGGGGATGGTTTGCATGAATCTCTTGCCCCCTTCCTGGGAAATATATCTCTTGGTTATATTCAACATTTGGTGGGTATTAACTTGGTGGTTTGTATTGTAATTTAATCTCCGAAAAAATCCCGGCTTGTTCAATGATGGTGTGCATATAGTGTGTGACTCTAAGGTAAGCACGTTTTACTCATTAATGATTGGTCATTGTTTGCGCGCTTGAGAGGCCAGAGAAGTAAGCTTACATTAGTGTCATAGTAAGCGAAAGTCCGAGTCGGCATAATAAATGGGGATATACTTCAGGTATTGGTAGGGTGCAAATGTTACAAAAGCACTTGCCAATACTAATGTCGACGCCTACGTGGAGTGAAAACCAAATTAGGGGGGGGACAGAAAGTTGGGTTATCAATCTTCCTCCCATATTTGTTTTTTTCCCAGTTCAGCTTGCTCTGTATAACCCATTACTTACCCCACTCCACCCGTAGTTCGGCGACTCCCGGCTTGGATTGCTATGATAATTATTAAGATTTATTAAGATTTGTGGTCATCTACCAACGGTCACCAAACTGTAAAAAATGTTGATCAAAATGGTGGGGTCAATCCCAACATTGCGGGAGTCACTCGTTTCAAGCAGTTGACCAGTTGATTGTGGGGCAATCCAAGAATCATTGTGTTGTTTCAGATTTAATCAGCATTTGGTTGTAGTGATGAAGGTGACGAATGCAACTATCATTGGTGAGGTTAAGTTAGAGAATATTTATTGGTCATTATCATTAAGCTTGGCGTTCCCATTTCTCCCTCCACAACTTCCACGCTGGTTGTTCATGTTTGCGACAAGGTAATCGTTGGAGTTGATTCAACCGATTCATCAACCCATCGGAAAACTTTCGTCTCTTGACCTCGGAATATTTTTGGTCAATGTCCTGAAATATTTCCACCAACCGGGTATGGGGGGGAGGTTTGTGAAAGTTTGATGTCAGCATCAGGTGGAAGGGTACTTTGGGTAAATCTCGGGTAACGTCATTCATGCTGGGGCTTTTTTCAATCTTGAACACTGAGCGAATTGATTCGCTGCGGGGGTTGATGGTGGCAAACTCTTGGGAGAATTCTTCGTAGGTTTCGATACATTCTCCACAAATGAATTGTTCATGGCGGCGGTGGACGAGCAGCAGCACTTCATATAACGGCTTGTCACATAAATCACAGTATCTAAGCTTATTGCAATGAGATAACGGGGTTGCCAATACGGCAAATTCAAACCCCGACTCCTCCAGGCCCCTTCTAGTCCGTCTTTTGGCATCGCGGCCATCTTCAAGGGCTAACTTTCGTTTGAAAAGTGCCAACGAGTGCTTACGGGGAATCTCCCGAGTGGCGGGGATGATATAGTCCTCAACAAGTACTATTTGAGAGTCATCTGTGGTGTCCTCATCTCCCAGCATCATCATCAGCAGCGGCGGGGGAGGCGCCAATGGTAAACTGGTAAGCCTGGTATCATCAATCAAATCCAACGTCAGCTGTTTGGTCAACGGTAGTAGCAGGGGGGTATTATGTAACGTCAGTGGTTGGAGCGGTTCCTTTGATTCGGGGATAGCTGGCGAACATTCATTATTGGGGGCTGGTACCATCTAACCAAAAGGCGCTTGTCTCGCCTGGTGAAATTAGTACTTTTATATACGACGATGTCCCAAAGCGGATGCCCGCGCTTGCGACCCTGATTTGGCCACTTGCCTAAATTGCCGGCCTATAGATGGGGGGTTAGTGGCCTCGAATCAGTGATGGAAGTGACGGTAATACATTAGTAGTACCGCCATAATAGGACGAGGTGGTGTCAAGGTAACCGCCGCTGATGAGGAGAATATCAGTTAGTGGCCCCCAGCAATTGCCTCGACCGTGGTCGCGGGCCACATAACCTGGTGCCTAGGGCTCCGGCAAGAATGGCAGCACCTAATGGGGCATCGCCTAACCTCCGTTCCATCAAGGGCAACTGGTCTTATTTGCTTAGGTTGTCATGTCACCAGTGATAGCCACTATCATTTGGGAAATAGTAGTATGTAACTCGTGATCTCAACTACTCGCAGAAGCAATTCTATAGTCACACTTTGGCAATGGAACATAGCTAGTCTATCCATTTTGGGGGTTGACAAGGCGTTGGTGCATGGTCGTCAAGTGATCCCCTGTGATCCTCATCCCCAACTCACCCGATGAGCAAAAGGGCCTGATTAGCAATTGTTTCGTCAGCATTCCTCGGATGTAAAAGTGACCAAACCAATCACCAAATTGACGAAAGTAGCTATGTACCCACCGGAATGGATTTTTCGGTAGGGTTGTTACAATTTTTGGGTTGTAGGTAAAAGATTGTTATTTATTTTGTGTTTACTAAAATTATTGTCTTCCCTTTAATATTTGGTTGACGGTGTCCAAAACTGACGTTTTCAAGTCAACATAAGGGAATCCCAATAATTTATTGGTGGCCAGATTATCTACTTTGGCTAACAGGGCAATTGCCTGCTTGTCCAGACCCGGTTGACCCACTGGGATTTTCCCCTTTAATTGGGGGACATTGGCGTTCAAAATGTCAACAATCAGTTGACAAGAGAACCGACCGGCATTGAGTAACAAACGCTTATTCTTTGCCAGATCATTTTCAAATGCCACCAAGTGGGCTCTGGCAACGTCTCTGACGTCGACCCAGCCGCCCTTATTCGGAGGAATCGGCGAGTCGGGTTTCAAGTTAAGAATATTATTAATCACTTCCAGTGAAGTATTCAAGTGGTCCTTTTGCGCCGCTTCATCAAATGCTTGTGGGCCAAACACAAACGATGGATTGACGGTGGATAACACAAACAGGGGTTTTTCGAGTTCAACAAATTCCCAAGCAGCCTTTTCGGCAAACGTCTTGGACCCTCGGTAACCATTAATAATATTCTTGGTGGCCTCGTCCCAGGAAATTTCATTCCACGATGTTTCATCGACCGTGGCATTGGGATCGGATTCCTTCAGGGCATCAGCTATGGCGGCATACGACGAGGTAATAACCACCCGCTTGACATTGGTACCGTACTTGTGAATGGCGGCGAGTGCATTCTTGGTCCCTTCCACCGCTGGAAGCATCAAATCCTTTTCAGCATCCCCTTGGTAGTGGAACGGCGACGCCGTGTGCAAAAACACCAGCACCTCGGGATGATTCTTGAGCGATTGATCAAATGCTCCCGGCTTTTTGATATCCTCGACGATTTCGTAGGAAAACTTGTCCCCAAACGACTTTTTCAATCCATCCCCCTTGGTGGCCAGTCTAACCAGACCAATCACCGAGTAATTGGAGGCAATGAGAGCCTTGATGATGTGCTGGGCAATAAACCCAGTGGCCCCGGATACATAAACAACGGTCATTTGTGGCGGGATTATCAGTAAATTGTCATCTTTTATACTAGTGACCCTGAGCGTGGAGCCCTGTTCTTAGCGGCTAGCTCCCTCAGCAAACGAGGGGGCGCCACCTCAGAAGAAAACCCTAACGCTACCGCCAGTGGCTGCAACAAAAACTAGAGGGGGTATCTCCTCCCGGTTCTCCTTGTAGAGTTGCATCCACACTCTATGAATCAAGCGGTTGGTTAACTAAAATTTGGCGGCTATTCCCAATTGGGTACTGCCGCCAAATATGGCAATACCGTCATGTTCCACAATACCATGGTTGGTATGGTGGTGGTTACAATATCGTTGGCGGCACTATTTTAACCCAATTGGCGGAATGCGCCAAAATATCGAATTATTGTCTGATCTATAGAGATGTAACTTGAGACTTGTAATATGGTGGCATCGTAAAAAATTATGAATGGTGATTGTTACTTTAAGTTATGTATGTTGACATTGGTACCTGGTGGGATCAGTTGACTAACCAATTGGCCATTGATTGATGCCCTTGACAATCGTTACCATGAATAGCATGGCTGGAACCATCGATATACTGGTATTATAGACTGACTGGTGCCATTGATTGACTTCATTAACCACAGTATGGTGGTCACAATTGGCAAAACTTGGCCATTGACGTTGGGTTATTAACTCTACGGTTTAGGCAATCGGAACCGATAATTCCATTCCACCATCATTACTAATTATAGTTTAAACGGATTGGTGGTCGAGGTCGAGGTCGAGGCCGATTCAATTCCCGTACAAACGGCAAAATCAATTAGGAAGTTTAGCATGGTACCGCCATCACCTTGTCGACTGTGGCTTGGGAAAGCATTGAGTCTGGGGTAACTGTCCGACAAAAGTGGTGCATGATAGACGACTTGCATAAGACACAAATCAGTGGCTACAGGAATTCACAAGTGAGACTGAATGTCATGTATATTAGGAAAACGTCATTCAAGGACTAGACGAAGAAGGGTCTGACTTGGTGATGAAAATTGTCTTTAGGGTGGATCCAGTTGGTTAGTCATGCCTGTGGTTGAGGGGTTCGATACCGAAGCAGCCGCACTTCTTGGGGAGTCGCGACCTTTTGATCTGGACTAAGCGAATCCGAGCGAATCCAACCGAATCCCGGAAGCTACCGGCGCCAATAGCGACATGGACACATCCACCATTTTATGATATCGGGGAATGTTTACTCATTTGTGCCAGCACAATAGAATTAAACTTTGATAACTAAAGCAGCAAGGGTTATCATTATGAACGATGCAGGACAAATCACATCAAATATTGACGATGGGAGTAAAGTAAAAATGGTCACTGTAACGTATGCCTTGAGTGGAAGTCCTTCGAGATTGTTCATCAATTTGTAACCGATTAAGATCAGGGGTGACTGGGGGATCAATCACCTCGACAATGGTGGGGGGGATGCCATAATGATCAATACTTGAAGAACTGCTGGTGGTGGTGGTGGTCAGGGAAGTTGTGGAAGTAGACGACGAGGTGTAAATTCGGGTAGCTCGACCAAATGGTTTGGGCAGGGAAGGAACGGCAAATCCACCACAGGTTTGGCATCGAACCGTGGTGCGACCACAATCACAGGGCATTGACTGCCACTTTGGTCGGTGTCGACAAGTACAAGCAGTTACGCACGAATGCATTGGTAAAAATCTCGATTCACCGACGACCTAACACCTTTATAACCAATTCACCCCCAACCCCCCCTCCCCCAATGTCTAATTACCAAAATATTTGACGCCGAGAATTACGCGTTAGATTGACGTGCTGCACACTTGGTTTAGGGAATGCAGAAAAATTAACTGGTGAAACTAGGCGATGCACTAGTTTAACCGGATTTGGGTAAAATGTAATGGAAGCGTCGGTGAAGAAGAATTGCCCATGTGGTCGCTCACCCCCTTGTTCTACCCCAACCTCATTATCACCATCACCATCATCTCTTTTCAAAGTTAGCCCCCACCGTTCTCGCTAACCATCCTCGTCTAAACTTGACCACGCCATGGACACAGCAAACTGCAGGGTCCTGCTGAGGTTGACGAGAAACTTAATAGGCTAACTTAGCGGTGCCTGGCAAACATCCGATACTGTCGTCAGCAATTGTCGATGCAGGGTCTTGGCCAATGGCAACATCGCCAACAACGACCCCAATCGTCGCTGCGGGTGATGGGGGTGAAATTCGTACTCGCATGTACAAAAGCACCCCTTCTATACTCATTCCATCTCCCATTTTGGGAGCATTTAGGGACAGATGGGCGACAAAAATGAAATTAGGTGGTGGCAATGGCGGCAACTACGGCCATCACAATGTCATCAGTATAGAGGACGATCGCCAGCGCATGTCACCCCCCCACCTCCTCACCTGATTTGGTGATTTATGATCTGAGATGGGCAATAGTCGGCAACGTTCACCTGTCGCCAATAATCAGATGATCGCCGTCTACATTTCTTAATAGTTTATGGGACCCTTACCTTGACGACGTTGAATCATCAATGGGGTTTGCTTACCATTGGTGCCAATTAGGAAGGTAAATGGGCATTTAGGTTTGGTACCTTGCAAATTTACATATTCAAGACCATAAACTGTCAACAAACCTTATGGTGCTAAAGGGTAAGTAAGCAAGGGTTAAAAATGAGAAAGTCAAAGTTGGCGATTATTTTGGGAGAAAAATGAAGCTGGGCTGCGTTAAGTATTGAAAATCCGATAATTTTTCTTCACTTGCACTCAAGGTTGTACCATGAGGTATTGACGGTGAGTCTATTTTAGGATCCGGAAAATATTCATCTGGCGAGAATGGTTCCTCCAGTTATTCCTTCAGCTTGAGTTAAAATTTCAAGAATTTAATAATAGATCTGCGACCTTTCCCACCTTCCAAATAGAAACACCAATACGACTAATAAAGTTTAGGACTACTGATTAAGCTTGGAAAATTTTCAACCCCCAAAAGTCTGATGTGATAATTTTCAAAAATTGAATTCTATGAAAAAAATACAAAACTCAAAGTTGATTTGTGATGATTTTGAAAAGTTTTGCAAAAACCCTACAGTTCGACTGGTGACAGTGTCACAATCACAAAAATATCAAAATACTCATGTCACGTTATTAATTATATACATGGTGCTATCATACATCATCATTATTTGAGAAGGTCACCTTTGTTAATGACAAACCCTTCAATCACTGCCATGGCAGCGTATAATCTGTTTTCAGCTTCAGGGAAAACAATCAGTTGAGGCGAGTAAAACACATCATCAGCAACTTCTTCGTGGTGACGGGGCAAGCAGTGCATAAACTTCCACCCGGGGTTGACGCCAGCCTTGTTGACCATTTCTTGAGTAATCTGGTAGCCAGCAAATTGCTTCAACTTTTGTTGCTTTTGTTCTTCTTCACCCATGGAAATCCAAGTATCAGTAACCACGACATCAGCCTTGTTCAAAGCGACTTGGGGGTCATTGACAATTTCAAACGAAACCCCTTGTTCCTTGGCCAACTTTTCCGCAATTTCAGCAATTTCCTTGTCAAAAGTAATATCCAGAGGAATAGCAATCGACACTGACATTTTCAGCTTCAACGCCGCAATGGCCATGTCGTTGATAACGTTATTGGCATCACCGATCCACGCCAATTTGAGACCTTCAGTCTTACCAAACGTTTCCTTAATCGTCAACAAGTCACAAATCGCTTGCAATGGATGATATTTGTCACACAACGAATTGATAATGGGCACCAGCGAGTCCTTACACAACGCTTGGATATCATCGTGAGAATTGACCCGAGCAAAGATACACAGCACCATCAGGGAAATCACCTTGGTGGTGTCGTAATAAGATTCATTAACCCCCAATTGGATATCGTCCTTACCCAAAAACATCGGTTGGGCGCCGAAATAAGCAGCGGCACCTTCGGTGGAAATCCGGGTTCTCGTCAGTCTCTTGGAGAATAAAAGAGCCACCAACTTGCCCAATAATTGGCTATGGGCTTGTTGAGCATTGACCCCCAGCTTGAAATCAGATTTTAATTGGGCGGCTTTGGTGACCAAGGCATTAAATTCTTGATTAGAGAGGGAGTGAATATTAACTAAATGACGGGGGGAAGACATTTTCGTGGTCGAGGTGGCGAAAAACCGTTTGAACATAATTGAAGGATATATGAAAAATTTTATACTGTTGACTCATCCTAAACGGGTAAGCGCGGTTAAGCAAAAACGTACCTGCAGGTAGAATTGATCACCGCGGTTACCTTCATCTCCGGAATTCATTCTCCGAAGGAACCAGTTTAATGGGGCCAATTATTTGAACGAAGGGGTTAATATCACCGGAGTTTTATTTATTGATAACTTTGGAATAGATTCTATAATTTAAAATGGTTATTGTTGCCGTTGTCGCTTTTCCAGGGTTGTTCATTGCCATTTTAGTTCAGGACAACATACATATCAAAACGCCGTACATTGGTCATTACCTATTAAATATCTCTATAATCATCACTCCGAATTAAGTTGCTGTTGTAAATCCATCTTTTGTGCGTGTAATAATTCCAAATCTCTTTCAAGTCTGGCTTGATTCTCTCTTATTTTCATCTTTTTCATTTCTGCTAACTTTCGCATACTTTGCAACAGATGAATCTGTTGCAGTAAATTTAAAACCCGGGGAAATCGCTCGCGGATATCCTCAACGTGTGGTTGGTATTGTGATGCAGTATTTTCGGTGGGCGGTGCCGAAGAGTCATCATCATCATAGTGATTATTTCTTTCGACGAGTCTAGGATTCAATTTAGAAGAAGCATTGAGAACCCATCCCTCAGGGTAGTCTTCGTCATCATCGTCGTCAATATCCAGGTTGTCAAGAACATCCAAATTTATAATTACTGGTTTATCATCCTTAGTGGTAGTAATTATCGAATTTGAATTTGAATGCCGAAGCGGAGTTGGTTCCGGCAGCACCACTGCCTTTACAATAATTTCGTCATCTTCGAGATGAGGTACCTCTGGTGATGCCACGCCAAGGGTTTCGTGGTCGCCATCATTGTCATCAAGCCGGCGTCGAGTGCCTCCAGTTCCTTTTACCGTTTTCTTTTTAAACATCACCATAATAGCGGTGAGGAGGCCAGTGGTCTATAGGCCCCCCGAAAAAAAAACTGGGATGGGCATTGATGTGTTTTTATACCTAGAATCGCGCGCCATGCACAAGAGGGGAAGGGAAACCAACTCCGAACAAACAATACATCTATGGTGGGGGTAGGCTGATAAGGAAACGCGTAGAATGTATATTGAGTAAGAGTTACGGCCCAGCAATCGATTGATCGCTAATGTCAACTGAGGTGTCATTGCCACCATGATCGCTGCCCCACGAGGTTACCTATGGTTACCACGGGGTGACACAATGTACCAATGCCCCAAATCATACTGCGGGCACGCCTTGGCTTGTACGCCCGAGATAACCATTAATTGGATTGCCACCACATCTTTGTCACACACAGATATAACTGGTCGGTTCTATTAGGTACTCTTGGTTACACCCACGACCACGTAAACCCTAACTCGTTTGTATGCACACCCGCACTATAAAGAGATTTTTTTTCATCGAAAAACTTTATCAACTATAACAGTCGATGAAGATGGGTTTATCCGTTGCAGTAATGCCAACGATTTTGCTCCGCAAGGGGTGGATTTGAGGCGACTCGGCCTTGGCCGGGCGCTGTGGATACGTCGTTGCCCTCACCATCCATTAAACGGCGAATACTACTGAGGCTGTATAGATGATCACTGGGTAAAAAAAACTTTATCCAATCCGTGCATTCCGTCGCCATCAAGGCGATGATAATAAATAACTATAAACCACTCAAATTAAAGAAGGATGATGAAATAAATTATGTCCCTTGTTCATATCCCCCCATGCTTAAACAGACACCTCGATCCGTAGCGACAGCTTCCGGTTTTCATCCAATTCAGACAGGGCTTCAGTCGCCAATTGGAAGGTCTTTCGACTCGTTTCAATTCATTTTCACCATGAGCAAACTGGCACTTGTTGCCATAGGGGCACACGCCCATTTTGACAAATTGGGTGCACAATTCAGTCTTGTACAATTGGGTGTTTAAAACTGGTTTTGGTTGAGGTTGCTGCTGTACCTGCGGGACCAAAGGAGGCTGGGCCTGAGCCTGAGCCTGAGCCTGAGCCTGAGCCTGAGCCTGAGCCTGAGCTTGGGCCTGGGCCTGAGCTTGCACCTGGGCCTGAGCTTGCACCTGGGCCTGAGCTTGCACCTGGGCCTGAGCTTGAATCTGAGCCAGACACCCTTGCGGCTGGGGTTGACGCTCATGTTCGGGATGGAGCGACTGGCCCGGATGGGGCAAACCGGTTGCGGGAAGTGTAGATACCGACAGCAGAATTAACATCAGCAGCGACCCTTGCAATAAATTAGAAAACGATGGTGGTTGGGCCAACGGCAGGATGAGCTGGCCCTGGGAACAACCCCGGGGAATCAACAGTTCCTCCAGTTTATCTTCGACCCCCAGCATCACCGTTCCGTAGTAATTATAGGTGTATATCGTCTTGGGATTGATAAATGCCTTGGGGTCGTCGGGGTTGTCCAACAAGTTCACTGGGGGTTGAGGGGTCAGGGTGGGAGTCAGCCACACCAGGGTCAGCGCCAGCAAGTGAAACATGGGCCTGGTATGCGCCACTGGTTTTTTTGTAAGCGTCAGCTGTCTCACCTCCTTCAACTCCACCAGCTCTTGGCTCAGGGTTTCCCACAACTCTGGTAATAATCCGAGGTCGGCGAGGTCCAGCGTCAGCAGCAGATTGCTCAGCGCCATGGGAAACGGCTCGCCATAATAACTTCCAAAATTATTAGGAGGGGACCACTCTGGAGCATACATCTCCGGGTGGGTATAAAATGAGTATAATCAAAGCGGTGGTGGAGGTGGTGGGGCTTGAGTGGGATTTAAACGAGATAGTGAGAATCAGTGTATGTATGAGGGGTCGTTATGCGCAGGTGCGGGCTTGCGGGGAGGGGAGAGCGCTGATTGTGGGAGTGTGGGAGCGAGGGGTTGGTGAGGGTGGGGGAGCATCGATTAGCCTAGAGAGGGTAGAGGTGGCACAGGTACGATGTTGGGGACCATCTACGGGGAGTAGTTGTTGGTGAAAACCCCATCGTATATTGGCCACCCAAAATCTACCAGCCGTCCAATCCCCTAAATTGTAATGAGGAGAACTCCTGTATCAAAGGAACGACCGATTGCCATGAGCCCCAACAATCCCGCGGGCACCTTTCCAGGAAAAGCGCAGCGAATCCCAACCTGGCATTGACAACGATTGTTAGGCCACCGTCAATGGTCCGCCCCGGCTCAATCCCTTGGTCGCTACTACAGGGGGTCGAGACATCATAGCTCTTGCCGTAGTTACTGCCTGAGTATATACCATCAGTTCACTATAGTTGACCGCGGGTGTCCTGCGGAAATAAGCAAGTGCAGTGATACGCCATCGTCCATCTCGGCGAACAGCGATTGCTATCTGGGTGGGTTGATTATGTGGAAGATGCCGAGGTGACGTCGGCTCATCTTACCATTGGTAAACTCCGATGGGGGCCATGGCCCACAGGAGGTTAATCCCCGAGGCTCTTGCCAGGGCCAGTGTTGGGGTACCCCATCAGGCAAGAGAGGGGAACTGGTTAAATCCGGTGGTGGTGGTGGGGCCCCCATGTGAACGGCCCGGTGGTAATGATGGTTAAAACCCAACTTGGTATCCGGTAATCAACTAATTATTTACGTCATTGATGATAATTATCATCACTACTACCGTGATGAATGGTGGGCCCACCCTTAGTGGCGATCGATGAGACCTATTGTCATGTGCTACCCCAGCAATGGCGCATACTAAGGGCCAAATGGGTGGTGGACGCTCCGGTTGGGGTTCCAGGTACAATCGGTACCATCTCGGGCCATTTCGATGGGGTGATTTCAAAATGATGCAACATTTTTCACCATTTATGTTTCTTCGTTATTAGCGTTAATCTTTAGCCGCCTTTAGTCCCAAAAAATAGAACAAATTATTCGTTAATAGAAATGGCAACCCATGAATATTTTCATGGTAGATGGTAACCCCTGTCACTTTCAAATTATCGATGGACCCTGTCAAAACTTGCGCGGCAATATTTTCAATTTTGAGGACACTAACTGAGCCATCCTCAATGGGGAGGACGCATGGTTAGATACTCCTCACGGTTCTCACAAGATGGTTTATAGTTTGGATAGGAGCCTTCATCTGCATTTGGAACTCTGATCATCACTATCAAATACTTGCAGTTGGAGTCGATCAATTGCTATCCTCCTAAGCGGCAATTTCACAATTAAAGCCAGCGCCAATACCAGTGCTAATACCAATGCCAAGGTCATGGTGCATCATAGAGTATTGTGTCACCCTCAGCCACCTTCGTCTGGTTGACACAAACCCACCGACCATTTCCGAGAATATTTATCCTCCTCGAGGCGTGCCAACTTTGTTCTAGATCTCGGTGATATTTTTACTATTTTTATCGACAGGATCAATTTTCAGCCCCATGACTTAAGTTATCGGTTGCAAGGAAGTTTGTACAGGCACATTAGCCCTTAAGCATTTACGATTGGACCGGATATGCTGTCGCCAGCCTGGCTCACAAGACAACCTTGATCACTACCAGAACGTCTCGTTTGTCGAAGCTATGATCACGTGCGGTTCACATGACCAATGCCATGAACAACCATCAAGATGAAGTATTAACCAAACGTTTTTAACAAAATTAAACGTATTAGATAATGGTAATAACTGGGGGAAACAGATCCTAGGGGTCACTGGTCAACCACTCTCAACCTCGATCTGAGGTAAACAACGCGCTTTACGCGTATGTCTAACAACTTGGTAGCCCAGAGGAAGTGGGTACTACAGAATAACCCCATGATCCCGTCATCAACTGAAATATCACTACTACAGGCCCAATATAATCGAGTTCAACAAAGTGTCCCTTCTTCCCGCTCCGTGGCGCTGACAACAGCCATGTCATCTCATCATCGGCCCCCAATGGTATCCACTACCACGGTGGCCACCAATATGGGGCGATCCGAAAGTAACCAGGGATCACCATCGTTAATTGAGCTGCCAATAGAACTTTCTGAGGATGATGATCAAGAGATTTTGGAGATTGGTTCCAAACGGGTGGCGACGTTCCCTCAACCATCTGCGAAACGGGCGCCATCAAGGCAGCAACAACTACCATTCCAAGTTCCGAAATCACCAACCCAATTACCTCCCACCAAATCTCCTGTGGTTATGCCATTTACTCCCTTGGTACCACCCCCTCCACCGCAACAGGTTAGCCCTGAACCAATACTTCATAAGCTCATGACGGTTAAGGATAAGATGATTTCATTACTATTTGAACATATCAAGGTCAACGACAGCACCCTGCTTTCTCTTGATCAGAAGAAACAATGGATATTGACTAACTTCGACCGTCCGATGGCCCAATTAAAACAGGACGCGGCTCAACTTCAACAAGAGATCGAAGACATTGAATTCCAACGGCAAGTAGAAGAAGCGGAAAGTGCAGGAGATCGTGGGGTGCTTGCCCCGAGAGTGTCTTCTACCCGGGAAGTCCCCGAAACCCTTGGTGTTTCTTCATCACCAGTGGTGCTGCAACCAAGTTCACCTCAACCACCACCACCACCATCTCGACGGCTGGTGCCACCTCCGCAACCATTTATACCGCCATCGACTCCATCCAATGAAGTTGAAGATGATTTTGGACTGGAAGATGGCGCTGGGCTTGAGACTCCCCCCGATCAACGGGCCCGATTGGAGGTGGACGACATGGGGGATTTTATCGTTGAAGAACCCCACCCAGATACCCCAGAAGATGGCGAATACCATTATCTGCTGCTGCCGCCTCCATCACCCTCCCAAATTGTCGATCTCACTCAAGCAGGGCTGGACCTTGCTCATAACATTGAACAAATCAGCGATGATGATGATTTTGATAATGTAAATGGCGGTGAAAACCCCGAACCCGTCGACGATATCGATGATTGGACCCACACCCAGTTAGGGGAAGAACGGGAAGATAATATTGAAGTCATAGAGATCAATAGTGATGACGATGATGACGATGCCATTTCTCAGTTTTTGGTACCGCTGGCACCAATCAAGATTAAAGTGGAAAAGACAGTTGGGGATGATAATGATGATCTCCTGGAATATGATTGGAGTGAAGACGACGATTTGGTGGCCATGACCAAAGCCAAATCTCAGCATCCTCAACGAATCTCACCCGGACTGAACTTGCTGGATCTTCCTAGCGATCCATTGGAGAGGAAGATATACCTGATACTTTCCGACAAGTTTAAACTCTCCAAGTTTAGACCCAATCAACTTAATGCGATCAAAGCTACCCTTTCTGGAAAGGATGTATTTGTGCTTATGCCCACTGGAGGTGGAAAGTCCCTTTGTTACCAGCTTCCTGCACTTATCCACGAAGATGTCAATAATCCGGGGGTCACGGTGGTGATTTCGCCATTGATCTCATTGATGCAAGATCAAGTGGAGAATTTATTAGCCAAGGGGATCAAGGCAGGCATGGTGCTGCTGAGAGCTACCCCAGAAGTCAACCGATTAACCATGAAGGAGTTTCGATCGGGGCTACTTGACTTGGTGTACCTACTGCCGGAAATGGCCAATAAACTGGCGCACTGTCAACTGATTTTAGATCAATTGTATCAACGGCGACAATTGGCGAGGGTGGTGATTGATGAAGCCCATTGCTTGCTGTCGTGGGGGCATGATTTTCGAACTGATTACCAGGGGATGGGGGTGTTTAAAGAAAAATATCCCACGGTGCCGGTGATGGCATTGACGGCCACTGCCAATGAACGAGTACGAATGGATATTATTCATCATCTTAAGCTTCAATCTCCAGTTACGCTTAAGCAGCTGTTTAATCGGACCAATTTATTCTATAGCATCGTTCCGAAAACGGCGGCATTTATGGATGAATTGGTGAGCTATGTGATAAAGCATAAAAACCAAACTGGGATTATTTATTGCAGCACCAAGGCTCTTTGTGAACTGACAGCTAACAAACTTAAGGAAGCCGGGGTTCGGGCGGCTCATTATCATGCTGGTCTTGATGCCGATGTTCGGCTGGAAATTCAACGTCAATGGCAAACTGATCATTGTCGAGTTATATGCGCCACCATTGCGTTTGGAATGGGAATCGATAAGCCCAACGTTCGTTGGGTGGTTCATTTAACTCTCCCACGAACTCTTGAAGGCTACTATCAAGAGACGGGCCGGGCGGGTCGAGATGGCAACCCCCTGGAGTGTATCATGTATTATTCATTTAAGGATGCTCGTTCTCTTCAGCTGGTGATTCAACGGGATTCCCAGTTGGATCAATCGGCCAAAAATAACCACATGGAGAAGCTTCGCCAGGTAGTTCAATATTGTCAGAATGAAGCCACGTGCAGACGCAAGTTGGTACTCCATTACTTTAATGAAACGTTTGATCCCGAGGGATGCAACAAGCAATGTGACAATTGTTTCCGAGGCAGTGGCGGCGAATTAATCACAACCGATGTCACCGACCATGCCGTTGCCATAATTAAACTTGTTAAACAGTTGCAATCGAACCAAGTGACGGTGATTTATTGTCAGGATGTATTTAAAGGACTGCGGCTGGGCAAGATTCTTCAGGCCGGCCATAACCGGGTGGAGGGGTACGGCAAGGGCTCGGCGATTGATAAGCTGATGATTGAGTTGATTTTCTTTGAGCTATTACTGAAAAATTACCTTGAAGAATACCAGGTGATGCGGAGGACGTTTGCCCTGAATTATGTTCGAGTTCTGGCCAAAGGTAACCAATTATTGGTGATGCCGGCGAAAATTACCATCGATATGGTCACCAAGAAACAATCGACATCAGCCCCAAAGTTAATCCGGGGCCCCGGGATGGCGCCAAAGCTGTCGATGCCCGAACTTTACCAAAATTTCGCCTATTCCAGTGGCATTGTCACCGCCAGACAATTACTGGCGGGTTCAGTAGAAACCGGCAATAGTGCCAGTACTAGTACACCGACGATTAGTCATCGAACTGAACTGCTGAAAGTTGAACGTCATGGTGATTACTGCTTTCAGCAGTTTGAACGACTCCGAATCCGGATTGCTAATCAAAAGTCTATTAATCCCAATGAGGTAGTTTCCGACCAAGCGATGCGACAAATGGCGAAACTGCTACCCACCAATCAAACCAATTTTAATAAGCTTCGCGGAGTTACTCCCCAACAGCATCAATTTTATCCGGGATTCAGGGATGAAGTGATCAAACTCGCCAAGGAACGCCGCAAGTTAGAGCTAGACGTCACCTCGACATCGAAGCAGCCCCTGCGGAAACTAGGTGGCCGCAAGCATCACAAATCTATCCGGGCCAAACCTAAGGCCATGCCAATTTAAATCATGGCGATCGATGACCTGCTAGTTGGTGATGCGGAGATTTTACCTAAAATGGATTTTATGGGTGATATTGATTCGACTCAAAATGGAAGTCGGTCCGAAGGCGAAAAAATAATCTAATTGTGAACGAGAATGTCGTAACGGCACCTTTGCAGGTGATGTTTTAGTGACAGCGACGTCATATTCTCCTCGGGGATCGGGATAAGGACGAGATTGTCCTAGAATGCAGCCGAGACAGACTGTCGTATCCGAATGCCGGAACCACCATTGCTGGTAGTTGCATCCTTCAGTGGTTGGATGCCCCCAGGGGCGACGGGAACCCCAAGGGACAAAACAGAGAGGGGGGCTAATTTTCTTCGATTATCTCCGTAGTCCGAGCCGTTAATCGTGGGGCCCATCCACCGATGGGCCGACCATACTTAGAAATTAGTAATATATTCAGAGTCTAGAGTGCACCCCTTCGGTGAGGATTCCTCATTTGTGTCAAACCGCGCACGCGGATTTACACCTGCCACTACACCTTATCCAGCCATGGCTCATCCATTCTACAAGCGCTTACTCAAAGAGTACAAGGATCTCAGTCAGTCTCCCCCACCAGGGGTGATTATGGTTAGTCATCATGACCTGCTAACTGAGTTTACCTTCCGAGTAATGCCTACCAACTGCCTCTATCCTGGCAATGATGGCTACCATCTAAATATAACGGTGACATCAGAGTACCCTGTAGAGGCACCAAAAGTGGTTTTTATCTTGTATGACGATTTGGAGGATGATGTTACCCCTAAAATCCCCCTCCATCCTCATATCTACTCTAACGGTCATATCTGTCTCAATCTTTTGGGCGATGACTGGACGCCGGCGTGTCTGATTGCCCTGATTGTCATTTCCATCCAACTGATGCTCCTGCTGAATTCTCGAATGGAACGTCCCCCAGATGATACTAATTATTGCCTCCACGCCCCGACTAATCCGAAGAACACTCTGTGGTACTACCATGATGATTCTGTGTAACCGATTTCACGATTGGTAGTTGGGCGCAACATGACCCAAAAATTCCGAACCTTCCGTCACTATTTATCGACGAAGCCTACGACGAGGAAAGGTAGACAATGTTGGGGTCAATTGCCTTCAGGGGCTTAATCTATTATTTGATGAACCAAAGTCATCAGCCGCTGAATTTATTACCATCACTACTTTGCGGTAATTAATGGTGATGGCCTCGTTCACTGCTGTCAAACTACCCTGATGAGTGTCGAGGGTATTATGCTTTTTTTACCCCTCCCGCCTCCCACTATTGATGAGGGGTTAACGCTAGCTTAAATGAAGGATCGAAAAATAACGTAAGTTTGATATTTTTATTTTTTAACCAAAGCAACCGGTTATGTAGCCCCGTTCAATCTAGTTTTCCGCAGGTTCTCCCGCTCGACCCTCGTTTGTAATGTAATATGTAAACGTGCTTGAGGTATAAAGCAGGCTCAATTTCCGTAACTTTCAAGGACGCGAATCAACTAACCGGCCAATTGAACATAAACCTTGATCAATGTCGACATCACCCACCATCGAACAGGCCTGTGACTCCTGCCGCAAGCGCAAGCTTAAGTGTTCCAAGGAGTACCCCCGGTGTACCAAGTGCATCCAACACAATTGGTGTTGTCTGTACTCTCCTCGGACGGTGAGACTGCCATTGACCAGATCTCACTTGACATCAGTGGAGAACCGGGTGCAATTATTGGAACTGATGTTGAGTTACTTGGTGCCAGAATGGGAGCAAATTGAGGACGTTGTCACCAATGAAAATTATCGCGAGTTGCTAACCAAACATCAGCTCGCCGAGCCCACCATATCATCACCCCTGGCCAAATCGCCCTCGATCAAGAGGGAGGTGTCTGGAGAAGTACCTCCAGCCCTTCCAGTAAAACGGGTCAAGCTGGAGATTCAAACCGCATCTCTCCCAAAAGAATACCGGGTGGGCCAATTTACCACCCCTACAGTTTCACTCGCCACAACTCCAAACAAGAGCCCACTCCTTCCGACAAGGGCATTTGAACTGCAATTTGATGATTTCATCTTGAGCCTGGGGTTCCAAGAAGATATCCTGCTGGTAACCCTGCCGCTGCTGATGTTACTGTTACATCTGTACGGCCATGCAACCCTGCTGCCGCTGGAAGAATTCGAGTCTGGCCCTCAACCGATTTTTTCAAAAGAGGGGGCATCCCAATTTTTCATTGGCGATCAAAGAGGAACATTTGATTTAATGTTTGAAGAAGTGGTCATGGATGATCATGTTAATATCTAGTATGAAATGTAATGTATGAATGACGATTTATTGGTGTGGTAGTACTTACTCGATTTATTATTACCTCGTTGAGAGAGGGGTGAGCTCCGGAAAAACTATTTTGGGGCAACCCCAAATAGTTTTACCGGCGTCACTGACGTGGGGGATATTCTATAAGTGGGGAAACTTACGTGTAGCCGAGTCCTCAGCACCTCATATAGGGTGACGTTAAAATAGGGCCTGCTTAATAATGTCGTAACTACTAGGTAAACCACCTCGAGGAACCGACAAACCTAGCCTTTCTTTTAATGTTCCCCATCGAATTAAATGCCTCTGTTGGGTGGGTAAAAAATGTTGATTAATAATGAGGGGTAGCCAGCGGAGATTAACATTCGTCACTGGCAAATTTCTGCACGATCTATCGATAACTGCACCTATTATTTCCCTCCAATTATCGGAGTTCGATAACTGCAGCGGCAGCGAATGAAAACCGTCGCCAACGTAGAGTTGGCCTTCGGTGTCGGAGTTGCCCCGCTGACGTGGTGCCAAGACAGTCTCCGATAACGGCTGAACCCCATCGATTGGCTGGAGCGGTACCCGCTATCACCTTTGTTGATGGTTCTCTATTTAGGGTTTATCCCCTACTCCATCGGTTTTGTCTTCTTTTCGGAAAACCATACCTCCAGCCGAGGGCCGTTTCGGATGGAAGGGTGTGAAAATCAGTTGGTCCGTCCGGTTCAATTTTTCTCCTGGCGCCGTACTGACGATAGTCACCTGACCGCCCATCATCGTACCGTGCGACATTGATTTTGAAGCATGCATACATCACCCAACCAATGATCGACAGTGCCGAACTGCCGACAGCAGGTGAACTAATAGCAAACCCATCGACCTCGACCGAGGATCATCCCCCAATTTTCATTGCTTTTGTTCAGCCATCATTGCCAAGCATGGCTTGGAATTCTCATTTGATTGACCACCTATTTTTATCCATGTCTAGGCCAGCCCGTCTGAAAAATGCACAAATGCAACCATTGATGGTTAAGCCGACAAAGCCTTATAATGACGTATATTCTGCACCAGCTAACCTTGTACCTGAACTATTCCTGGCATAATCTTCGTTAATTTTTGAAAATTACTTCACAAATTAACAAATACTTACAACCTTACCAATCTTATGTTCTTACTCATAGAAGAGTGTATCTCATCTTTTTATAACGGTGATTATTGATCAAATCGTTGACTAACCGGCTAGACCGGTCGTCGATGCGAGCATGCAATCGGATTAAACTTTAAGATCGTGCAAATAAAATTATTTGGCCTAATCCGGAAATCAACCCGAGATGTCACTTTAGCGATTTGTGTCACAACCATATTTAGAATAGGGCCACCAGGAAAAGGTCCTCGATTATTAATTATTCGCCTGGAGCCATTTTTGATGACAATAGTCCCTGTATGCACCGAAGCTATTGTTTGATCTGTTTACGTCAGTAGCGAAAGTGCGATAACGCATCTATCCCCATGGTTAACCCTCACCATATTATTGCCAGTGAATGATGGTTAGTGGTTATGGGAATGGTCATAACCATTCATCGTATTCAATTCTAGTTGCGGAATTATGTCATCTATATCCGATCGACCCCATCTATTCCAAGAATAATGCCGTGATGATCCTCAAATTCTTACATCACAAATTTACCCGAAGCCATGTGAATCAAATGATTAGAAACGCTCCATTCTCGTAACCTTCATGAGATAATTCGCAACTACCATGGTGAGTAGATATAGGCCATCACGTGCTCGGAGCCGTACCGGGTCACGTTTTTGCCACTGCACTGATATCACCACTTACCTCCCCTGATGTCCTCATTAAGAGGGTTAGTGTTAAAGTGGAAGGATGTGTCAAATAGGATCTCCTTGACGTGGAGGGAGATCCGGGTGGTGTGTCGGGGCACCCCTGCCCCAGTGCCAGTGCCGGTGGCGGCTAGTCGACCAAAGACGATCAAACCAGTAATCGCTCCCACTCAGTTGTTTCACACTCGCCAGTTTTCCACCTATTCCCAATCAAATACCCATGCCAAGTACCAGCTGTTTCGCTACAAGCTCAACTTTGCCCATAATTTTTATACCCGGGCCACCCCCGTGTTACACCAACTAAAATGCCATTCATTCATGTTCCACAACTTTTCCCAAGCGTATTCTAACACGTTCCGGTTAAGGCTTCATCATTCGGCTCTTCGGTTTTCCACCCAAACCTTTTTTAACCGTATTCGGCGGCTGTTTGGCGTTCCATCTCCTGGGATCAATCCAAACCTTTTTTTGGTCCAACCCAAGATTTCGTTAAACTTGAGATTGAACCAACAATTGTCACCAGATAACCACCGCATAATCATCCTGTTGGCCAAGCAGGAACTGTGCGAACGTCAGGTACAAGGGTGCTACCTCGAGTTTAGATTGGATTGTAAGGTGGCCATTCCCGAATCCACTTTGTTTACTGAAGAGACCCAATCAGAAATCAAGCGTCTGATTTCTATCCAGCGTCGTCGCCTCGCCATTATTGAAGAAAACTTGGACAAGTTGGCCGAGATTGGTGAGGTGCCCATCACTTGTGATGATAAGGTGATTCGGTTTTACTTTCCCAACTGTGATCGCCAACGGTTGGAAACATTATTGATGGAACGGGGTGTTACTGGAGGCATCATTTCTGAAGACGTGTCGGCGTCAGCTTCAGATGAACTGAGTCTGGAAATTTCCAACTGGGACATCATGTCACTGAGCGGTTATTTGACTGAGTCGCTGACCACCATTGATGACGATATTTTGAGTTCCAGCTCGTCGCTGCAATTGATGCATTCTCCAGTAATGGTTCTTAACCAACCCCAAGGCCAAGATGGTGTGTTGGTGGTTAATGATTACCACTGGGTATAACTGTGTAATACATTTTGTTTACTAACTAACGTAGTCCCCATATCCTCTTCTCCGTACCTCACTGTAGTCCCACTTTGGAGTGATCTGAGATCGAGCCTGCATGGCACTTTCTCGATCCTCATCGAGAGGATTAGGTTAACAATCGAATATCAATGGACAACGATGACGTTCCAGAGTATGTGAAAACCCTGAGCCTGCGAGATGAAGAGCTTATATCTAATATTCTTCCGCTGTATCATATGTTCCAGTCCACCATTTCCAAGCATCTCCGACCACTGAACGAAAACTTTGCTGATGAACCCCCTGTGTATGAGGATTTCCTGCTTTCCCTGGGAGCCTCTACGCCTTATGGAGCCAGTACTCCAAATACTCCGTTTGCACTTTCGGCGGTGGTGTCTCCGGCCGAACCTGGGGTACCGCTGTTGGATGATCTGTTCTTCCCAGTTCAAGAAAATAATGAAAATCTGAGCCAAGGCTACGAAAACACCATTTTAGCCAATGTTCACAAATTACCAAATCTTAGCAAAAGAGACAGTTTAATTTCCAATTCGTTGGAAATTAATATTGAATTTACTCAAGCGGTGTGTCAAATTGGTGAACGACCCACGTTTATCAATCCCGATGATTATGAGTATTCTCAAGGGGATTTTATTCATGGATATGTTACCATTATTAATAAACTGAACGCTCCCATTCCATTTGATATGGTTTATGTGTGTTTCGAAGGCACTATCGTGGTGTTGGAAAATAAACGGGGACTTATTGATACCGAAACTCCAAGTACCGTGTACAAGTTTCTCAGTACGCTTGATTTATTTGCTCTGTGGACGTTTGCCAACATCGATCGTCTTGCTACCGATCTGGGGGATCCCTATGATTGGTGTCATGGTGAAATCGATCCTTATGACAATACCTATCTCAGTATTGATGCCAAGCGATTACTTCAACCCGGAGCGATCTACAAGCGAATGTTTACGTTTCGGGTGCCGGAAAAACTCTTGGACGATGCCTGTCATCCCCATCTCTTTCCATTGCATACCGAATTACCACCCACTTTCGGGGTACCTCGACATCTGATTCCACCTTCGGTGTTATTGGCCACCAAAGATAGTCAAACTCGAGATTTTTGTTTCACTGACACTTCGATTTCATATCTGGTCGATTGTAGAGTCATTGGTAAGGCCCTGGACTATAAATTTAACGTATCTGACCAAGATCAATACGTGGTAGCTCAAGAAAAGCTGAGGAGTATTCGAGTAATCCCACAAAAGAATCCCGAACTTGTTTATATGAGAAATCATTTGGACCAGGAGGCTCGACTTTTCTACAAGGCCCTCGTCGATTTAATCAGACAAAAAATTGAAGTGGGTCAAGATATATCACAAATACCTCCAAAACGACGGATCTCTTGGCTTCAAGATCCCAAAAACCGGGCACTGACTTCAGCAAAGTTCCGGCAATTATATGAAGTGGCAGGTAACCAGATCAAACAAAATGTGCTGGCACAACGAGCAAAGGGGGCTTTAGAAGATAGTTACCAATACTTGACGGCGTACAAAAAGAAACTGTTGACAGGGATGTCGAAAATCATCGGGATTTTATCGGTGAGTTCGCCAAAACAATCATACACCATTGATTATGTACCCCCGGTAAAATTACAACGGACACCATTAAATACCACCATAACGATCCCGTTGGAAATTAGTTTTGTCCCAGAGGAAGAAGGGCGGGCTCCGCCAGAAGTCAAGGGAATACATTGCGAATTGATTTTATTGACGGTTCGGCTGAAGAAATTCCCCATTCCATTTGAAATGGTTCATGATTTGTGTTTCAGTGATGAAGAGGTAGCGACAAAACGCCGGGAAATCGATACCTTTGAAGATATGGTGATTAAACGATTTGCTGACTACACTCAACAATTATCTCAATTGATTAAAGCGGTGGGTAATGATTTGATTAAGTTGGAAAGTCAATTATATCGCGATATTAAAGCAGTGGCCACTGCTTCAGCTAAATTGGTTACTTTACCGATTAACAACGTACAAGTGGTTAGTAAAGGTGCTACCCTGGTTGGTACTCACACCACCGTTAATTCCATTCCATGGATTGGAGATGCTAAAGTCATCAGCAAAAATTTCGGGTTAAAAGTCGATTTAGGGGATTTCAGAGGCACCGACAAGACTCAAGAATTGATTAACTTGGTCCCTAGCTTTCAATCTTGTCTTGTGGCTCGAGTATACTATGCTCGAGTGGTGGTTAAGTTTACCAACGGCGATTCGGCATTTCTCCACGTGCCAGTATATATTGAAAAGAGCCGACAAGGTTAGCATGTTATAGCATCTATATTTATTTTTATTTATTTTTCATTGACATTGCACTAGGTCGGGTGTCTGGATCGGGGCACCCGCAGCCTTCGTTCGCACATCTAAGTTGATCAGTCCCTCAAGTTCGCAGATCACTAACGCACAACGTCGTCGTTACGTCCGCCTAGGATATGGCAAAGAACATCCATGGACTAAGTCTTTCGGGGATCATTGATGAGCTTCCCAAGATTGACCAGGCGGGTCCTCCCAATGAAGGTGATGATGAAATTATCAATATCCTCCCCTCTTACCACATGTATCACAATACCCTTCGAATGAATTTGACCCCATCAGTTGAAGATCGTCGTCAAGCTCCCCCGAGTTATGAGTTAACCCCTCAATCATCAGCAACCTCTTTAGTGTCACCTCCGCATAGCGATCCGTCTACGAGAATCCCTGATTATTTCACCGCCACTGGTGAGGCCGATGAACTGAACCTTTTGGAGAATGTTTACAAGTTACCACGATTGTCACTGTCAAACCCTGATATTTCTACCAAGTTGGAGATTGAAATTGTCTTTACCGAACACAACGGTAAGGTGGGGCGAAAACCAAAAATCATCGACCCTCTTTCCAAGGAATATCGCCAGGGAGATTATTTATATGGATACGTGCTTGTAACAAATCATACTGACTCAGAAATTCCGTTTGATGTATTCCCCGTACAATTTGACGGTGTACAAATGTTATATGAAGAGAGACTGACGTTTTATATTCCCAGTAAAGTTGAACGGGTTTTCTCCATGTTTGATTTTGCCGCTCTGTGGAATGATGCGTATCTTGATCGATTGCTGAGTGATAATCATGATCCCTACCATTCTGACTATTCCAAAACTGATCCCGTCGATGGCACCAGAGTTTTATTGGATGAGCGCAAGGTGTTTCTTCCAAATATTACTTATAAAAAGTTTTTTGCATTTAAAATTCCTGATAGATCGTTGGATGTCCGCTGTGCTCATGGGTTAGCTCAACACTTGCAATTGCCGCCGACATTGGGGTTGGCCAAACATGAAAAAATGCTTGGATTACTCAAAAAGTACGGGGAACACACTCAAAGGGTTCAGTACAGTTCCTATTGTAATGATCTCATGTTTAATGATGCGGTGGTGTCATACTATGTTTCGGCTCGAGTGATTGCTCCAATGGACAAACTAGCATCATTAACCAAAATTAAATTACAGGGACCTCCTAATCAATATGTCATTGCCAATGAAGCTCATGTCTATGTGCGGATGATCCCTGATTCTCACCAGGCATTTGAGTTGAATCGGGCCCTGATCGTTGAAGAAAGTAGAATACTTTATCAGAATATGCTCGATGAGATCAAGGACAAGCTTGATATGGGAACGGCATTATATGAAAGTTACCATGGTAAGTTTGGTAATTCGACAAGGCATCGATCCCAACCCACCCTGAATGTTATCCTGCCAATTCAATCACCACCACCGGAACGGACGCTGATGATTGATCAACCTACCCCGCTAGTGCCCACCACAAGCTCCACCGATTTATCAAAGATGAAACAATTGTATTATTCCCAGCCCCATTCGAGCCGGTCTCGTCAACATAATCCCGATTATCAAGTGTTTTATCCGGTGAAAAAACAACAGCTTTTCGGAAAATCTAAAGTGTTGGGGTTAGCAGTGATAATGACGCCGAAAAAGGAGTATATGACTAGTTATACCCTGATATTTCCCGAAAGGGTATCCGGTAATAGTTTGGTATCGATTCCGATCACTTTCGAGTATATCGCCCAAGATGAGAAATCCAAGGCGCCATTGCCTGATATAAAGAAAATTTCGGTGGATATCATTTCCTTAACCGTTAAACTGAAGAAACATCCCATTCCTATGGTCATCACCCCCGATATGATGTTTGATAATCGAGGTAAAAATCTGGAAAATTTCGATATGATCACCATTAAAAAATTCCAAGGGTACGCCAATGATCTTTCTAGATTGATGAGAGAACTTGGCCCTGAATTTCCTGTTGAGTTGAAATTGGCCAACTCGATTAAAGCAATTGCAAATTTAACTACCAAATATGATTATCTCAAGGTTTACAATAGTCAATTATTGGATGAAACGGGTAAGACCATACCTACAGTGGGTAATGCCGCTTGGGTGTCACATGAAGAAGGGAATAATACCAGATATCGGAAAAAACTTTCTGTCAAATTTGACGTTAGAGATGCCAGATTGGTGCCATCAAATTCTTCCTCTTCACCAGGTTTGTCTACTGAGAAGTTTCATTTGCCTCCAGACTTTCAATCCTGTTTCTTGATTAGAATTTATTATGTCAGACTAACGTTTAAACTCCCAAATGGAGAAAAGTATTACTTGCGGGTGCCACTACATATTCAAAGATCCACGGATAATTTATAGAGATTATAGTGGTAAACAAGTTTTACTTGAATATTGGCTTTTTTCTCACGAAGTAAAAAATTACAAAATCTTAAGTTGTAGTCAACAGGCGATCAATAACTCATATCCGAGCTAAAAATCGATTGGCAATGCTTCAAAACTCTTCCTTCATTATTAGCAATACAAATCAATAGTTCCAAAATTGAACTTTAACATATGCGCCTGTACCACTGCTCAGCTACTCGCCCATCCCGACCTTTCAAACGCTCCCTCAGTGTGCTCATGTCATCCCAACCACCAAAGATTGAAGAATTGCCGGATGATACTCCCGACGTTGATGACAAGAATATAGACGAAGTGATTTCTCAATGGGAAAAGCTCCGATATGTTCCCAAGCCCGGTGAACCCGATTTGCCTCCACAATTATCTCAGTATACTGAAAAGCTGACGGAAGATGTGATGAAAGAACTCAATCGGTTACCATTCTTTATGACTGAATTGGATGAAACCGATGGACAGGATGGTGTCAATACTGAATTAGAAGCACTCAAGTCATTGGCGTATGAAGGAGAACCTGACGAAATCGCAACTAACTTTAAAAACCAAGGGAATGAATGTTTTAAAGCAAAGGATTATAAAAATGCCGTTGCCTATTATACCAAAGGGTTGGATGTTGACTGTAAGGATGATAAGGTTAATACTGCTCTTTTGATCAATCGGGCCGCTTGCAATTTGGAATTGAAGAATTACCGTCGGTGTATTGAAGATTGCAAAAAGGCCTTAGGGTTGGACGAAAAGAACTCAAAGGCTTGCTATAGAGCAGGTAAAGCTTTATTTAAATTGGAAAAGTACGATGAAGCGAAACAAGTTTTACAGTATGGCCTTAGCTTTGATGCTGAAAACAAATCTATCAAACAAGTTCTTGACGAACTTGAACGCAAAAAAAAGGCAATCAAGGAAGCAAAGGAAAAGAAAGAAAGAGAACAAAGGTTGGCCGATATGAAAAAGTCGATTCTCGACAACTCCATCAAGCTCCGTCATATTGAAATTGTCCATACCACCGATCCTCCTGAAATGCTTCAAACTGCTGAAATCAGATTGGAGGATGAAAAGGATTATCAACTGCAACTCATTTTCCCCGCCATGGTGTTATATCCCACCATTGATGAATTCGATTTCATTGCCGAAATTGGAGAATTGGCTACTCCGTTGGAGATTTTGGAAATGCTCCTCAATCGTCCGAAGGAATGGTTTGAGGATCCCAAGCATACCAATTTTACTGTCAAGAAGCTTCAAGTGTTTATGGAAACCATGACTGGTGGTTTAATTAAAGTAGGCAAGAAGATTGCTGTTGATGAACCATTGATGAATGATAAACCCAAGGCACCATTATTTGATAATGCGTTGAGACTCTACGTCGTTCCACAACCAGATGTTGATGAATGGTTAAAGGGATGGAACAAGGATTTAGCTCTTTCAAAGAGAAAATAAACAAATTCATATTTACAGAATTCCAATACAATCAACTTTAACTAATATGATCATGTAGATTAAATTTAAAACTACTCAACAATTGATTAATAACCAAGGTATTGATATTTTACATAAAAGTGAAGTCCTCTCCACTTCTATCTAAAACATCATAGATGCCCGGGTCGACACTCTCTTTAAATCCAACTTGTCAGACTGCCACAAATGCCCACCCCAAATACTTTCCTCCGAAGAAGCATAGTAAAAGGGGTCAAGATCATCGCTCCAAAGTAAAACGTCCCGAAAGACAACGTTTGGCAAGTAAAGATGGCCGGGCTGCAAAGAACCACGGACAAGCAAAACAATTCTCACTTTGAGGGCAAATGGGTTTTTAACTCATCTTCCAAGTTGGATTCAGTGGCTCATTATAAGAGTCAAAGAGAGACGTATACTATAGAAATGATCCTATGAAGTACGTCGACAAAGAAGAGAAAAAGAGTGCGAGAGACCACCCTCTTTTATATGATTTCCTCACGATGAGGTTACCCGGACTTTGATCATGTAAGGCGATGCAAGATTACTGAGGCGGAAAAGTAGGTTAGGGTTGGATGAGATTTTTACCTAGGGTTAAAGTACTAATTTATTTTGGTTCATTGATTGATTGATTTATGCATTTAGCTATGTAATCATTACATCCACCCCATTTTCTTTTCATATCTCTCAGCAGCCCTTTTACTAGTTCGTTTAAACGGTGAAGAATATGGGGATATCTGAGCTCTCCTTTGAGATAAAAGCCCTTCAAATAATTCAGCAGGGTTATACTCTGGAGGGGGTTTGAAGATGTTATTAGGGTTCATATTTCGATTCTCCTGAACGAGTCGTTTAAGTTCAGGAGTCCGTGCCCAATCTGCAAACACTTCCTTCTTGCCAGAATCATTCCCATGTTCTGGACTACTTGGAATTTGCGGAAGGGAATTTCTTGTCGTTGATCCAGCAACGATATTAGTGAGTGGTTCTTGTAGTTTTGGCCAAGTAGGTACGAACCCACTAGACTTTTTGGTTCCAATGATCCCCCCTTGGGACAGACCACGGGGATGCTTTGACTCTTCATAACGTGAGGCATGGCGATAACTCAGAGACGGATTTCTGTGAACGGGTTCATCCAATGCCAGTCTATGACGATTGGTTTCGGAAGCAGGCCGGCGAGTTTCAGAGGGTCTAATCCCATGATCAGGTGGCGGTGGTGGTTTGCGAGGATCATTTTGCTCTAGTGGTTGACTCTTTTCACCTGAAAGTTTCCGACCAACGTTTCCGCCACGTGCTTCCACTGGGAGTGGGACGGCATTTCCTCGATTGCGGATTTTATCAGCTACAACCAGTGGTTTTGTTACCATTCGAGTTGGTGCCGCTCGCGGCACGGGAAGAGTAGGCGTTTTCGGGGTGGTTTTTAAATTGGCTCGATCCGGTTTTGTCAACGGCCGTTTAACTGTTGATTGTGGGGTATCTGCAACAACTCCAGGTTTGATGGGTGGTCGAGAGAATGGTGAAGGGGATAACGTAGTTGAAGCAGGCCTGCCACCAGTCCATGGTTTCGTTGCACGCAGGGTAAGATGTCGCTTTGGCGGCGACAGTGACATTGATGGGATCCTGCGCTTGGGAATTTTTAGAGCTTCTTGGATCATTGGTATAGGGGGTGGCGGCGCCGGGATACCATCACTTTTAGGTTGAAGCGATGTCCGCGGCCGTATGGTGGTTGGTGGTTTGGGCGGAGCACTGGATGGGGGGTTGACTGGTATTTCAACCGGGGAAATTTTCGTTGGTGACAGATTTGGTGGAGTATCAGTGGATTTTGTAGCCGCCTTGGTAGGTAACATGATGGTGGCTAACGGAGCTCGGCCATTTTTAATCGGCACCAGTGGCGCCAGTCTTGCTGGTATTGGTTTTGTAACAAGATTCGTCGGCCTACTTCCCATGATATTGGGAGTAGTCAATGGAGCCCGCTGGGTAATTTGCGCTCGGAGATGCTTTTGGGGTGATTGAAACATCTTTCGGGGTATCTTAACCGGTGAGAGCTGTTCATTGGCCAAAATTGTCGGCATTAGATTGACATTTCTTTGTGGGGCTGGCTTTGGTATTGACATCCGTTGGATTTGTTCCTTAATGGCAGTATTATGATGAGCAGCTCTCGAAATCTCTTCAAACAGATCTTCTTCGACGTTTACGGTGCTATGCGGTATTGATGGTTCTTTTGGTTGTACCACTGGTGACGGCTGAGGTTTTTTTGCTGATAATGGATCGGGGAACAGTGTGTGTTCAAACGAAACATCGGTCCCTGTATCTTGTTCAAGTCGATAGGATTGTAACACATCTTCAATGTTTCCATTTCCACTGATAGAATTCTCCACTTGTTTTAGAAAGCTATCCGACCCCAGGATATAAGATTCAATTCGATCGATGTAATCATTGACTCCTTCGGTTCGAGTCTGGTTCAGATCAAGGAGGATCTGGGCAATATACTTGGATGAACCTGGAACAAGGTTGACGGCATGGTTGAATGCGGCAACATTCGTCAACCATTCGGCCATTCCAAATGATTCTAGCCTTTGGTGGTAATCAGGGTATAGTGGGTATCACAAAAATGGGACGCGTAGCGCGCACTGCTGTTTTAGTACCCTAATGAAGGTGGCGAAATTGATTTCTGATAAAGTGACCAACTGGTTTATTAAATCTGGTATCCCTTTTTTCTTTAATTAGATGAAATCCCGGTTAATGGGTAGTGAAGTAGTTGTCGTCCTAGTCCACTCAGTGCACCCAGTAGTCCCCGTCTAATCCCGTTCTGGGTGCGCGCATGCCCTTGTTCTTGCCGTGACCATCCTAACCGGCTCGCTGCTACGTTCCCTCCATTGCACTCCCATTGCTCCAAAAGGTTGCAAGTGGTTTCATTATTGATTATCGAGACTGCCAACCTTTCCAATAGTCTCTATGGCTGACAAGTGTTCAAAGTATGAGGGGGCTAGTACCGTCAACTTTGCCTTTTCGATCTTGATCACGTTTGGTATCATCATCAGTTATTTGCCCCAATACCGTCGAATTTACCTCAAACGTACCTCGGAAGGTCTTTCCGCCACTTTCCTCCTCTTGGGATCATGTCTGCTGATCTTCACCTTTACCAACATTTTACTCATTCTGAGCAAGGCGCGAGAATGTTGCTATCTGGGAGCGCTTACTCCATTCAATTGTCTCAATTCCCAACTCAATTTAATCCAAATTGGTGTCCAGTGTACTTGTGCCATTCTTATTCTTGTTTTGGTATTGGTGTTTACCAAGCACTCGGTTAAACAAGATCGTGAAGAGTACGGACGCATTGTTCAAGTTGGGAACTGGGTTACTGCTCATGGCATTGTTTCGTTGGTCCAGGTGGTAATTGGTCTTTATCTGAATGATAAATGGATGTATACCATCGCCAATACCAATGGATTGGCATCAACGATTTTAACAGTGATTAAATACGTGCCGCAAATTTGGACCACTTATCACTTGAAGCATCCCGGTACGCTCTCGGTGGGAATGATGTGCATCCAAACCCCTGGTGGGTTTGTGTTTGCTGCCACATTATACTTCACTAAAGGCTCCCATTGGAGCTCATGGATCCTGTACTTTGTTGCTGCCATTCTCCAAGGAACGTTGTTGTGCCTTTGCTTATACTATGAATACTTTCAAAATCATGGTTTATCTGCCCAACTAGCTGAGCGGGCTCAGATTGAGCGCATTGTTGCCGAAAATGAACGAGAAGATATTGGCGAAGATAGCAATTTGTTAAACTGAATAATTCTTGATTTTATATCCATTGGCCCTCGATCGGGTTCGATATATATCCCTTAATTGTAGTGATTTAATCGATCGTACGGTATATGCCCATAGCCTAATTATATGCAGTATGATGCGACCTGGAGGGCGCTCATAAAACTTAACGAAAAATTTTCAGAGCCCTAGCCATGTTCAAACAACTCACCAGTGCCTTGCGGGTGGTTTCTAGAGCCACTCCTGCCTTCCAACGGTCTGCCATTAGAGGGTATGCTGCTTACGACAGATCCAAGCCCCACGTCAATGTTGGTACCATTGGTCACGTCGATCACGGTAAGACCACTTTGACCGCCGCCATCACTAAGGTGTTATCGGAAAAGGGGGGTGCTTCGTTCTTGGACTACTCGTCCATTGACAAGGCTCCTGAAGAAAGAGCTCGTGGTATCACCATTTCTGCTGCTCACGTCGAATACGAAACCGACAAGAGACACTACTCTCACGTCGATTGTCCCGGTCACGCTGATTACATTAAGAATATGATTACTGGTGCTGCCCAAATGGATGGGGCTATCATTGTTTTGTCTTGTACTGATGGTGTCATGTTGCAAACCAAGGAACATTTGTTGTTGGCTCGTCAAGTTGGGATCCAAAACTTGGTTGTTTTCTGTAACAAGGTCGATATGGTTGACGACGAAGAAATGTTGGAATTGGTTGAAATGGAAATTAGAGAATTATTGTCTACTTATGGTTTTGATGGTGACAACACCCCCGTGATTATGGGTTCTGCTCTTTGCGCCTTGGAAGGTAAGCAACCCGAAATTGGTCAACAAGCCATTGAAAAGTTGATGGAAGCCGTCGATGAACACATCCCCACTCCTCAAAGAGACTTGGACCAACCTTTCTTGTTGCCCATCGAAGGGGTGTTTTCCATTTCTGGTAGAGGTACCGTCGTCACCGGTAGAGTTGAAGCTGGTACTTTGAAGAAGGGTGAAGAAGTTGAAATTGTTGGTGGCTTTGACAAGCCCATGATCACCACCGTCACTGGGGTGGAAATGTTCAAGAAGGAATTGGACCAAGCTCAAGCTGGTGACAATGCCGGGATTTTGTTGAGAGGTATCAAGAGAGACCAAGTCAAGAGAGGTATGGTTTTGGCCAAGCCTGGTACTGTCAAGTCTCACCAAAAGTTCTTGGCTTCTCTTTATATTTTGCCTACTGCTGAAGGTGGTCGTCACTCTGGTTTCGGTGCCAACTACCAACCCCAAGTTTTCATCAGAACTACCGATGTCAACTGTACCTTGACCTTCCCCGAAGGTGTTGATGCCTCTTCTATGGTTCAACCCGGTGACAATGTCGAAATGGTCGTCGATTTGGCCAGAAAGACCCCTCTTGAATTGAACCAAAGATTCAACTTGAGAGAAGGTGGTAAGACCGTGGGTACCGGTTTGGTTACCCGGATTATCGAATAGATAATCATTGTATATAGTTATTGATGTTTTCTGGATGAAATTAGTGTAGGAGGTGAAATGAGGTATGGTACTCTTTATCGTTGGTTTCCTATTAACTGAAAAAGTTGATTAAATATGGTAGGGTTTAAAGTTTCGAGTTCCTCCTCATTAACCGTTCCATCCTTCTCATTTAAACAGGTTCCACTTTTCTCCCAAATTAGAGTATGATTTGAGTGACAAACGCATCCTGGTGAGTAGACACGCTTGTCAAATATTGTCATAGAAACGGCCCAGACAATTCTTATTGGGGGAAGCGCCGCATGAAGGAGAAAACGGCTTTTAGTCGTCGTTAATTCACTGCAGGCAAACCCAATAACCCGAGTCAGAGACGTTCTATCACACATGTATGTAATAGGCGATAGACAAGGCAAATATCAAACGAGAATGTTATTTGATTCGGCATTACGAGGGACATGCAAGTTATATAAAGCCACAATGGCAGTACGAGAGAAATATCTGGCCTGTCGTACTTATCACTTATTATAAATGAGCGATTACAGTGTGAGGAGCGCTTCCTCTAAGACTTATGAGATGGATATTATCATGAGCATGGAGGCCTTAACCAATGTTCAAGTCGTCATTAATGCTGAGGATCATGATGAATTGTTGACCAGGATGGCGAAAATAGTCTCTGGAGTAAAATGTAAAGTTGGAAAAATATTCCACATGTTGATCATTTTGGAATTATACATTAATTTTATAAACTTGGAAATACCAATACTTCCCGAACTATCACCTTTCTGTGCTCAATGGCCAACCCAATGGATTATCCAATTTGGAAATTGTCCGGCAACTTGCAATTTTTGCCTCAACCACCTTCCAATCCTCCGAAACATTCCCTATTTTTGTGTTCTAATTTGTCAGTTCATATTTCCTTGGGAATGAAGTTCTGGGGAATCGGGTACAATTGCCTAGTGGTTAGCCACTTGTCGACATACCGGGTTCGACTCCCTGCTCCAGTAGCTCAGCGGTCAGAGCATCGTGCTTATAAGGAAACCGGCGATCCCGGCGAGCTTATGCATAGAGCACATCGTAAGCAACGCGATAGTCGTGGGTTCAAACCCCACCTGGAGCATTTTTTTGTTTTTACTTAGTTCGAATTTGGTTAGAATTATCAATGGTGGTTGGTCATTGTATGATCTCGTTAACTTTTTAAAAAGTGGAAACTACTCAGTTACTTTTCTGTCAATGTACCTTGTTTTGTAATTGAATTTTTCACTAACTTCTTTGCCTTTCCTCGTTATCTTCTACTCATCTCATCGCGCGGATTGCAACTTTACTCACCAAAGTTCGACCATGTCAAAAGTCCGGTACTATCTTGAAAAGAGTATCCCCGAACTCGAAGACCTCCAAAACAAGGGGGTCTTTACCAAAAGTGAAATCACCATGCTTATGAGAAGACGTACTGACTTTGAACAGAGAATCCTGGGTCGTGGGGCCCATCCCAGAGACTTTTTAAAGTATGTTGAATGGGAACGGAATGTGGAGAAGCTCCGAAAGAAGCGAGTTACCAGACTTAATATTGAAAAAGGTGGGATCCTGGAAGTGGCTTCGTCTCGTCGGCAACTCTTTGCTCTCGAACGAGCAGTCAATAAGTTTCCTCAGGACAACAACCTTTGGTTTACTTATCTTGAAGCTGCCCAAGAAAATGGTGCCATTAAGGAAGTCTACAAAGTCTATTCCAAGCTATTGCAATTGCAGCCAACTAATATTGATGCTTGGCTCTCTGCTGCCAAGTATGAGTTTGAAGAAAATGCCAATGCTCAAGGTACCCGGATGTTATTCCAAAGAGGGTTGAGAATCAATCCTGAATCTATCAAATTGTGGTTGGCCTACTGCCAGTTTGAATTAACTTATGTAGCCAAGTTGCTTGCTCGGCGGGAATTGCTTGGGCTTTTAAGTAATAACCAACAAGCGGCTGATATGGCCACTGAACAACAGAAACCAACTGAAGGAGAGGAAGGCGATGATGAGATCAAGTTACCCGATGAAGATAATGCTGCCGCTACCCTTAACCATTTACCCGAGGCTGATATCGATATGTTGGGTAACCCTGATACTAATCCTGCCCTCAAGGGGGATGTGGCACTTGCAATTTTTGATGCTGCCATGGTTGCCATTCCTAAAAACACTAGAGAATCACCTCTTGGAGTTGCCACCAAGTTTATGGCGATATTTGACCAATTCCAACAGCATGACTATTTGAATGGCCATGTCCTCGATACTCTTAATCGTGACTATGGTGATAACGTGCAAACTCTGTTTATTGATATCACTTTACCCATTAGAACCATCGAAGTCACTTCTCCTGACTTTGTTGATCAATTACAATTACTGGTTAACAAATTTTTGGCATATAAAGCGAGAAAGCCCAATCCTGAACTCACAAAACTTTACTGTGATCATTTGGAAAGAAAGTTCATCACTGAGGATAATCCCAAGGTTAATGAAATCACCAGAAAAATTCTTACCAAGATCAAGGCATGATGGCATCGAAATTGATGCTTATCTTTCTCCTAAAGTATTCGTATATACAGATCTATGTGTCCATTGCAGACCAGATTTAATCAAACATGACCAATTGAAGAGTAAGACTTTTTCATTTAGCAAAAACAACCTATTCGGCCACGGAGGTTGCACCTTTCTGGAAGGAGTCGTGCATTGCCGCGGTCGACAGTATTTGTGCATTTCCGCTCCGAAAATCTCAAATTGGAAACTGTTTCGGAGGCCCTGACGAAATGGGGTTGATCCGAAAATGACATTTTTACTATTTAAACAAACATAAATCTAGGATAGCTTGCTATCAAAAATCAATCAATCAATCAACATGTCTACTCCTGCTACTTTCAAAGGTTTCGGTGCCAACGAAAATTCCAACAAGGATAACTGGAACCAAGTCCGAAAGGTTGAATACACGCCGAGAAGACTCAATCCACAAGATGTGATGATCAAGAACCATGTTTGTGGGGTGTGTGCCACTGATGTTCACTACTTGAATGGTCAATTTGGTCCCCACTTGCGTCCTGACATGGTTGCTGGACACGAAATTGTTGGTGAAGTTGTTGCTGTTGGGGAGAAGGTGAAGCAATTTAAGGTGGGTGATCGGGTGGGTCTTGGTCCCATGTCTGCTCTGTGTGGTGAATGCGTTCGGTGTAAGAACAACCTTGAACAGTATTGTGACAAGAGAGTTCAAACTTATAACTTTCCCGATTCATTTGCTGATGGATACATCACCCAAGGGGGGTTTGCTTCTCACTCCATCGGGGATGAACAACATGTGTTCAAGGTTCCTGAAGGTCTTGCTGATGAACATGCTGCTCCCTTGATGTGCGGTGGTCTCACCGTGTTTCTGCCTTTACTTAGATATTTGGGTGAGAATGCCAAGGGCAAGAAGGTGTTGATCCATGGTATGGGGGGTCTTGGTCATATGGGTATTCAATTAGCTGCTAAAGGTTTGGGTGCCACCGTTTTTGTTTCTTCTAGAACTGATTCGAAAAAGGCACACGCCTTGGAAATGGGAGCAAAGGAGTTTATTGCTACCAAAGATGATCCCAATTGGTTTGAAAACTACATTGGACAATTTGATTTAATTGTTAATTGTGCTTCGGGTATGGACGGGTTGAATATTAATGACTTCACCACTACACTCAAGCCCAATTGTCCTATGATCAATGTGGGTATCCCTGATCTTACCACTTCTTACAATGTATCTGCTGTTACCATGCTTATGGCAGGTACTCTTATTGGTGGTTCTGCCATTGGCTCGAAATATGAAGCAGAATTGATGCTTAAGTTGGCTGCTGAACATGGGATCAAACCTTGGATTGAAAAAGTTCCCATTTCACAAGAAAATATTGCAACCGTTTTGGAAAGATGTGAAAAGGGCGACGTTCGTTATCGGTTCGTTCTTACAGCTTTTGATAAGGCTTTTAACTAAGGAAAGGTCTAGATCGAAATCAAGATAAAGATCATTGTGAATCTTCGAAGATCATAAAATTAAATGAAACTAGATCAATAGAACGAGATGTAGATAGAAACAATCAAATAGAAATTATCATGAAAAAAGTTCTAGTGTCAGTATTGTGTTATTTAGTCTTTCTTTGAGCTTTCTTCATCAACCCATGCTGTTGTCTTTGCCTTTTTCAGTAACCGCCTATTGGCAAAATAAAAGGTGACAACAATCAGGAACAATGCCATTGCTGCCAACAGAGCATAATGGGTAATGGGATCAATAATTGCATGGGGTAATTTATACCAACCATCCTTAATTGGTGTTGATGCCAGGGTCAGGCCGGTAGCATACAACTTGGTCCATCTCACAGCCAATTTAAGAGTAAGTTCATCACCAATGACGATCCTGGTGGTATTGGTACCCAGCCCCCAGCCCACTGCCAGAACAATCCCACCATTGGAACTGGTGAGCATGACATTCATATGAGGATCGATTTCAATCTTGGAATCAGTAACTTGACCTCTAAAGTTAAATGTCAATGGCACCAGGGCCCCACCCGCTTCAAGATAACCTTGTTCATTTGAGTAAGGTACTCGGCACAGAAAGGGAGCATCTTCATGAATATAAAGTTGGAACAAATGATACAATGTATCAGAAAAGTAAATGGTACACTCGATATCTTCGGAAACGCCATATTTGAGGGAAAGGGGTTTAGAAGTTTCCTTACAAAATGGAAACGGTCCATAGATGATTCTGTCATTTTCATCAAACTTGTGTTCACCATTATCAATGTTGCGTTCGATACACTCGAGGGGGACAACGTCACCCTTTTGAAACACAGTTAAGTCAGGAATCTCTCCCTTGCGATTAACTGGGTACCATTGTGCTTGGGCAAACATTGCCAACCATGCTAACCATGTTAACGATAATACCTTCATGGTCAGCATCATGATTTCGTCGTTTTAGTGTGCGGAGAACCATTAACGCGATTATGAAATGATTAATTTAGCTGTGACCAAGCACCAATATTTAATGAGAGTTGACTATTTACATTCGGGGTGATAACCATGGGAAAGAATTAATGGGGAATACCACCATAGTTTCATTATAATCATACCTTCGATACCCAAGTCCACTCAACTCAACTATCTGTTCACGTGTTCACATTTACTGCGCGCGAGTCAACCTTTTTCCTTTATTAAAAGCTCTATGTGTACAATTAGTTTCTCTTGGCAAATCTTCTGGGACCTCTTTGAGCAGAGATAGCGACGGTTTGCACGGGAATCTTGAAGCCCAAAGTCTTGATCAAGTCAGCGGTTTCAGCATCAACTTCCAATTGACCGTTGTTGGTGTGAGACAAGTCCAAGGCAGAAACTTCGGGAACGTATTGATCCTTTCTTTCTCTTTCTTCTTCTTGCAACTTGAACGAGATACCTCTGACGGGACCCTTTTGAATTCTCTTCATCAAGTGGGTGGTGTAACCGGCAATCTTGTTTCTCAATCTCTTGGATTGGATAACGGCGATTTCTTGGGTCAATCTCTTGTTGGTTTCAAAGTCAAGAGTCAACTTGGGGTAGAATCTTTCAATGAGCACCTTGGAGGCTCTCTTCACAGTCTTAGTTCTAACACGACCCTAAAATAGTTAGCATTTGTTTGGTGGATTGACAAAGGAACCTTCCATCACTGGAGGGGTTGGTTGTTACGTACCATCTTGTTAAAGCTTTGGTTACCAAAATTTCGCTATGAAGATTTTTCAGAACCCCTACGTCGCGCAGCCTGGGTGCGAGTGTGGATGTGGGTTAGGGGTGGAACCCTAATCACGTGAAGAAGAAAACAGAGAGTAGGAAAGGAGGTTTGATATTGGGGTAATTGGTGGAGTGGGATGGAGATATAAGGATATTAAGGAGATGGTATGTATGGTGGAGTTTAGTATTGTTGTTGTTGGTGGTGTGGTGTAATGGTCTGTTGTAGTACTGATAATCAATACTATTCTCACTGAGACAGATAGTGGGTTGTAACAATTGAGAGTAAAAATGTATAACGTCAACACCTTGGGCAAAATCTTAATTAATTCCTGCTTAACACGTTTGGTTTACTCCAAATGTATGTTATCATTTTCATTAAATTGATGATATAGATTATTTTAATTATCGCTTTGGACTGCCTCAAAACTTGCCTTACCTAACAAGGCTTAATCAAGGTTGCGCGACACTGATCGAGTCTACAACCTCCTAATTAAATTATACTATCAGCATCTAGGTTACACCTTACTTCACAATAACCTCCCAACTTCAGCAGCAAGGACTTAACAGTCCATTCAGGTGATGACAGCTTACACCATCTAAAATCTTTGCTGCACCGATGTTTCGCGACTCGAAAAACAAACTTGGATACAACGGGAGGGTGTTAACCAAGCAAGTCGTTGCACAAGTAACCACCACCATGGACAAGAGCAAATTGTTCCATTGTGACGTTTGCCTGTCTGATTGTACCAATCGGATTCGCATCCAATGCGCTGTTTGCTCCGACTACGACCTTTGTGTGCCGTGTTTTGCCAGCGGGCTGTCAACTAACGACCACAAACCATGGCACGATTACTGCGTGATTGAACAGAATACATACCCCATCTTCGATCGGGAATGGGGGGCAGATGAGGAACTCTTGTTAATTCAAGGTTGTGAAACTTATGGTTTGGGAAATTGGCAGGATGTCAGCGATCACATCGGGAATCGATCCAAGGAAGAGGTGGCTCAGCATTATTACGATGTCTATCTCAATAGTCCTCTCTACCCCATCCCCAAACTTACCGATGAATTCGATCTGATTCTGCCTCGACAGTTTCTTGACGATCGCAAACAACGATTAGAGGATCGAAAATTGATCCCATTACCATTGAAAATCAAGACGGTGGCCCTGGTACCATTATGTCACGAAATTCAAGGGTATATGCCGGGAAGACTTGAATTTGATCATGAAGCAGAAAATGATGCCGAAGTACCGGTCAAAGATATCATTTTTGATCCCGAAGACCTGGCGCAAGAGACCGAACTCAAGCTTACCATATTGGACATTTATAACCTGAGATTAACTACTAGAGCCGAACGGAAACGAGTGATGATCTTGAATCATTTATTGGATTATCGTAAAAACATTTCCAACGACAAGAAGAAACTGAAGGAAGGAAAAGAATTGATGAAAAAAGTCAATGCGTTTATTCGGGTACTCACTCCGGAAGATTTTACTCAATTTACCAATGACTTGTTGACGGAGTTACGCTGCCGCATGCGCATTCATCAATTGCAGACATGGAGAATGAACGGCATTACCACCATTGATGATGGTAACAAATTTGAACGGGATCGAATGGTCCGAGGAGCAACCTTGGGACGGTTGGCCAACGGGCTGAGGTCGTCTCATCAATCTAATGGGATCCGAAAGTCTTACCTCCTGGGACTGCCAGGCCCCGAGGCAACTTATAAACCAAAACCACTGGCCCGGGCTCCTCTCGACATTTCCAAGGCCCCCGACTATGAATTACTCTCCAACGAAGAAAAAAATCTCTGTGGGGCATTACGGATATTGCCTAAACCATACATGGCTATCAAGAACCAACTACTACGAGAGGCGATCAAGAGTAACGGAGTGTTGAAGAAGAAAGATGTAAGGGTACTATTAAAGATTGACCAAAACAAATCGCTGAAAATCTACGATTTCTTTGTTCAAATGGGATGGTGTTCCCAAGGTTAGGATTAGTCATTAATGAGTAATAGGATGGCAAGGAGGTGATGTATAGATGGATTGAGCCGCACTCATTAGGTATAAAATATAACATTGACACAGTATAGTGACTTCATGCCGTCGGCAGTCGAGGGTTAGATGCGGTTACAAGCGAAGCAGAGAAGATGAAAAGTGATCATCTTCTCTGCGATCATCATCATGATCATCGAAATGCGCCTCACCTCAACTAACTGGGGCATGATGGGTGCGATGACATTGGCCAGAGCTACCCTACCCCCATAAATATTAACTGTGATCACCACCTCCTAAATCTCTCGTCAATCAATCGATTGTAATCACCCCACCCGTGCAGTTACATCTGAGCCGAGCCCAATTCAGCCCCCGCCCGCCAGATCTCACTTTGCAGTCATACCCGCCACATGGCTGCTAAATGCAATGGGCGGCAAGCTACATCGAGCTACAGCCAAGGTGACAAGATATTATTTCGCTCACTGGGGTGTTTTGCAATCGAGACATGGTAACAATAGCAAAAGCCACCCTCATGTGACAACCATTGAAAATCATTTCAGCCTCCCCTTGACCATTAGTGATTGCAGTGGCTATTGTTTTAGGCATCTAACTTGGATAGAACTAAGCATTGATGAAACCGTTTCAATTCAATTATCCCGATGGGGGTATAGTCGTGGCCATTACGCTGATGGGCCTTGTTGCAATAATCTCAACCGATTATGTTACTGCGTGCATAGTGATGGGCCGATAATTATTTGCTTTTGAGTTTCTTTCCGTGCTAACCCGGGGGACAAGCAACCACCCTGGCCACCCCCTCCCCCCCATCACTAGTCACCGGCAAGCGACGCTATTATTGCCCTAGCATCTTTGAGCGGCATCCAATGTTATATAGTCATTCTTTTGGAGAGAAATCGTATGATACCAATGCAGGGGTGGCACTTATGAAGCGGGGATGTCTTTTGTGGCTCTGGGTAATAATGATTGTGGTAGTAGGCTTGCATTTGCAATCGAAGGTGGTTAAGGGGGTGTGGCCCAAGCGAATTGGCTGGTTCACCCCGGTTAAGGGGTCACCCGTGGTGGAAACTAGTACCGGTAATCACCGAGAGGGTCGGCTACTGCCTCGGGTAAATCTCCGATCCGCTTTTGCCTCTAATTGCCTGGTCCGTTTCATTGTCTAAGGCAGTTTTTTTTTTCCGCGTTTCGCACTTTCCTGTCTACGCACTACTAATGACGAATTGTTCATTATTACCCACCCGATCGCCAGGGAGCACCTTTGCTAATTGTTACCACTTGCCCGCCACGGAGAGTCGAATCATCAGCAACACCGTGGTGACACCGTTACAGTTTTGATCATCTGGGTTGTGAATTATAACCACCTCGTGTCCCCCGTCCATTAGCCCCCGTTCCCATCACCTCCCCTGGCCAATTGTTTTCAATTTCCCCTCCTCCCTGAGTACCCTCGACCCTCACCACCCAACCAAACTTCCCATTGCTGGTGGCGTTGCCATATTTGCCCCAAGTCATGTCGGACTACCTTAAATTTTCCCTGACCCCCCTGGGCCAACACAAGGGTAAGAAACATATAATAATAGTTGGTGCGGGTATCATTGGTGTATGCACGGCATACTACATTGTCCACCATCCTAAATTCAACCCCAATGATTATCACATTACCATTATCGAATCCAAGCGGGTGGCTGGCGGTGCCCTGGGCAAAGCTGGCGGCTTGTTAGCATTATGGGCATTCCCCCAACAAATCGTGCCCCTCCTGTTCAATTTACACCAAGAATTGAGTGATCAATACAATGGTGAGGCCGAATGGGGTTACCGGCGCCTCACTACGGTTCTGTTGGAGGGTGACCTCACCCATCAGGTCGATGCCGAAGTTCAAGAAGACGTTGGCGCCGACACCTTGGATGATGAACAACTCTTGGTCACCGAAGAAACGTTCAAGCACCCGCATGACTCGGATTCATCATCAACCCTGTTGGGGCTGGATAAACCGCCCAAGAAAACCCTGAGAGTCACTAGGGCCCTGACACTGAAAGCCAAGACAAAATTACCCCTGGATCTAAACTGGATCACCCTGGCCCTCATTGACAATTGCCTGAGCTTGGGTGGCACCGATACCACCGCCCAAGTGCACCCTTATAAATTTACAAATTTTTTGTTGAAAAAAGCGGTGGAAGATTCTCAGGGGCTGATTGAATTAATTATAGGAAAGGTCAACCAGATTTTGTTTCTGATGGAAACTGGACGGGCCACTGGCGTTGCCTACCAACCGTCGCTGGCCAAACTGAAGGATCTGGGACCAGTCAAATTACAGGGCGACCAAATTGTGTTATCGGTGGGCCCGTGGACGTCTAAAATCTTACCCGATTGTCCCATTTCAGGTTTACGAGCCCACTCCATCACCGTGTCACCGTTTAAGGATCAACCCGTTTCACCATATGCCATTTTCACTGAGTTTAAAATGGGTCCTGGCCTGTACATTTCCCCCGAAATTTACGCTCGTCAGGACGAAGTGTATGTGTGTGGTGAAGGTGACCTGGCGGTGGATGTTCCTGAAACTACCGATGATGTGGAAGTGGTCAAGTCCAAGTGTGATGAATTATTCCGCCAGGTGGGTAAAATCTCCCCCAATTTGCGAAAAGGTCACATTTTGAAGAAGCAAGCGTGCTACTTGCCCGTGCTTGATGTGCCATCGCTGTCGGGACCATTGATTGGCGAGACCAACGTGGAGAATTTATATTTGGCCCTGGGCCACCTGTGTTGGGGAATTAATAATGCCCCGGGCACCGGCAAGATTATGAGTGAGTTGTTATTAGAAGGCGAAGTCACTCTGGCAGACATTACCGGATTGGATCCCCTGTTGTATTTCGATGCCTCGGTGCTTGTGTCCGATGGTGAGTATGACGATTACCTGGATGGGGAAGACTCCGTCACTGATGATGACGCCGTCAGCGATGAGGGGGATGATGGTGAAGAAGACCAAGTTGAAGCAGAAGAAGTCGCCAACCAATCGGGCGATGATCAAAAGCAACCCCTCCCGCCAAAGCCCCGAGTACGTAAAAACGGCATCCATATTTCAACCGACGCTTCCGAGTAGGAGCATTTGCATGTAATGTATATATATGTATATTAATGAGAGGTCCTCAGTCTGACGAATTCAATCAGTTTTTCCCTTTGTCAAGACTGGTTGATCCAAGTTGACCCCAGGTTTCCGATACACCAAATGATTAAATAATGATCTCAACTTGATAAATATTAATGTCACCACCATTAACAAGATGGTCATGACAATTTTATCATACTTCGTCCATAATTCATAATCAAAAAAGTGCACCTCATCATGTTTACGATTGCGGATGAATCGTTCATTAGAGTGTTTGGCTTCAATCCAATCAGGTTCAACTTCGGCCTTGTGGAAACGATCATTTCTTTCCACTTCTTCCTTTCGGTTGTCATCATAAACGATATCGCTGAATATAGCATGTCGTTGGGGATCCTCTTCGAGCACGAATCGAGGCACAGGATGGATATTAGTGGTGGTATCGGAAGTGACAATGATTGTATAATGAGGGGAAGGAAGTTTCCGAAGAATTTTTCTCACTAAGTCATCAGCTTCATCCAATTGTGTCCGACGATGATGAACATTTTCATCATCTAATGGTTCATACTCAATTTTGATAATCCGTTTTCTGGTATCATGATAATGATATACTTCATCCTCTCGCATATTAACCACGGGTATGGTTTCAGCTTCACATGTGGCAATAATGTAATCTTCAATCATATCCAAATCAATGGCACTGTTGACCCAAGGACATGCCACCACCGTCAGTGCCATATGAAGATACCGGCGAGTGAATTGCCACCCTGAATATTCATTTAAATCTTCGTTGGTAAGACCAGGAATATTGATAATGAGGTATTGATCCAGATTACATGGAGTAACTGCCTTTTTGATCATATTGGTAACGTGTTCCACTGGGTAGGCCAGGTACCAATCCCTACCGATTTCATCCCATAATCCAGGAACCACCCGATGTGAAGCCAATAGGAGAGGGACAGCTTGGAAGGCAAATACAGGAGTACAAACTAGTGCTAGTAGTAGGGGTAGCATCGTTGATGAAAATGGAGCGCCGGTGCGGCAATATCGGTAACTTTGGTTATAAACCTAGACAAGATTGGTGGTGGATCGAATCCGTTAATTACTATAATTTCGTTATATATTGTCCCTAGTAAATTCGATGATGAGGGGGTCAATGTGTCGTGCCACCCCAACAAGTGGCGCCGACTGTCCGCACTGGATCTATTCAACCTCACTAGGAACCCCCTCCCCCCAAATAACCATGCTGTTGAAGTATGCCAACGAATTCATTGACTTTGTCAATTCCCTGCCCACTCCTTATCATGCCGTTGCCACGGTAAAGGCCATTCTTTCTGACGCTGGGTTCGTCGAGATTGATGAACGTAGCGATTGGAAGCAAATTCCTCTTGAAAAGGGAGGCAAATACTTTGTTACTCGAAACGCTTCGTCATTGATTGGGTTTACTATTGGTGATGCCTTTCAAAATGGTAATGGGTTTGCCATTGTCGGTGCTCACACTGACTCTCCCTGTTTACGGATCAAGCCAGTGCTGAAACGGTCAAAAGAAGGGTTTATTCAAGTTGGGGTGGAACAATATGGTGGGTTGATTGCTCACCTGTGGTTTGATCGCGACTTGCTGATTGCTGGACGGGTTTATATCGATGAAAATGGCAAATATGTCCCTAAATTGATCAAGATTGACCGTCCTCTTTTGAGAATCCCCACCTTGGCCATTCATTTGGATAGAGATGTCAATACTAAGTTTGAATTCAACAAGGAGGACCAATTACTACCCATTGCTGGCCAAGTTGCCCATGACCCCATTGAATCGGCCAAAGAAACCAGTGAAGAAGGGGGGTGTAGGGGGGAAAGATTAAGTGATGAAGATTTCACCTCGGTTCAACACGTCATTTCTCGTCATTCCCCTTCTCTCATTCAGGTAATTGCTGATGAACTCAACATCAAGCCTCAACAAATTGAAGATTTCGAATTGGTATTGTTTGATCATCAAAAATCAACCTTGGGGGGGTTAAACAATGAATTTATCTTTTCTCCTAGATTGGATAATCTCACTTCGTGTTATACCGCTGCTGTTGGTCTCGTTGAATCGTCAAAATCCATTTCTGGTCAACGGGGGATCAACTTGATCTCGTTGTTTGATCATGAAGAAATTGGCTCGAGATCGGCTCAGGGGGCTGATTCCACCTTTTTGCCCGATGTTTTGGCAAGATTAACCAAGATTGATTTCGACGGCAATTCGAGTGATCATGATTACTTTCATCAACTGATGGCGAGATCGTTTCTTCTTTCTTCGGATATGGCCCATGGTGTTCACCCCAATTACCCAACCAAATATGAACAGGTTAATCGTCCTCAAGTAAACAAGGGTCCGGTAATTAAAATTAATGCTAACCAACGCTATGCAACCAATTCTCCCGGGATTGTGTTGGTTAAAAAGGCAGCTGACCTTGCCAAAGTCCCACTTCAATTGTTTGTTGTTCGTAACGATTCTCCTTGTGGATCTACCATTGGACCTATTTTAGCAGCCAAGTTGGGGATTCGTACCTTGGATTTGGGTAATCCTCAATTATCAATGCATTCGATTAGAGAAACTGGTGGTACCTTTGATATTGAGCCTTTGACAAGATTGTTTACTTCATTTTTTGAACATTATATTGAACTTGATGAAAAGGTACTTTGTGATCATTTATGATTTATAATTAGAATGGAGGTCAATTTAGGAATTCATCAGTGTAAAACTTTTAATATTAAAATTTTTGATCTATTTTGTAATTTATGTCACATTTCCAGAAAAATAGTAAAAGTATACAAACCACTTAAAGATGACTAAAAACTTGATTGATTGTGGATTCATTGATCAATCGATGCATTTATCAATTCTCTTGGCCACCCCTGTTTGTTTCGAATATGGGAAAAATCCCTGAGAACTGACAAGTCGTGAGTTCGACTCACAAAATAATGACCAACAATTTTGTTATTGTGGTAACTTCACGTATTCCAATTATTAAAACAATTTATGGAATATCTCCTCTCTCAATGTACGATATCCATCATGGGGTTGGCATTATCTTGTTAAACCTAAACCTAAAGCCGCACCCTTCCCCTACATCCAATTACCATAACTATGTACTTCTTTTTCGGCATCCTAATATTAATATGGTACCATGTCCTAATCCATTACGATGATAAAGGGACAATATACCATGGAATGGCCAAGAATCACCCCAAACCTCCAACAAATGCTTATATTGATGTAAAGTTTCCCAAGAGAAGTCGCCATCAGATTGGGTCGGAAAATGCTACCATGGTTATGTTAGTCCGAAATGAAGAATTGGAAGGAGCCCTTGAGTCAATTAGATCACTAGAGGATCGGTTTAACCGCCAATACCGCTACCCATGGATATTCTATAATGATGTCGCTTTTACCGAAGAGTTTAAAGAAAGAACCCGGCTAATGGTAAGTGGAGAGTCTTACTATGAAGTAATCCCAAAAAAGGATTGGAATACTCCCGATTGGATTGATCAAGAACGCTATGACCAATCAATTCAACTGATGATGGACCAGAAAGTGTTATATGGATGGCTGAAGTCCTACAGAAATATGTGCCGGTATAACCTGGGATTTTTTTTCAAACAACGACGGTTGCTTGATTATAAATACTACTTTCGGGTTGAACCCGATGTCGAGTACATGTGTGACTTTCAGTATGATCCATTTCAAGTTATGAGACAAAATGGCATGCAATACGGATTTACCATTGCATTGCACGAGTTTGAAAATACAATCCCGCTGTTGTGGCCCACTGTTGAAGCATTTCTTGATGAATATCCTCTGGCACTTCATCCTAATAATGCCATGGACTTTTTGCTCTCCAAGGAACCGGAAATGAACCAGGGACAACCACCACCTCCACTGAATACCACCTATAACCTTTGTCACTTTTGGTCCAATTTTGAAATTGCTGATTTGGACTTTTTCCGAAGTGATGTCTACCAACAATTCTTTGAATATCTTGACAATACGGGCAACTTTTATTATGAAAGATGGGGAGATGCCCCAGTCCACCTGATTGCTGTAAGTTTATTCATGGACAAGAATAATATCCATCACTTTGAGGATATTGGCTACTTTCATTTGCCTTACATGTCGTGCCCTCTGCTGGAAACCGTAAGGATGCAAAAGCGATGCGTTTGCAAAGCTTACGTCCAGGGAGAAAAGATTACTGAACCCATGGATACAAAGTTCCATCTGTGTCTACCTCGATGGTGGAGGTATGGTGCGGGCAAACGGTTTTTAAACGAATGGGATTATTCATTTAACTCATAAAATGACACATTTACGCCCCCCACCTTGCTTGGGCGACTTGGACTTCATGGCAATGACGATGGCTTCATCGAACACCGCCTTTAACCCCTGTTGGGTAAGGGCAGAGCACTCCAAGTACCCCGCCAATTTATACTGAGTTGCCAATTGTTTACCTCGTTGCCAGGAAACATAGGATACATCACTACTGCGGTTTAATTGATTCAGTCTTAGATCTATCTGAGTACCCACTAGGATGATGGGGGTATTGGGACAATGGAAGCGGAGTTCAGGTATCCACTTTGTTTCGATATTTTCCACCGAGGGTGGACAAATCACTGAAAAGCATAGAATAAACACATTGGTATTGGGATAGGATAATGGTCTTAATCGATCAAAATCTTCCTGACCAGCAGTATCGAAAAGACACATGACGTAAGGCTCGTTACCAACACTAATCGAGACAGCATAGCTATCGAATACCGTGGGTACATATGCCATGGGGAACTTCAGCAGGGTATACGAGATAAGCATACATGTCTTGCCCACCCCACCATCGCCAACGACCACACATTTGATTGGTTTGGGTACTAAGGAAGACATGGCTGGAGTTTGTCTTGGCGACGAGGGGAATTGCTCCTTTTATATGCTTTTGGTTGTAATGTTTAGGTGATGTATTGGCTGTTACCATTGTCTAGGTGGCACTTGCATGTCAAGAGGGACCACCGTCGTCAGTGTCAAGCATAAACAATGGACAATCACACGACGACAATCGCCATCAATACAATTCCACTTGTTTACGGCGACCCTTTACCGCATTATCTCTTTATTGATCATGGGATAATTAGAATTCCCATCCCCCATCAACAATGTTTCAGAGTGGAAGGGGGTGGTTAGTGAAGAGTGGGGAATTTAGGGGCAGGTTACCGTAGGTTACCGTCTTAGGAAGCTTATTCCAGACCTTGGCCAAATATGTTGGAGTAATAAACAATGATCGATTGTGGACCTAGTAGAGATATAGTGACATCATTTCCCAAGGTTGAATTAATGGTCAAGCTCAAATTTAATGAATTTCTAAACAAGAATGATGAACATCAATGGAGGGATGTAATTATTTCCTCATTTTTCTGCGAATGTTGTCACCTCATCGTTGGTGTCCCTAATCTGGTGGCCCCTCTATGTGCGTCTCATCGCATCTCATCTCAGGTAATCAGCATCGATATCATCATGGCTAAGAAGGGGCTCAAGAAGGTATTGGAAGTATATCAAGCAACAGAAAAGGCCAGCCAGCCCAAGAAGAAGAATTCCAAAAAGGCCACTAAGCCTGAGGTTGAACTTCCAGTAGAAGAAGAGAACCAACTGGAAGAAGAAATTGAAGTTGAAGACGAAAAAGATGAATATGAAAGCTCCACTCTTTCAAAGAAGGAACAAAGAAAGTTGAAGAAGGAATTGAAGAAGAAGCAACAAGCTGAAGAATCCAAGCAAGAAGACGACGACGACGAAGACGACGACGAAGAAGATGGTGAAGATGAAGAAATTGACCTCGAAAAGTTGGCTGAATCTGAATCCGAATCGGAAATTGAAAACGATGATGAAGATGAACATGTTGACAACGAAGAAGAAGAAGAAGAAGATCCCGAAGCTGAAGACGATGTCGCCCTTTCCGACGTTGAAATCGATGACGATGCCGATGTCGTCCCTCATCATAAACTTACCGTGAACAATATCAGTGCCCTCAGAGAACTGCTTGCTCGTATTCAACTCCCCTGGGACAAGCACCCATTCACTGAACATCAACTGGTAGTGTCTCCCGAAAAAGTTGCCGATGGCATTAAGGATATCTACGATGACACTGAACGTGAATTGGCATTCTACAAGCAAGGTTTGGATGCGGTCAAGCAAGCCCGTACCACTTTGCTCAAACTTGATGTTCCTTTCTCTCGTCCCATGGACTATTTTGCTGAAATGGTCAAGCTGGATGAACACATGGAAAGATTAAAACAAAAATTATTATCGGAAGCTGCAAACAAAAAGGCCCTGGAAGAGGCCAAGAAGCAACGTCATTTGAAGAAGTTTGGTAAGCAAGTTCAGCATGCTACTTTACAAGAGCGGGCCAAGCAAAAGCGGGAAGCTCTCGATAAGATTGATCAATTAAAGAAGCGTAAGAGAGGTGGTGACAGTGAAATGACCGGGGATGATGAATTTGATATCGCGTTGGAAGCATCAGAACAAGGCAAAACCTATGACTTTAAACCCAACAAGAGAGCCAAGGTTAACGGTAAGCGGGCTGCTAAGAACTCCAAGTTTGGTTTCGGGGGGATGAAGCGGAATTTGAGAAAGAATGACTCAGAACTGTCGATGGATGTTTCTGGAGCCAATAAGAAAAAGAAGCAAAGACCAGGCAAGTCGAGAAGAAGACACTAATCTCAGATTCATGTATATTAAAATTTATCACTCAACACGTGATTATTTACTATTGACCCCATCGTAGGTATTATAAACGATTTTTTCCAACTTTTAAAATCTTCGTCGTTTAGCAGGTATTTTGGTCCTCACCGCGTCGTATACTGAAAAATTGATCTCAACCGCTTAACCACCACTAAAATGGACAAACAGACCGCCCGTGAAAGATTTCTCAACACCTTCTCCGAATTGGTGGATGAACTTAAGCAAGTTCTTGTTGGATACAACATGCCTCAAGAAGCCATTGAATGGTTTGACCGGTCTCTTCAATACAACACCCCAGGTGGGAAGCTCAACCGGGGGTTGTCAGTGATCGACACTTATTGTATTCTCAAGGGTACTACTGCTTTGGATATTGATGATGTCGAGTACAAGAAGGTTGCTCTTTTGGGGTGGTGTATCGAATTGTTGCAAGCGTACTTTTTAGTGGCTGATGACATGATGGACCAATCGAAGACGAGACGGGGTCAACCATGTTGGTACCTCGTAAAGGGGGTGGACAACATTGCCATTAATGATTCATTCATGTTGGAAGGGGCCATCTACGTATTGTTGAAGAAGCATTTCCGTCAAGATTCTTACTATGTTGACTTGTTGGACTTATTCCATGAAGTTACGTTCCAAACTGAATTGGGTCAATTATTGGATCTTGTCACCGCTGATGAGTATGTGGTTGACTTGTCTAAGTTTTCTTTAGATAAACACTCGTTTATCGTCATCTTCAAGACCGCCTATTACTCGTTCTATTTGCCAGTGGCATTGGCGATGTACATGTCGGGGGTCACTTCCGAGCAAGACTTGAAGCAAGTCCGTGACATTTTGATCCCTCTTGGGGAATACTTCCAAATCCAAGATGACTTTTTGGACTGTTTCGGCACTCCTGAACAAATCGGCAAGATTGGAACTGATATCAAGGATAACAAGTGTTCTTGGGTGGTGAACCAAGCTCTTTTGCACGCCACTCCCGAACAACGCCAACTTTTGGATGATAACTACGGTAAAAAGGATGATGAATCAGAATCCAAGTGTAAACAATTGTTCAAGGATATGGGTATTGACAAGATCTACACCGATTACGAAGAAAATATCGTGGCCAAGTTGAGAAAGCAAATTGATCAAGTTGATGAATCACGGGGGTTAAAGAAGGAAGTGTTGACTTCATTCTTGAACAAGGTATACAAGAGATCAAAGTAAAGTAATTAGGGCCATCGACAAAATTGAATATAATCTAATCAATCATCCAATGGTAATATATCTTAAATAATTATCCAATGGTAATATATCTTAAATATGCATTACTATATGCGATAGTCTAAACGTTGACTCTTTCCAATTCTTCTCTCCCAGCCTTGGTGTACAAGTATTCATTGTAATCTCTGGCATTGGTCCAGACATTCCAAACAATGGCGGCAGGAATAGCAATGTACAACACTTGGTTCTTGGCTCTTCTGAAGGTGTTAAAGATGGCTCTGTGAGCGGCACCCTTGAAAGGCTTGGTGGCGAAAGGAGACACCGAGTAAATAGTGATGTACTTTTGGGGGAGGGAACCCATGTTACCCCACCAACCCATGTAAGTCTTAGGACCAGAACCACCCATTTTAGATTAGTGTAGTCGTTAACCTATTGGTGAGAAATTTTGGTGCGCTTGTGTGTGGTTACGGGTAATTTGCTGAGCGCTATTGGTTGATACTATGTGCAGGGATAACTACTGGGAAAGTGCGACTGCGACAAAACCATGAGTAAATATGGCAATGGATAGGGATGAGGTGGAAAGATGAGGCCCCCCGCCTACCAATATCCAACGGACTGAACGCATTATTTTCTTTCGTTCTGTTATCTACTTAATTATGACTTTGAATAGTAATTCTAACCGTAATTTACATTATTATACTCACCTAGACATCCATTTAAGCAGCGGTCAATCTCTTTTGAGCCAACAATCTCCCCTTTTGTCTCGAGTTCAATCTAACTCTCTTTTCATCCTTGGGCTTTTCAACAACTTCATCTTCTTCAGTGACAATCAATTCAATGTGAGAAGGAGAAGATTGGTAGGCGTTGATTCTACCGTGAGCTCTGTAAGTTCTTCTTCTCATGTTGGGAGCTTGGTTAACTTGGATGTTGGTAACCTTCAACTTGGTGGTGTCCAAACCCTTGGCTTCAGCGTTGGACTTGGCGTTGATCAAGAGGTCTCTGACGAACTTGACCGACTTTTCAGGCCATCTACCGAAAGGAGTACCGTACTTGTTGGCTTGAGCGGTTCTACCAATCGACGAGTTGAATCTTCTGAAAGGAATGCAGTCATCGTGAGACAAAACTCTTTCAAAGTACTTGAGGGCCTTGTCCACGTTCATGCCTTGGATGGCTTGGGCAGTTTCCCGGGTGTTCTTGAAAGAGACTCTGAGGTAAGCACCTCTGGCCTTGACCGACTTAGCAGGGTTAGCAGCAGTGGCACCGTAACGAACCATGGTTGACTGTAAGGGAACGAACGAAACTTGGTGAAAAATTTGATGGGCCCGTCGCAGTGCGAGCACGGGTGCGGCGGTGTGGGCTATAACCCTAACGCACGTGACGTATCAAGTAGTGTATGCACCAAAGATTAATTTAGAGGGTAATGTGGGCTTTTGGTGGTTCTGAAAGCATGGTGATGATTTTTTGGTGATTTTTTAGTGATTTTTTAGTGGTTGATTGGTGATCAATTGATGGCTGTTTAATTATTTGACTCAAAAACATTTCATGACCATATAATGGTAAATTTACCCACCAATGAATGGGAAAACCGACCTACAACGCCAAGAAGACATTAATAATCATCAGGTTTATTTCTTAGTCATCTCAGTCAACGTAAAACCTCAATGGTACTGTCCCAATGTATCTACGTTTTAGCCATCGTAAATCTGCCGATGCTATGCAGGTTGCAGTGATTAAGCCTAACCGACTCTTTGAACGGTTGCTAGTATCGTTTGAGTAGTACATGTACTCTAATTTGTGTATTTAGGTACGTAATGACATTGTGCACCTCGTGTGAGATTGACGATTTCGGTAATGGTTAATGGCTACTATAGTGGGTGTTAGCAACCAGCCAGTAAGGATGGAATCACTCAGGGGAAAGGGTTGGGTGGGCGGATCAATAGAATCAGATTAAAGGAGGAGTGAATCACCACCAGGAGTCAACCTTAACCAAACCAAAATTCAACAACTCATCCTATTTACTGCCGTTTATCTCCACTGGTAGTGATTGCAGTTTTCTCGAGATACGCGTCTGAAAAGTTGATTGAGCCGCGCTGACACGTTCAAACGCAAGCACAAATTTGAATTTGACCAGTTAATAACGGTAACTCATACTAACACACATTACCCTAAATCACAATTTACTCCCCCCACTTTCAAAATCGCTTTGTCCGAGATATCACTCTCAACCTAGGCCTCCTTAATACTTCTTGACTACATACAGGAAACATCCGTGCATCAACGTGTGTTTTTTAACAATCCACCTTGTCGCACCCACGACTCACTTGCCTTGTACACCCCATAGCTTGCCAATTGTAAACAGAGTACCGATGTCTGGCCAATCGGAGAACCAGGGACTCGATTTAGATGAAAACTTTCAGCTTAACGAGTTGGACTCTGGAGAAAACGACCAGCTACTCACTACCGGGGATAATCCTTCGTTCGATATGGACAAAATGGACTTTGATAACGACGACGGGTTTGGGTTTGTGGGAGACGATAAACACAATAAGGATGAACATCTTTTTGAATTAGGTGGTGAAGTCGATGACCTGAAGCCTGATGAATTGCTGGGGATGGACATTGACCTGGAGGTGGCTGGGGCCAACATGGGAGGTCAATCAGACCAGTTGGAGGTCAAAGGAAATGATGATATCAATTCCGCATCTCAAGATGATTTAAATGAGTTACCCAAAGATGCCAATATGGAAGATACTGCCAAAATCGACTCGGAAATACCCCTTGCTAACATTAAACAGGAAGCGGACCCAGCATTTGAAGAAGAGAAATCCATCGAGGATAAGGTGAAGCGATTGGAACAAGATCCACCAGAAGAAACCCAACCAGCGGCACCCGAACCTCAACCCAAACCCGAATCACTGTCAACCCTCCCTGCCACCGACGAAGGTAACTCTGAATTAAAGGATGATGAGGATGACGTGACTAAGGAGCCCAAGAAGAAGGGACGGAAACGAATCGTTACTGAAGATGACGATGATGATTACCAGGAGGGCCCCGAACTGGAAGAGGAGGAAGAAGAAGATGTCCAAGAAGAAGAAGAAGTGGACCCCAGACTAAAGGTGGTACAAACACATACCATCATTCTACCCTCGTATGCTCTGTGGTTCACGATGAGCAAAATCCATTCTATCGAAAAGGAAACTTTGCCCGAATTCTTTGAAGGCAGCCACCCCCTGAAATCGCCCAAGATTTACCTCAACTACCGCAACTTTATGGTCAACGCATACCGCCTCAATCCTAACGAATACTTGACCCTCACTCTGTGTCGGCGTAATCTTGTTGGCGATGTGGGTACACTTATGAGAGTTCATCGATTTCTCACGAGATGGGGTATCATTAATTATCAAGTGAAACCACAATACAAGCCAGGGTTTGTTGATGGCAAGGGCAACAATGGCCAACAGGTTGGTCTTCCCTATGCTGGTGACTATATTGTCAAATACGATACCCCCAGGGGGTTGTTCCCATTTGATACCACCAAGATCAATCCTGAGCGACTTGACTTACAACATTTGAAGAAATTAATGGCTAAGGAAGGGTTGGAGGTTACCTCCAAGTCTTCTAACGGCCTGGCAGAACCAGCTGATGACAAAGAAGATGAAGATTTCGGTGATTTGATGAACCTCTCGGGGTCACCATCCAAACGGGCCACCCCAGAAGCGCCAGAAAAGTTCAATGGCAATGCTGAACCATCAGCAAAGAGACTCAAGACATCCAAGTGGACGGCGGAAGAAACGGAAAAATTGTTGACCACCATCCAAGAACACAAAAATGATTGGTATAAGGTGGCCGAGGTTGTGGGTAAACTGCCACAAGAATGTATATTGCATTTTCTTCAAATTCCCATTGATGAGCAGTTTAATGATTTCCTGGGGGTTGATAAAGGTGACCAAGTGGCCAAATTGCTCCAATATGCTCCCAATTATCCGGTGCTGGCGGTGGACAACCCTGTAGTACTGATGCTTGCGTTTGTATCACAATTGGTCGATCCAGAGGTGGCCAAAGCGGCATCATCTCGGGCATGTAGTGCTTTGGACGAGTCGTTAAAACTGAAGGATACAGAACCCCTTCAACCTGTGCAGGATGCCGTATCCACTACGTTGGGTATTGTTGGAGCTCGCCTGCATTTATTGGCCACCTATGAAGAACGAGAAATGACCAAACAAGCGTCGGTGATTGTCAATCATCAATTGGCCAAGATCAACGCCAAATTGGCCAAGGTGGATGAATTGCAAACAATATATGAGAGAGAACGGCGAAATTTGATTCGTCAACAGGAGGAAGTATTTATCGATCGGTTTGCACTTGCCAAACTGACAGTTGGGGTTACTAAAAAACTTGAAGAAGCCATCGCCTTGCTTGAAGCTAAAGACACTGCTCAAGATGTCCTGTCATTATTGGCCGAGGCCAAGCAGTTGTTGTACAAGCCACATAAGCAGAGCTTGAATCCCGTCAAGGAAGGAGAAGGGCTGACCCCGGCGGCGGACACCGACGCCGCTTCTGCTGCAGCCAAAACTGAAGAGGAAGAGGACAAGATGAAGCCATTATCCATCAAGGCTCCTCAATCTTTCCAAATATGGGCCCCTTGATCATCTTCAGCACCAGGAAGCTAATACCAGGACGGTAGCGTTGGCTTTCCGTAGAATGTACTATTATTTAATGTTGAGTATACAGGCGTTATATGCATTTTTCGTAAGCGTTGGGGTTTAATTTGTTAACGCCATCGGTTGATCTCACCACCCAAAATTACATCAGTTTAGCCGTCTCAATGAGCAGCTCTTCGTCATAGGAATCGTCAGCAATTTGGCGTCTGATCCATAATCCCACCATGGTAACCACACAGCTACAAGCGAAGACAATATCAAACCATCCATCGATGAACCGCACTTCTTCCATCGCCACTTGGGGCAGGGTATTTGCTTTACCCGAAAGCAGTAGGATATGAGAAATTTGATGGGACAAGGTTCGAGGTAAATATGTCCGAATAAGTAACGCCGTGGCCATAACATAAACCCCCACCAATTCTGCCAATGCCAAATGCTTGAACCAGTTCTTGATTTTGGTCAGAGACAGCGACGAAAGGGGAAAGTATTTTGCAAACGAAGTAAAGGTAATAATGACGTTATTGAATGACGCCAAAAATAACAGGGCTGACAATACAAATGAAAGCAGAGTAACCACCCGATCTTCATTCACCAGAGGCCACACCGAAATGATAATTGCCCCCAAGGTAACGGCGAGAGCATCTCGTTGATCGTTTCCTTCTCCTCGCCAAATTTGCCATGATACTTGTAACACCAACACATTGAATAACCGATAAATACAATAGATGGAGAGGGCATAGCGATATAGCACCAACCAAACCGCGGTTGGAGTTACCAGATAATGAGCGAGTTTGGATTGTAACTCTCCAGCAAGCGAACATTGCAAATTACGCAATGAGTTAATTTCCACCGCCAATTCTTTTTCTTCCAGACCAAAACCCGATAAGCTAGCAAATGATTGTACCCGGCTGAGAAGGCCACCCTTTTGTGGCGACAGCGGTGACAGCAGCGACCCCTCGGTCTTTTCATCGAGTTGTTGGAGTTCAGCTTCACGTCTCGCCAAGAGTTTGGTGGTTTGATTATAAGTTTGGATTTGATGCCATAATTGTGTTGAAGACACATCAGGTTTCTTGGTCCATCTATCCCACCATAATCTCCACGGAGTCAGAGTGGTACCGATCCCCGAAAGCATGGCCAAAGTGGTGATGCCGGTGATTGAAATTTCGTTGATAAGAATCTCAAGGAACGAGCGGGTCAGATAAGCATGGTTTCTGGGATTAAACAGCCGAGTGAGATCACCACACTTGTGAAGGATAAAAAACCAAGAAGATAATGCTGCCATCGTTACCATCGCTCGCCACCATGACCCCGGGACAATATCTTTATTGATTAATACCAGCACCAATAACCACGGAAGAACAACGGTTAACATCACTACTAAACAGTCAATAGTAATTTGAAACATCACCAACCTGGTTTGCTCCTGAAACCATCCCTTTAATTCACACATCATCAATATAACCAACTCAAGCAGAAGGGTTAAAGTCAAGGAGAAAATAAACCCAATCAACTTATCCTTCATTGTGTATCTACTAGGAACATTTTCCACAACCCTCACCACCGTTTCCTGGTCTATCTGAGGAAAATCGGTGCCACACTGATGGTTAACCTTCTGAATCTGATCATTTATCTTCAGCTTATCCCGAGGCAGATATGACTGAACAAGATGATGCTGATATAAACATCGCAAACAGAACGCCAACGTCACCACAAACACTCCTAGCAACGGGAGCACTTCGAATATAATGAACATTTGGATCAAGTTTGGAGGGAGTTACGCGAACCAGCCGTTTTTAGGGTGCGCGTTTGCAAGTCAGGTGACATCCTACTCAAAATTGACTTGTGCCACAGTTGTAGGTGGTGGGGGGCAGAATAATTTCAGGGCAGAGAATAAACAAAATGTACACCCGCTTCATCAATGCCTTAGCTAGGGTATGGACTAATGTACCTCGGAAAAGTGCTGTAAGTCACCAAGTGATTGTTTACTATTCGCAAGTTTATTGGTGAAACCGCCCAATTTTGCATCGTTGGGAAGCCCAATTCCCATACTAGGTAGTGTTTTTTTGACCTTATGCATGTTGGTATAAGGGGAATAAGGGGGATATGAGTGAGGCGGAGTGGGGTCAGGTGTGAGTTAATCTTTATGCCAAAATATCGTAACGTACGAATGTCGAAAGCATCCCAATTTTTCATTGACCAGCATTTCTTCGGAAACTCGGAAAGGAAGCGGGAATGTTAAAGTGACAGGTACAAAAGCAACTAACGAAAAATAAACTTGAAGTAGAAAATATGGTATAAGAAAAGAGATTATAGTTTTACAATCGAGCTCGTATCCTCGTGTGACAACTGCTACTGGTACTGATGGTAGGTCAATCACGTGACACATCACGTGTTACGCAAATCTTTTCACATCTCAAATGATTTTTCACCCCACTACCAAAACCATTCACCATGCCGATGCGGTTAAGAGCGGAAAAGCGGATGAGAAAGCTCCTTTCGGAGCAGCTCAAGGCCAGAAATGTTGAAGGTGCCCGGATCGCTCTTGGCTTCAAGTCTCCTCAAGAATTAAAACGGTTGGGAATGGCTCCTCAAGTGATCATGTTTAAGAATACCTTTTCGGGTCAAGTGTTATATTCGCAAGTTCCTGCCTTTCATCAACAACAAATCAATCAACAATTTACCCAACCCAACTGGCAAAACCGTCGTCCTAGTCGCCGGAACGACTTGTGGCGGGTGATGGCGGTAGCTACTTTTGATAACTATGAATACGCCGTGGCTGCTTATAATGGGTTGGTTGACTTGCGTCGCGCTCGGGATACCACCCTTAAAGACGAAGCTAATGAGATGCGGAGAAAGAATGAAGATGGGAACATTTGGTACTCGGGCCAGTACCGTCCCACTTTTACTCAAGAAGCAGTGGCCGACTTGTCGCATGTCATCGATGAATTTGAATTAGAAGGTACTCAGGTTGCTTGGGAACTGTTATGGAGAAAGGGGGATGATTCTGTTTGGAATCAAGAATTAGTTAGCCACTCCGAATTGCCTGCTTTCAACCCTCGCGACCAAAGTGTCATGTTAGATGAATTACGGATCAAGGCATTGGCGGAATTTGGTGTTGATGAATTAGCCGAGGATGACGTGGCCGAAGTTGAAGCGGGAAACCTGCCAGTATTGGCTTGAATCAATTTAAAAACCAACCCTGTACATAATCGAAAATACAAAGAAGAGTAAATGAGGCATAGATCAATGAAGAAAAAAGAAATATGGCATAGATCGATATTAACGGGGCAATACGTTTATTTTGAGTAGATGCAAATAATCAAACTTGGGTCTAGGTACGAGTTCAACGTACAGCACAGCAAGGATCCCCCAATTCCAAAAACAAATGTGCCAGGGAACCTCCACTTGACATCATCCAAGCGGTATGTCTACTACAGATAGGTTAAACCTTCCATTTTAACCAGAGTGATTCCACCGTGGGTACCACTCCGGCCAGTGCAGATAGCCTAGTTCTTGTCACTTGAACAATTGCATTATTACGCATCGGTGCGCCATTTCCACATGTTCTATTATTTGGTGGGTACGGCACGTAATTGTCTCCCAATAGGGTGATGCACTGATTGGGGTACATTTATTTAAACAAAGCTAATGTTTGTGGAGTGTCATCAGACACTTCTTTTTTTAGGTGATCGTTTCATTTGCAAATCGCTGATCATCGATCAAGTTTTGCCGTGATGCCAGCTCCTAAGCATGTGGCTGTTCCATCTATGATAGTAGCCCCGCACCTTTCGCACGTTGTCGCGTCCATTTGCAGTTTGTATGAAATGATCGGTTTGGGGATTCACCTGTCTTGACATTTTGCCTGCCTGGGAGTTGACATTTTTTTGAGGTGGCCCCATATGAAATCCAGGCAATCACCCGTTGTGCTGAGATGACCTTGATGTGAATTTTTTAATCTCTGGACTAAATACCCGTAAATCTTCTCTTACCGCCGATTGTTCTATTCTATTGGTATTACCACCATTAGCGAAACTCTCTGTTTGAGAGAAACTTTCGCTAAATAACCTTAGCCAGATCTTCAATGTTGTATGAGGGTTATACTGAGAAAAAATAACCGTTTTACGGCCCCAAGTGAAGAATACAGTCATCTTTAACCGAGGACTCGGGCGACGCACCGCAACCCATTCCGTGGATCCGCTGATTGACAATTACGCCAACGGGTGTATCTGTAGGGAGAAAGGCACACCAACGTCATAATGCTTTATTTTGTACCCTCGCCTTGATTGAGGCAACGCTTACTTTTACTCCAGCTGGCATCACCGCCGATTGAGGTTGACCAAGCCGATAACTTGAACCGAGATGAGAACACTTTTGGAACATCCTTCCCGGTTAAATCAAATGCATCCAGTGTATTTAAACCAGATGCAACTGAGGTTATCATTTATTGCATTACATATTTCTAATTACATAATAGAAGAAAAATTTGGCCCTACCTTCTCCTGCTTGAATGCATGGGAAAATCCGATGTAGGTGGGCCCTTGGCTTTTGTGATCTCCTTCACTAGTTCAAGTTGAACCGGGCCAATTCCATATCAGCAAGACGTCAAGATATGACGTGGTAAGAAATACGTACTGCACAACTATTGAGGCTATCAACCGATTGTAGGGGTTGGCGCTCCTTTCCATACCCACCCCGCGTATCATGTGGCATCTTCGTTTTGAAGAAGTTACAGCAAGCGAATGCATTATTGTTCGATTGGGCTTGTTCATAAGAAAATACGGAGGACAACAACACAAGATATAGACGTACGTTCAGCAAACCTTATTACCTTTTTGGACCATCTGTTTCCGGACAATGTATAAACTGGGGGTGTAACCCTTTCTTGATATGTCTACAAACGTACCTAAAGTTGCCTAATTTCACCTTCAACCTGTCATGCCGCAAAACTGGTAGCGGTGGCAGCAATATTATTTTTAACATCAACTCGCCGCCCGGTTACAATCAGGGTCCCGTCGATGCTTAGAATCAGCTCATAAAACGGCAACTTTACCCTGTTAACTCCGATATTCTTTTTGATGTCAATAGTTCAATTGCAATCATCCACCTGAAGCCTCGCCACCCATTTCAACTTCAAAGCAATAAATCTACCGCCCTCTAATTATCATTTGTTATCATTTCCGAGTATTTTTCTCGGAGAAATGTTAACGTGCCCTATTTACCTAGTTTTTCCTTGACCCTAACCTCAGTAATGACCGGGTAACCTCCACTTCCTGCACATAACCCAAATTCTCACTATAAAAAATTTCACTCAGCTTATTGCTACTCCATCGATGTCGTACATCCTAGACCACAGGTCAGTCTGGATTCTGGAGGGATCGGTGGTCGACCGATGGGACGTTATATTTGAATAAATGACCCAGTAGCGGGTTATCACTCAACCTTGGGAATTACTTGACCATGGGCTTCCAAAACCAGGAATTCTTTTTCAAATGATGACTTGAGTGCATTTGGCTCGAGACGTTACGTCGATGTGGAAAAAACCACGCTACCTTACTTTTATTGTCTGAAACGAAAAGAATTGATTGCATTTTGGAAGCGAATGGCCCATGAAAATATTTCCCCTAAATTGCTGTAGTCGAACCCCCCATTAGTGTGGTGTGGCACCTAAGTTTCAATGGATACTACCAGAGTGACCCAATGACACCTGAATTTCCTGTAGGTAGCTCCATCCAATGGTCCACTCTCCCTGCACAAGGTGTTACCAGACATGTACCATTTGATGCAATGCAAAAGTTGCATCCCGGTACTGCAGCTTCGCTAACCCTGCGAATTATTTGATTTGCACGGGGTTAATCTTGCTGGCTGTAATGCCGTCGGCACATTACGGTGTCGACAGGGTGTTGGCGCTATAAAATATTGATACTCTCGCAAAAAAATATTTTTGGATGGAATAAGGCATATAAAACTAGTGATAAATCCCCTTCATTAGTCAAAAGGCAAGGTGGACTTGATAGGGCTGGAAGGGTTTGGAGATGGCAATCCTGGTTAGCCAACTCCAGAAGCTATTACAATTAAACCAGCAAGCTTTGGATTACCACGTGGAAGTGACGACTCTCTTATGCCAACAATTACCCCAAACGATCAGGACCCCTGTTCCTCATACTTCAGCCAATACTTTCCAGTTGAAGAAAAAGATTGAGTTGATTGAAAAGTACCGGCCAAAGTTTCCCCAGTTGATTCATCCCGATGAAACCTCCACGGTGTTCCGAACGATTTATGACTTTATTCATCCAGATTTAGTTGCGATTAGAGCTCAAGTGGGCCAGTGGTTGTCGTGTCACGACTATCCCGATTTATTGGCGGTAATTCTTCGCTACTTGTATCCCAACCAATTTTTAGATGCCATGCAATTTTTAGCCACCGTGCCCCAATGGGTATTTGGAACAAATACCCCCCAAGCAGATATACTTGAGCTGATCAGCTATGATATCCCTCAACCGGCATCGGTCATGAGCCAGTTAGAATGTGTGATAAAAGAAACAATGATTTTATACCCTGATTGGCATTCTCATCAATCAAGATTGTTTTACCTCCTGATACAAAGAGATCTTTTACTGGATCCACTGGTATCATCTTCTGATGGGGAGTCAACCTATGAAAATACCATTTTAACCGCCATTTTGCATAACCTGGGCTTCGACCTGCCGCCAACGTATGTTGGTGAGGATGCATTGATCTATGGGGTCATGGAAGTTTTGACATTCAACCTCGATGTCATCCCCACTTTATCTTCCATTATCGATGCATATTATCATTCATTGTCGACTAAATTGGCATATGGCCAACAACGAGGGATGTCCTTACCGAAAATCCATAAATGGACTGGGTTACTGGAATTTACAACCAGGGTGGCATTACCTGCAATTGCCAACATTGTCAATCAAGGCACAACTGGGTTAACTAATGAAAATACCCTCAACCAGTTGCACTTCACTTTGGTGGAACTTGATGAAACATTAGCCCAGTTCAAACCTGAACTCCGCGGTACCAATGACGAAATAAGTACATTGTGCCGAGACGAACTATACTTTGCTGGAGTTTTCCAAGAGTATAGCCAAAAGTTACATCAATTGCTAACTTTACTCGGCAAAGTTAACCATCCTTCTGGGTTGGAAACTGGCCAATTCAGGGTGGAATTTGATGAAGTTGACAATGACTTGAAGGATCTCATATTTGATCTTTTGCATTTTGACCAACGCTTTGGCCAAGGCCAGTCGGTGGTCGCGGAAATGAAATTACATCTTTCGCGTGATTAAGGTTGATGAAAGACAGGTAGCAACATAATGTACACTACATTAATGAAACAATCTCATGTATAGTAAAATGCTGTAATAACTTAGAATATTCAGATCGGCATTATTCATATTCAACTGTTACTCTGGGCTAAATGATTGTTTTCACCACATTTACATTTTGCTAGTAAAATCATAAACACATGCGAACGCCCCAAATTTTATTTTTATTTGAGAAGTGGCATTTTAGGGACAGGTTGGGAAGATTTGACTTTTAACCGGGGAATCAAAATTCCGCCATTTTCGCCCACTTTGGTGATTGACCGACATGCTGTTTGTTGCTATAAACGTGCAAATAACAATTAATGACCGCCTTCCACATCACTAAAGGGATGGCTGCAAAATGCAGCTTGAGATGGATTTATGGAAAACTGACAAGTATAACCGGGTGCTCGAAATGGAGCTAAATTGATGATATATACTGAAGTACTGGTAGCCCTTTTATTGTTTTCAATTAATACAGATACATATGACATTATCAATCTAGCATGTGTTCTTTGTTCTTTCTCCCTATTGTTCGGCATTTGGTCACAAGCGTAAAAATTGGCTCTCAAAGAAAAAAGCCAGGTATGACACGGAATCGAAGCCATGATGAGAATTTCATTGTTTGCCATTATGCAAATTTGGAATAGTGGCTGATAATCTTTGGTCATCTAATGCTACTGTATTTTTGTTGTTCCAGCTTTATGTTGGTTATCTTTGACGGTTCACGGGGTATTACCTGAACCGCCCCCTTTTGAAGGAAACTGAGATTATTAACGTTGGAATTAACATTAGCAAGGTGGTTATCATGGTGGTTGAATTTTATTGATCACTTTTCCCTTATTCCCCGCTTTGAATTGATGTTTTTGTTGACAATTGCACTTGACCCTGAATTATTTTAACCAAAAAGATACTAAACGGTAACTCAAAAAAATTCCCTGTGTTACAACTACCTTAGGTTTATATTGGAAAAATTGTTACTCCAGGAAAATACCCAAAATTTAAGTGATTTAATAATTTTGTGTTTTAACAAAGCAGTTGTCAGTCCAAAACCAAAGAAAAATCAAATACAAAAATTCTGTGATATTGGCAACTGCTTTCAAACCATTCGATAAAGTGATTGAATCAAACAATTGGAAAAATAACCACCCAAAGTTGTCTAAATTTGTGGAAGTTGTGTTGGTGCTGATCATCGGTGGAACAGATCCCTGTTCTATCATTTCTTTCCAACAGTTTTTCTAATACCAGACTGTGAAAAGTTGCAGTAGTTCCTTTAACCATTATTTGGAACCTATTTCTTGACCGTTTCACCCCATTATTGATATAAAAATCTTACAACTTGAGACGAGCAACGTCGAGATCGAAAAGATAATTCAAGGATGTAATATCCAAAACCATGGAAAAATTATTCAAAGACGTGACAAATCGATCGTTGTATGCTGATAATTTTAATCTGGCTAATTTATTTGAACCCACTTTTTGGATTTTGAAATGTGCGGTTGAACTTGACCCAAACAGATGTCTGGAGCAACCATTTTTATTCAGAAAAAAATGGGTTCCTCCACTGCTTATGCAAAACATCCCTTGCCGGTGCCATTCGTTTATGTTTGTCTGTCGTGAGTTGCCCAACTTCGATCATTGACTGGTTGACGATAACTGTCTGATGGAATCAGAATTGGCAAGTATTCCCGGACTCCTACTTTTTGATGCTGATTAGGCGACAGAAGGATTTTTAAGAATCCACCCCTAAAACTAGCGGCTAAACTTTTAATCTTTGCTCATCCTACCAATCCGGTCGATCTAGATATCGAAGGGCTGTTGCAAATATGGCTTTGTGAACAAGACTACTGCCTGTAATATTGCAGAAAGAATCTTGTTGGGAAGTAATTCCGAGCAAACAAGACATTGTGACGCCCTAAATTATTCTTGATTTCTTATTTATTTACTAAATGTACCACTACTAATGTACCATCTGCTCCACCTAAGCCTTGACACGGACAACCCGTCGAAATAGAAGGTGGTAGCGGGGTGTAAATATGCCTATTTTTCATGTGGGGTTGTGGGATGATTATGGGGAATGTCTTGGCCAAGTGAGCCTTATTTGCAATTTTCAACAGCACTAAGCATGTTCATTTTGGTTATCGTGATTTGAAGTATATATCAAATGGTTATAAAGTTTCCGGAATTCAAAATGCGGTCTCTGATCATAAACGAAATCTGGAACAAGAGTAAACGAAACCGGTTTGCAGTACGGCATCTACAATATGATGCCCAACCATTACTAATGTAACAACTGAGAGGTGGCCAAAACAATTGGGGTGACCTCAGGCCACGAGTACTAACACCAATAATATCACCAACACTACAATCAAAATCCCAATACACCAATTTGAAGCCAGCTCCTTGTTTTTTTCGATGAATCTGTTAATTCTCCTCACTCCTCGTTGTAGCTTATTATCAACGTTATCCATATCACGGTCCAAGTCGTCCAACATAAATCCCTGTTCCTCCAATTCGTTGCCCATTAACTGTGCCTGTTGGTTCAAGTTTCTCATGGTTTCATGAATCAGATCGAGTTGAACATCTTGATCCCGAAGCATTTGTTGCTGCTGCCATGATTGTCCTTCGCCTGTAGCCTGCTCATCAGAAAATGGATTATTGCCATCATAACTAAGTCGATTACTCATCAGAGTAACGTCTTGAGGCGAAAGTCGATTGCTGGCCATTTTCCATTCTTGCTTGGTACTTTCCATACGTTGTCTAAGATCAACAAGAACTTGGCGACGATTCTGAATATCTCCATTTGATAATTGGAACCGATCCGGAGTTCTGGCACTCATGTCCACCGCCTGTTCAAGGTCACCATAAATTTCCTCTAGTTCCTGCCAGTTATTGTGGAAGTCGGAAGCAAGCAGAGATGCCCCAGTTTTTGCAGACTTGCGTTCGGCAATTATCCTTTGAAGGGTTGTGAGGGTGTTCCAAGCATCATCTTGAACTTCATTAAATGGATCCATGTTGGTAGTAATAACAAGTATGCGACACAAGCCTTGTGCGACTCGCTAGTCAGTAGCCACCCGGTATATGAATGTTACTCAATACGAAAGAAGTATTAGAGAGGATTAGTACAGTCAGCTCGTTGATGTCCATCTTAATTATTAACTCTTTAACGCTTTATTCTTTATTCTATTTAGAGTCTTCCAAAGCTAGACTCTGTTCCACAGGATTAAGAGTAGCACAGGAGGAAAGGTGAGGGATACCCTAATAATGCTTTAATGATTTATTCGCTTTCGTGACTTAAACGTACCAATATTTAGAAGACTTCGCGCACCACATTTACTATGGACGAAGACAAGGTAGAGGTCAAAAGCGAGATTGAGACTAAAGAAGCAACCAATGGTTCTTCGTCAAGTGACAATATCCAAGAAGAAACAAAGGCTACCATTCAATCACATACCCTAGCTGCTCCACCAGTTCATAGCGGCCCTCCGGTCCAAGAAGTTGTTGGTGGATCAAGTGTTAGACAATACTTGAACAAACACCTTACTTATACATTGATAGAAGGACTCAAACTCACTGCATCAACCAAACCAGAAAACCCCCTAAAGTTCCTTGGAGAGTACCTCATTAACCATTCAGAGGAAAATACTGAACTGAACTGACAAGCCCATCAACGAAATAATGATGGGAGTAAAACCGGCAATTATACACATAGAAAGATGGACCACTAAAAATGATTCCGTTCCCGATGTTGCCCTAATTCGAATTTCCTCCAGTGGGAATTATCACTTGTTGATAACAGCGGTGAAACCGACAAAGTTTTGTTTTATGTTAACGGTGTATATTATATTTAAGCTGCCAATGAGGATACCATGATCATATTCAATTTTACTGTAATCGACACATCTTCTAGTAGCTCTAGAGTTGCTGTTACTTAATAAGCGCATGATTTTGATGTTGGTTGCCATCTCTGCACCTTTATCTCACTGCGAAACTATTGCCTCCTCATGTCCAACCAAGGCAACTATCGTCCCTACATTGACAGGGATACGTTCCAAACAAACAATCCAGTTGTTTATAAACCAGGAGTTGGATTAATCAACACCCAGACCGGTCTACCACTCCTGTCGCTGGTTCTGTCTTCTGTTCGCAAACTTACACTGAACCATGGTCGTGGCCAAGTAGGTATCCATGCTGCTGGCGATACAATTGTCATGGAAAAGAATTATGTGCTGGATCTTGAATTTACCGAGTACTTCGATAAAAACAATCTTATCGAATTATTGAAGAATCTTGTGTGGAGTTTTGCAAAGAACTGGCTCAAGGTTGTGGCTTCTCAACCATTAGATATTGTTCGATTAGTACTTCAAGTTGGCAGATTTGATAACAGTCTGGGAGAAATTACTGCCCTGACCATGTTCTCGGTTGACAACAAATCAAATGATGACCACCATGTCAATTACTTTCAACTGACCAATGAGTGGAATGATGTTTCCACAGTAAAAAAGAGCCCGGTAACTTACGAAAGGGACCCCAGTGAAAAGATACAACCAAAGTCAATGAGAACTCTCGATATTTTGTCACTGTTACTTTCATTGGAAGGGCCCTTGGCCCCGTTCAAGGGAGTCAATTCTCTGTTTATCTATTATACTTTATCTCGGACCATTGAAGCATGGATTACTGGGTTTTTACTGCCATTTTTGGGTATTCCTGACCCGTACTTCCTTGAATTGACCCACCTGAATGACCCTGCTCGCCTGTTGTGTCTTTCGGTGGGGGCATGTATCATTTCAGGATTGGTATTAATGCCATTGGATCTTATCAGAGTCAAGTTTATGATTACCAAGAAAAACCCGGTCAAATCAGACTCGCTCGAGGGTTACCCCACCGTCAACACTCGTTCGCTTCGTGAATGTCTTCGCAACTTCCCCGTCAACTTATTATTACATCCACCGCTTTCAATTACTGTGTTGACTACTCTTTACCAATTTGCTGGTGTCATCTTTCGTAAGGCCGCCCCCTACGTTTTATTCATCCGCTTTAACATTGACAGTTACTCCAATCCCAACGTGTACACTTTTGTCAATTTGATTTCTTTGCTAGCCGAATTTTTCGTCAAATTGCCGGTGGAGAATCTTTTGCGCAAGGCCCAGGTACGGTTATTGATCGAACCTAAAACCAGAGAGGAAGACCCCATGAGAGTTGTTACTATTGATAACCCTGACGACAATTTGATTGTCAATTATAATGATTCTTGGTTCACCGATGATGCCAGTACCCCATTACCACAACGTATTTCCGATTTGGGACTTTTTAAAGGGTGGCAAGTAGGAGCATTCAATGTTATTGGGTTTTGGGGATTAACGATTATCAAAGATGTTTCGATGGAGATAAAAGAAGAACGGTTGTAATGTATATATTTATGAATGAAATTAAATGGTTAACCATTCCTGGTAAATGTACAGAAGCTGATCTAGCGCCTAGCTTGGACAGATTTGGAATACAAGCGTGCAGGAAATTCGATACACTGTAACTGACTTGAAAATGATATCAGGGGGTTGTCTGTTACAAATGTTGGCAACGATATTTTAGCCTGACACGTGAATATATTAACCAGATATCCAGTATTTGCAATCTCCGCATATTGTTTCTCTCATCCGCCACACTTTTGGGAACTGTGGCTTAACCCCTTAGATATATAAAGACGGCCGGCTTTATTCAAAAACACATCACACACAGAATAATGACAGTGGAACGGAAACCTCTTATCCTCAATGCCTTTGAAATTGGCGCTCTGGGCCACCAAGCGCCTGGGTTATGGTCTCATCCTCAGGACAGGTCTCGCGATTATAATAAAATTGAATATTGGACGAACTTGGCCAAATTATTGGAAAAAGGTAAGTTTAACGGTATCTTTATTGCTGATGTGTTGGGTATTTACGATGTATACAACGGGCCCGGTAATTGGAATGCTGCTGCTCTGCTGGGTGCTCAATTACCTATTAATGAACCTAGTGCAGTGGTTCCAGCCATGGCGGCGGTGACGAAGAATTTGACATTTGGTATTACATTTTCAACTATTTCGGAAGCTCCGTTTCATTTTGCTAGACGGTTGGCAACTTTGGACCATTTGACCAACGGTAGAGTTGGTTGGAATGTTGTAACTTCATACTTGGATCTGGCACTGAAAAATCTCCTTAAAGGAGCTGACTTACCACCTAGGGAAAAACGTTACCAAAGAGCTGAAGAGTACTTGGACGTTGTCTACAAGCTTCTCGTGTCGTCGTGGAGAGATGATGCTGTGGTGTTGAAGGACCGAGTTTTTACTGACCCCGAACGGATTAGAAGAATTGATCATGAAGGGGATTACTTTACTGTCCCCGGGCCGGCCATTACTGAACCTCTGCCTCAAAGATTACCTGTTATTCTTCAAGCAGGTGCCTCCAAGGAAGGTATAGACTTCGCTGCTAGAAATGCTGAAGTTGTTTTCCTCACCACGTTTACCCCTGAGATTTTGGCAGTCAAGATCAAAGAAATTAAAGAGGCCGCCAAAAAGTATGATCGGGAAAATGACATTAAATTTTTGGCATTGGTGACCATTCTTGTGGGCAAGACTCATGAAGAAGCCAAGCAAAAGTACCTTGAATACAAAACTTATGGTGATAGAGAGGGGGCTCAGGCCCTCTTTTCTGGTTGGACAGGGATTGATATTGGTAAGTTCGACCCAGATGAAGAATTGAGAGAAGTGGGCAATAAAAATGCCCCTCAAGGATCCAACGCCGTCAAGGGGTTCGTTGACAACTGGACTAAGCTTGGACCCGGGGAACTGCCCGATGTTAAAAAGACGAGAAAATACGTCGCTGATCAAATTACTGTTGGCGGGCTTGGACCCGTTATTTGGGGTAGTCCAGAAGAAGTTGGCGATGAAATTGAGAGATGGGTTGATGTTAGTGGTGTCGATGGATTTAACCTCACTTATGCCATTTCCCCTGGTACCTTCGAAGATGTGGTTGAATATGTGATCCCTGAATTGCAAAAGCGGAAATTGGTATGGGAAGATTACCCTGAAGGCCAGCAAACTTACCGAGAACAAGTTTTCGGTGAGCTGTTTGTGCCCAAGACTCATCCAGCCTATGATTTACGGTGGACCCCTGAATATACTCGGGAAGAATTCGACGCCAAAGTGGCCAAAATTGTCAAAAAGACGAACCCAGATCTCAGCTAAATAATGGTTTAGCTTAGGATTGACTAGGTTTAATGCAAGTCTGCCTGCAAGGGCATTTTGGTTAGAAAATTAGTATATTTTGTCATGCGATTGATAAACAAAGTTTGTAAAATGGAATAATAAATCGTATGTTGTGAAATATTCGAAGTCAACGTCTTTGTTTACGTCATCGACATCAATGATTGTCCCAGGTTGGAATCATTCATCCATGCTCAGTAATGAGTCCATCAATCAAGGTTTTTTCGGCATTCTATCTACACTACCTACCTAACCGCCAACCCGCGTTTTAGGTGAAACTGACGATGAGACGGAGTTGGGTACCGTGGCGAATGTCGGCGGCCAGGTCAGTGCCGACTAAAGATCTGCCACCACTGGGGATCGTGGCCCCCAACCGGCCTCCAATTGGTCCTAACCTCACACAAACCACCCAATGACCACGGAGATGATCAAATAGGTAAATATTTTACCACCTCTGTTGAAACGAACAATGAACGTCCCGCTCGTTAATGCCAGTGTAAATCTTATTCTACCTCCCATAGGTTCCGCTCGGATTATGTAATTAGACCTCCCAACCGGGCGCTGTCTGTCCCTCGCATGGGTCTAGACCCAGTTGAAGCATCGCCCTAAACAGCATCGGTGGGGTTTTAAGACCTTCCACTGCACAGGGGTGGATAACAATCACCAGCGACCACCACCCAAAGCCGTAATATATTCACTTTGCTAATCCTTGGCCTGATGCACGGGTATCGTTTAAGTAGTTCAAGGCATGTAATTTACGGTTAACTCCAACCTCCCATTTGTTCACTAGCGAGCATTATGTAAAACTTTGGTTGTATGCAGCAAACTTGATTGCGGCTGATGTGAAAATTGATAAACGAAACACAATGAGAACGATCGATCCAGAACGCATATTAACGCTGGGGCACGAAGAGGTGATGAAGATGCGAGGGGGAGGGATCGAGGCGGTTCTTAGGCAAAATCATGAGGAGAAATTAGGGGAAGACTGGGGCGAGGCCACCTACTACCACGAGGGTTTCAATCGGCTTAGTTAACACGCCTCCCACAATGTAATATCGTAAAAGTTTATAGTGTTTCTCAATTCATCTAATGCACGTCGGAATAGTTTGCAGAGTTTCAATCACGTGAATCAATTAAGGCGGACCTCAAGTACATAAAAATGGTGATTGCCCCAGGGACGTTAATTGGCAGCTCCTTTAATAAACGCAAGCCTAACCGTTGGTAGTGAGGTATTTGTATTGCCCCGTGACAAAATTTTGAACAATCAGTGATGGGGGTGATCCTGATTAACCCGTTTTTCCGCAGAATCCTCACTTTGGCTGTGGCGACACTTGTAGTGTTGGCTAGCTATCACTGGGTTATCGAAAATACCATTCCTTACCATCCCAAGCCGGGGCAAGTTCTCGATCATTATGATAGTTTTTCCACTCGAGTTGAACTGGTGGTTACCGATGTGGAGATGTTAAGGTGCTTACAATCTAAATGCCCTCCTTCGTCGGGATACATCAAATCAACAGCGTTGAATATTTTTGATGCCGCCAATGTTCGGTCGTTCAATTACTTCATCCAGTCTAAGCGTGAGGATCGATCCTCGGCTCGACGGATTTTAATCGATTTGAAGTTTTCACCATTTGATGAAACTGACGGCTACCATATCGATTCGGAAGAATTTGCTGGAATAACGTTATACAAGAAATATATCATCAATAATGATAACATTGATGATTCCCAGGAGGTGGTCCATGATTTGGAAGTACTATATGGTGCCGATGGTTTTAATGATTTGCGACCATATCACCATACCATCCATATACCCCAGTTTGGACGGTCTGAACTGATCGAAAGTAAAAAAGTCGGTATCAATGGGGTAATGCCCTATATTTCGTTATTTAGGGTGCTGAAAAGTGAAGCGTTTGATTATGACCATAAGCTTCTCGAGTTTAATCAAAACCGTAATCGTCATGAGTTATTTGCCGCTGGCGGCAACATCAAGGTGATGCATGTAAGTGATGGTCACTTTGGTATCAATCTGGGGAGATGTGATGGTGAAGAATGCAAGAGTGATTTGAAAACGACCGAATTTATTGAAGAAGTCATCATCGCGGAAAACCCTGGATTGGTAGTGATTACTGGCGATTGGTTTGACTTGTCTCGAGCCCCTGACTATAAACTGGTGATTATCAAGCTGTTACACCCATTTTTGAAGCATCAGGTTCCCTTTATATTTACATTTGGTGATTCGGATGTGGTGGAAGGGGATGCCCAAACAATAAGAATTTGGAAAAAGCTGGTGGTTAATTTCTTGCTGACTTTACCCAATTGTTATAATACCCCAACTAATGATGATGATGATGACATTCACGGCGTTACCAATTATAACTTAAGGATTGTCAATGAAGATGGAACCAAGGCTTCAATCACGGTATTGGACTCCCAAGACCACCAATTGGACAATCTGCAGATGTACTTTTTACACCGGAATAATCTTGACCACGCCAATGACAACTTATTGAAGCTTTTATTCTTCAACTACCCGTTACCTCAATATAGACCCAAGGGGTCATTTTTGGTGCTTGGAGAATTCAACCAAAAAGGTAAACTATCCAACAAGACTAATGAAAAGTTTTATGACGACATTATTGACCTTGGTTATCAAGCAGTTCTGGTGGGTCATGAGCATGAAAATGATGTCTGCATCAATTCCGACAAGAAGCTCTGGTTATGTTTTGGTTCAGTCGTAGGTGACTCGGCGGAAACGTCAGACTCGTTCAAACGTCGATTGAGATTATTTGACATCAACTTTGACAAACACCAAATCTTAACTTGGAAAAGACGCGAAGGCGATCCAGGAAGACAGGATCCTCAGCTTATTTTCAAAGGAACTCAGTCCTAGATGGACATTCCCTTATCATTTATTATGAATCTAATATATATTTATATATTTATCCCTTCCTGTTGTCATCGCTATTGATCGCCCCAAATACTGTCTTGGCGGCTCAGCTATCTCGTTTATATACAGTACAGAATCCTATCATTTCCCCATCCGCCAGCAACAGAATCAGTGATAGAGAATCAAGACATTATGGCCCGTTCGAGGTCCCAGCTGACCTATAGCTACTCAAGTGATGAAGGGGGTATTACTAACAATGGGTTATTTCCAGCCCTTGGACTAACGTCAGTTGAAGACTCGGCAACTGTTTCCACTAACCTGAGCAGTGGTTCTTCAATACTGGTAATAAAGCAGATATTCAACAATCAGCCTACATCCGATCCTCAAAATATTCATATCGATAGCAGTGTGATAGAGTACATGCAACAGCATCAATCATATCCCCCTAATGACGATGGCCAGTTTCATTACCTCCATTGGTACCAAAGTGTTCAAAAACAGCTAGGAAAGGACCACTTGATAATTGATGTTTCTCAGTTAGATGATTACCAACAATATCTACGGCTGACAGAATTAAATAACATCATCTCACTGCATTTACCTCCTCCTGGCCCGGGCAATATACTAACCACCACGAATGGCATCCCCGAACAATTTGAAGCAGTGCAGATTGATGTTCCTAACCAACCACCCCCAGCTTATCGAGGTACTAGTAACAAAAGCGAAATATACTGTGAAACCGAAGACTTTAGTATACTTCGTACCGATAACGACCTGCCACCAGCTGATGGATACGGAACCCAACCCCCAGATGAAGATGATAATGTTTCGCCCGTTTATCTCCAACGAAAGTTAAAAATCCGTCATCTTCAAATGATTTCGTTTGGGGGCACCCTCGGGGTCGGCCTTTTTCTTAATTCAGGAAAGGCTATCAATATTGCGGGAGGGTTCGGGGCAACATTAGCTTTCATTGTTTGTGGCTTGATTGTGCTCGCAACTTTGGTACTGTTTTGTGAAATGGTGACATTGGTACTGGTGGTTGATGGAGTACTGGGGCTCTCACTGAGATTCGTTGAAGATGCGTTTGGATTTGCCGCCGGATGGCTATATTTCCTTAGTTTTGCTGTCGGACTTGCTGGCGAGACGGTAGCATGTGTAATTTTATTGGGGTATTATCCAAACCTTCATTTGTTTGAAAATCGAGGGTCGGCGGCAGGATTTGTCACTTTATTTCTTGTGGTGACCGTTGCGTGTAATTTGATGGATATTCGGGTATTTGGCGAGGTGGAGTACCTCCTGTCGTTGATCAAACTTTTAGGGGCATTGGGGCTTATCATTCTTATGATTGTTATTAATGTTGGTGGAATGGGCAACCTGTACATTGGGTTCCGTTATTGGGATTATAAAAAGTCAGATTTTGCCAATAATTTGATTTATGGACTCTTCCGACCCTCATTCAATTTACAAGATAATGGGACAAATTGGCAAGAGGGAATCAAGGGGCCTCGCGGCAGGTTTATGGCATTTATTGTTGCGTTGTTGGTGACGCTGTTTGCTTATTCTGGGCTGGAAATTGTATGTATTGCTGCTTGTGAAGCTGAAAATCCCAGAAAGGCGTTACCACTGGCGACCAAGCGGGTGTTTCTTCGGGTAATCATCTTTTACGTATTGGCAGTATTTGTTGTACTGCTCAATGTTTATGCTGGAGATCCTCGACTCTTACGTTATTATAGTGGCAACACTGGAGTTTCAATACAGGATATGTCGTCGAATGTGGCCATTCAGCATGTGGGGGGAAATCGTTGTGGAAGTGAGGCCAGCTACGCTGGGTTTGCCCTGGGATCACAGCTGCCGTGGAACATCGCTTTACAAAGTGTCAATCTGTGTACTGGTGGGGCTATTGTTAATGGATTTTTGGTGTATTTTGCAGTATCTTGTGCCAATGCCCAAATTTATGTTAGCAGCCGAACTATATACTCACTTGCTCTCCAGGGCAAGGCTCCGAAGTTCTTGACCCGCTGTAGTCGGTGGGGGATTCCATACTACTCGGTATTGTTTCTGCTGGGATTTGGCCTTTTTGCTTATATCTGTGTAAATGAAAAGGCGACGGTGGTATTTCAAAACTTGACCCTGGTGATTTCCCTGCTGGGAATCATGGTATGGTTTGCCATGTGCTTATCATATATTCGCTTCTACTATGGACTCAAGCGACGTCCTGATATTATCAGCAGGAATGATAAGCAATATCCTTATAAGCTGCCTCTTCAACCCTACACTGCGTTTTTTGGTTTGATTGGCTCCACCACCATCATATTATGTATGGGTTATGTGGTGTTCCTCAGTGGCCAATGGGATACTTGGTTTTTCTTTTCTAGCTATGGCACAGTGATGGTGTTTGTTATCCTATATTTGGGCTACAAGATCATCCGTGGCTCGAGATTCCATTCCCTTGAAAGGTTAGACTTTGATACCGGCAGAACCGAAATGGACAGATACTTGTGGGATAAGGGGAGGGAGTATAATGGTAGAAATGTGAGAGATTTGGTGAGAAGGTTTATTAATTGGTTGGCTTAATTTTAGTGTATATTTCTGGTAAATATATATTTCAACATTTTGTAACTTAAAAACAATTGCGCACACGGACAGACAAGCACACATCATAGATCACCCTGAGTTGGAAAGTCTATTTGAGCGGCAATTGAATATGAGCAATTTGTTGGCAGTTCCATTGAAGAAACCTACCCCACTAAATCTTGGTCAACCACTCAGGGATATCATTGATAAGGATTTCTTCCAAGCTCCATCTCAGTTTGACAGCGATTTACAAGCTGCCACTGCTACCTTTGCTGCATTTGCCAGCATTACTGATGCGAATGTTACCCCAGTAGCCATTGATTATATCAAGGACTACCTTCTATTACTCCAAGTGATTTCCCAGAAGTTCCCTGATAATACCATTGAGTTTGGATGGGAGCTGACGTTGGGCCACGGGATGCTGAGATCCATCATTAATCGCCGATTCAAAACCGAAGTGATGAATATCATTTATCAATTGGGTGCAGTTTATAGTAATCTAGCTGTTAAGCAATCACGTCATACTGATGAAGGGTTGAAACAGCTGTGTAATTATTTCCAATTGGCAGCTGGAACCTGGCAATATTTGGAAAGTGAAGTAACGAAGTTTCCCGAGGATGCCCCTGCAGAATTCGACAAACCTACTTTGGATTGTTTACAATATTTGATGATGGCTCAGTCTCAAGAAACTATTTGGCAAAAAGCGGTTGCCAACGAACTTAAGACCACTGTAATAGCAAGACTTTCGATCCAAGTATCATCATACTATAAGATGGCCCAGGAGAGTGGTTCGCGATCTCCCACCATTATCTTGGAATGGTTGAATCATATGAATTTAAAGAGTTTCCATTTTGCCGCCGCGGCTCACTATCGAATGGCCTCTGTATCGTTGGAACAGCAAAAGTATGGGGAACAGGTGGCTCACTTGCGTATTGGTTTGGATAAATGTGCCCAGGCGATTAAACACAAGCGCTATGTTAATTCATTTGTCCTAGAAGATTTATCGGGGCTCGAACATGCTATATGTGATTCGCTTCAATCCGCCGAAAAGGAAAACGATTTAATATACCTCCAAATGGTTCCACTGGAACAAGAAATCAAACCGATTATTGGAACCAATATGGTTGCTCCGGTGGTGCCGGAGATGTTAGCCAACTTCCAGGCGGGTCCTATGTACTTTGGTGAATTATTACCTTATCTCGTGTTACAAGTGGCTCAAGCGTTTAGAGAGCGACAAAGTGACTATATTGATGCAACCATTACTAAACCAATCAATGCTCTTATTACAAACCAAACGAGGTTTCTTGCAATGAACAATCTTCCCCTGGTGATCGATGCGATCCAGCAACCAGAAAACTTGCCTGATTCATTGGTTCAACATGCCAAGTACATTAGCAGTCATGGAGGACTGGCGGCGATTGAAAACCAATTCCGAGAAGTAATGGCATTGGCGTTAAAGCTGGAGCGGCTTCTTGATGAATGTAATGGCAGGATTCAATTGGATAGATCGGAAGACAAAATGTTGGTTGACTATTTTCAACAACCAATTCGCCCACCGACTGAAATTGCCGCCAAGGATATTATTAGTAAACTAGGAAAGCTTCGAGAATATTATGACCAGGCGAAGAAAGGAGACGAACAATTGCATCAAACGTACATCGGCATAAAATTTGACGTGGATTTGTATAGTGGGCCATTGGATAACCTTTCAAGAGCTATTCCAAACTCGAAATTCGTCTCTTTAGATGCAGGGGTGATCGAAGCCATTTCCAATGTTCGTAAATTATTGGATGAACTGGATCAATTTATTAATGATGGGCAAAAGATTATTGAAAATGCTGAGATTCAAAGCAGAGACAACAATATTCTTTCCCAAGTGATTGACCAGTATAAACAAGATAAACAAGCCGCTTACAACGAAGATGGATCATTTAATGAGCGCATTTTTGAGCTGGTTTTCGAAAATCAGCTTCGGTTGTTCAATCCAAGATTGCACGAAGTCGAGGAAATGAAATCTAAACAACTGCTTCTTCAACAACAAATCTCCATAGCGTTGAATGAGTTTGATAAAAGATGGTCATCTCGAAACTCAGAATCTCAAAGTAATCGGAGACTTGCATTACAACATTTCGAATCGGTATTTGTTACCTATACTGAATTGTCTCAAAATTTAAAGGAGGGGGCATCGTTTTATAACGATTTCTTGACTAAAGGAACGGCTGTTGCTCAGGAATGTGAACAATTTTTAAAAAACCGGCGTCTCGAAGCTCAAGAGCTGGAGGCAAGGAAAAGAATGGGGGTACCAGTTGGTGCCTGGGACGATGGTAGTCCGAAGAGCATGTAAATTATTTAATCTGGGTAGAATTGAACATTCCACAATTAATTTTCAGCACTGCACTTTAGGAGGGACCTGCAGTGGTGGGGCCAAGGTTACGAGCTCTTGGTATCGATCTCATCTTATCACATCATGGTTGGGCCATCACTAAGGACCATGGCAAGTACAACGAAGAAGCTTCCCGTGATTGCAATTGTGGGTACAACCGGTGTGGGTAAATCACAATTCCTGATTGATCTAGCTCGTGCTGTCAATGGGGAGATCATCAATGCTGATTCCATGCAAATTTACCAGGGCCTCGATAACATTACCAACAAGCATCCTTTGGAAGAGAGATTTGGGGTTCCCCATCATGTGATGAATCACGTTGGTTGGAAAGAAGGATATGATATGAATAGGTTTGCTGATGAAGCTAAACTGGCCATTGCTGATATTCATGCTCGAGGAAAAGTCCCAATTATCATTGGGGGTACCCATTACTACCTTCAAAACCTTTTATTTACCAATAAAACTGTTTCAACCGATGTACCAAAAGTTAGAGATCCCACCGATGAAGAAAGAGCCATCTTGGACGGGCCAGCTGATCAACTCTGGGAAACATTGCATCACTACGATCCCATTATTGCCGAAAAGTTTCACCCTCAAGATTCGAGAAAACTAAGAAGGGCACTTGAGGTATTTTATGAGACTGGTAAACCTGCCAGTGAGATTTATCGTGACCAAAAGCTTGAAGAAATGGAACAATCATCGCTTGTATATAATCTGTTACTTTTTTGGGTGTATTGTGATCGAGAAGTTCTTGTACCTAGGCTAGATGTTCGTGTGGATAAGATGATGGCGCTGGGAGCCAAAGAAGAAATTGTGGAGTTGTATGACGTTTACAAAACTATTGTTGATAATGCGTGTACCCTGGGTGTGTGGCAGGTGATTGGTTTCAAGGAATTTTTGCCCTGGCTTCAATCAGGTATGTCTAATGAAAAATTGTTGGAAGAAGGTATTGAGCGGATGAAGGCTCGGACTCGTCAGTACGCCAAATCTCAAATAAAATGGATTAGAAGGTTACTTGGTGTTGAACTTCAAAAAGAGTCCAAATTTGATTGGGTCAATGGGGGGAAACTTTATTTATTAGATGCAACTGACCTTTCAAAATGGCAAGCAAACGTGGGCGAAAGAGGAATTGGGATTGCAAAGCAATTTTTGAATGGTGATCCTGTAAAGGTGGCCCAAGCACCCCAAAATCTAATGTCAATGTTCCCCTCTCCGGAGTATGTGTCATCGATCGATTCTGGGAAAACGCTTGGACTGGAAAAAGAATGGAAGCATTATTCTTGTGATATCTGTAAAGATGGACAAGGCAATCCTTTGGTTAGTGTGGGAGAAAAACAGCACATGTTACACATGAAGAGTCGCCGTCACCGATCAACAAAATACAAACTCGAGAAGAAATTACGTGGAGATCCTCCCTATGGTGCTCCTAAACGAATTAAAAAGGATACACCAAGTGATGCTGATTCTATTAATGACATTGGCGGATCCAGCGATAATGAATAACTCAGTTCATAAATAGTTTTAAATTAACGAAATATCATACATAGCTTTTTATTCCAATTCATTATCCTCGACATCTTCTTCATTTCCATCATTAATAATCTTCTTGCCCACTTGCCACAAATGAACTAAATTATCATCGGCAACAGAAGCCAATGTCCATGGGCGATATGGACACCATGATAGATCGGTTACCCCACCAGTATGTCCCGCATGCATCATGAATAACTCGGGGGTTCCATCTTCAGCATCTTCCTGCTGTTGTTCTTCACCAATTTTAAATAAATCCCAAATAACAACTCTTCTATCCAGAGACCCACTTGCAATGATCCCGTCATTGTGGGGCAGGAATTCTAACATGTTGATCGCATCCAGATGACCCATCATCGAATGGAGGGGTGTATCACCTGGTTTCCGCTTATCTAACAAAGTAATCGTCCCACTGGCGTTACCAACAGCAAACAAGTTTTCCAGGAATGGAGAAAACGCAATGGTGTTGATTCCTTGAGATTCACTAATACCATATTCTGAGGAGGATTTCGAGGTGCGGAAGTCCCACAACTTAACCGTCTTGTCATCTGAAACACTTCCAAATAAATTTGCATCGAAATGATGCCACAGGACATCGTTAACTATATCGGAATGAGCATCATCAATTTTCAATACTGTTGATTTGTCATTCTGTAATTCAACATTAGTCACGGCAACGGTATGATCATCCGAACCTGACACAAGCAATCCTTTCGTATTGCGGTTCCAAGACAACCCATAACCATTATCTTGATGAGGGACAAAGTGGGTGTTGCTCTCCAGATCAATATTGTAGATATCAATTTCACCTTTGCCGTTTATAGTTGCAATCACTGCATTATCTTGGGGCATTACTCTACCTCGATTGATTTCTGCATCGTTGGTAAATTTTTTGACAATTTTGATTCTTGCGTTGGCCCTTACGCCATCACCATTCAAATTGGCATCGCCAGTGAGTTCGGTTGTCGCAATCTTAAGATAATTCTGATCTTGACCAGATGTATGAGTACCCAAAAGAAGTCGAGCATCAATATTTCCATCATCATTTGTAGAGTGTTGCGGAAGCCACTGGACGGTCAATGAAGGCCAAGTAAGTGCGGTCTCCAGCACAAACTCATACATGTACCGGCAGTTCTTTTTCCACAACTCATATTCTTCCTTAACTGACGATTCTTCTGCCATGGCCTTGGTAATGTTAGTGGAGGAATTGAGATGCACGATCATCAATTAACCTGCACAAGACTGCGAAAGCCAGCCACTTAGTTGTGTTGATGTATTAAATTGGAGAATTGAAGGCATTTGACTTTGGGAAACTTGTCTTTCATATAGTTTCCCACAATTACACTACAGAATCTAGTTTCAACTAACTCGAGATTGGGGAATTTATCGAAAGATGCGCCCTTGAGATGATTATCATGGTCGAAAAAGTACAATACCAATTGCTTTACTTGTTCACCATTGGTGGACCAGATTAACAGGATACATCTGGTGGAAATGGATACGGCTAAATAGCGCACCGTCATTGGGATAGTAATTTCACCCCGTCTAGAATCAACCTTAAAAATAAGCGTTGATAAGAATTCTACCTTGTGGCCCAGTACTGAAATGCTGATTGCTGACATCCAATCCAAATCCTCAACGCCACGGTATTCCACTACGGCTCTGGTGATTCTGATTTCTTTAATCGAAGAATAACTGTGGTTCAATTGTTGTAACTGGTGCCCAACTTGGAGATTAATCCGCCGATGGTGCCAATATCTCCATTCGATAATAATGTGACGAAATATTACTGCAAGGTCGAATACAATTTCTGGTAATTGATCAAGCACGGATACAACCACTGGCAATTCAATTATATCAAAATGAACGTCAAATAAACGATAATCATTTTTGAGCTCTTTGGCAAATTGCAATATGCTTTTGGTATCAATCACATACTTGAAAACCTCCCCCCAAACATCGGTGGTTAGTCTTGTCAATGGGTGGTATGGCATTGAGTATCGGCCACAAACTACCTCAGCTTGAATACTTTGAATTACACCAGAATTATGGCTTACTTAACAACGAATAAATTGTTGTCTTGGGAAGGAGGGTGGCGTGACTCCCATGCTTACTGCTGATCTGCTTATGTAAGTTTATCCTAGTCCTGGAAATACGCGCGCCGCACCAATTCTCATCTAACCTTACCCAGAGACCATGCTTGTTGAAGAAGTTCCCAAGACAAACCCAAACTCGTCAACAATATATTTCTCGCTGTCAATCAATTTGACAGCTAGACCTCAACGTCGTGCTTTGGGGGATGAGGATGCACCACTGTCCACTGCCAAACGGGCTAAAGTGAATTATAACCTTACCCAGTTGATGCAAGCTCAAGTACAAGCTCGGGAACAGACCCAAGCTCAAATAAAGCTGGCGGCGCAGATTAGTATTGAACGGATGGTACTGAAACGACTCACCGAACTTAATAAGGATGCCACGTTTGATTTACCCAGAACGTTTGAAAATGATAAGCGAATCGGTAACACCCCTTCCACTAAGAAAATTTTAACTGCCAGGCGTAATTTGAACCTGTATTTTGAAGAAGAGCGAAACTTGATGCTGGTGAATACTATTTTAAATCTGTGTTACCAATTTATTGATTTCTCCGAATATGAGAAGAAGAAATCACAAAAGCCTCAAATAAAAAAGCTGAAGGTACGGCTTTGTTGCATTTGCGGTAATACTCTGGAATACCTGCGTTGCCAACGGTGCGGTCTCTATTCTTGCTGTGTTAAGTGTACCAGACTACATGCTGATTCCCGTTGTGGCTAACCCCAATGGTCATGACATCTCATATATTTATCTTGACTCAATCTTAACAAATTTTCTATGCTTTGTTGGTTGTTACTATTTGCAGTTGTCGCGGCATATCCTAAAGACTATGACCAGTTTCTAAGGTATGCTTCCATTCTTCATTCCGTTTACTGTGACAGTTGGCCTATTTCCATTGATATTATACATCAATTCCGATTTGGGGTCAATACATATGACCGTGACCTGGGAGTGATTGGGATTAATCATGATCAAGGAGAAATCTTCATTGCAATTGCTGGCACCGCCAATCAAGAAGAATGGAAAGATAATTTGAACTTTAAATTGGTACCTCATTGGGGTTGTGGCCAGTGTCTTGTCCATGAAGGTTATTATTCCAAGGTGAAAAAGATGGTACAAGAACGAGCCATTCTTAATCAATTGATCAACAAGTTTCCTGACCATAAATTGACTTTCCTTGGTCACTCCATGGGAGGGGCGTTGGTGTCAATATTGTCATTAGAGTTTGCCGCCAACACTCCATTGGTCGTAACATTTGCTACACCCAAATTGGGAAATATTCACTTTGCTGGTTTTATCGATGAATTGTTTGAAACCAACTCCAATTGTGTCAACAATTATGAAGCACAAAAGTTACTGCATGGGTTGGTTCTGGTTGTTCATACTAAAGATATTGTCCCTCACTTGCCACCAGGGATTACTGGTTACACCCATGCAGGCTGTTATTACTATATCAACAAGTACGAGTTGCCACACCCTCCAGAATCGTTAATTAGGAAAGGTGTACCCCCTCGCCTTCGCAATGCGAGCTGGGACAAGCTTGGCATGTTCACTAAAAATCATTGGCAAAATTCTCATTCATTTTATTTTATAGACCTAAGTGGGTGTGATTGACGTAACAACCATCATCCTAGTCATGAAAACTAGCATGGCTCAACTTGAGGATATTTCCCCATTTGATGGGTAGGTGAATGAAGTACTAAAATGACGCGTCCTATTCCGAGACATTTTACGATTCGCTGCGCTGAAGATAGCCCAAAGGAAATGTTCTCCAACAATTCGATAGTCTACCAACAATAAACTGATTATATTTAATATAAACCGCAGTATCCTAAAAAAATTAAGCTTTTACTAGGTTAACAGGTGTCCCCCTTGTTCATTAAGGGAACGGGTCACGTGATTGGCCTGTGCGAAATAACACGATGAATCCAGTTAGTTTTCATTACACTCATTCACTACCTCTAATATGCGACTGTTGTTGGCCATCTGGTTTGCCATAAGTATAGTGGCAGGGTTTTATCTTCCCGGTGTTGCCCCTACAGATTACCAGGTTGGTGACGCAGTGCCACTCTTGGTCAATCACATCACTCCCTCAGAACATGATGGTGATACCAAAGAAAAGACATATGTCTATTCTTATGACTATTATTACCCCAAATTCCATTTTTGTGTCCCTGAAGAAGGTAGAATCAAGCAACTGGAACTGTTGGGTCTGATTCTTTTTGGTGACAGAATCTTCAATTCGCCGTTCAAAATCAACATGTTGACAGATGTTAAGTGTCAAAAGTTATGTAAGCTGACCTATTCACCCCAAGATTCAAGATTTGTTCTCAGAAACATTCGTGCTGGCTACAGACATAACTGGATCATTGACAAGTTACCCGTGTCTCCAGCTGGAGGCATTGATCCTGAAGTATTTTATGCCAATGGTTTCCTGATTGGTGAAAATGATGGTGAAATTCCTCATTTGTATAACCATTATGATTTTGAAATTCAATTCCACAAGCGTGGAGATCTGTACCGGGTGGTTGGTGCTCTGGTGATTCCCAGGTCAATCAACAACTTTGGCAAACAAGCTGATGACGAGACTTTTTGCGACAATACTGAAGAAAAATTGGTTCTCTCCAAGGACGATGAAACCGTGGTTAACTTTTCCTACTCGGTCAATTTTGTTGTTTCTGAAACTCCTTGGGCCACCCGTTGGGATAACTACTTGCGGGTATACAATTCCAAGATCCAATGGTTCGCTTTGATCAACTTTTCCTTGGTGCTGATTATTTTGGGGATCATCATCGGCCACATTTTTATGCGGACTCTTAAGGCTGATATCGATAGTTATAATGAAGTGAATCTCGATGATGACATCGCTGATGAAACTGGTTGGAAATTGGTTCATGGGGATGTTTTCCGTCCTCCTCAACAAAGAATGTTGTTATCAGTATTGATTGGATCGGGCGCCCAAATTCTTGTTATGGTTACTGCCACCATGGGTATCGCTCTTCTTGGGTTATTATCCCCCCTGAACCGGGGTGCTTTGCTGACTTTTATGTTGTTGATTTTCACCCTCACGTCATTTATTCTGTCATTTATCTCTGGATACTTGTACAGATTCTGGGGGGGTGAAAACTGGAAGATCAATATGATCTTGACTCCTACTTTGGTGCCAGGGATTGTATTTGGTTTGATCATTGGTCTTAATTTCTTCCTTGTGGCTGCACAACTGTCTGGTGCCATTCCGTTCGGCACCATGGTTGCCATAGTTTCAATTTGGTTCATCATTTCGATTCCCTTGTCCATCATTGGTCTGGTATTACAACTGAAGAGACCTTTGTTGCTGATCCCAGTTCGTACTAACCAAATTCCAAGACAAATCCCTCAACAACCATGGTATTTGAGATTTGGACCCAATATGTTAATTGGTGGTTTATTCCCGTTTGCTCTGATTTTCCTCGAACTTTTGTTCATCTACAGACTGTTGTGGTTTAACCGGATCTACTACATGTTTGGGTTCTTGTTTTTCTGCTTTTTGTTGATGATCACCTTGACTGGTTTGATTACCGTGCTCATGATTTATTACACCCTTTGTTTTGAAGATTACAACTGGCAATGGAAGGCTTTGGTCATTGGTGGCTCTCCCGCTGTTTATGTGTTGTTACATTCATTAATCTTCATGTGGACTAAGAACTTGTCAGGGTTGTCATTCGTGTTGACTCTGGGGTATGCGGTGATTTTACTGGTGTTGGTGTTCTTGTGCTGTGGTGCTGTTGGGTTTGCAGTATCGTTATTCTTCATCCGTCGGATGTTTAGCCAAATTAAGGTTGACTGATTAGTTAATACACAATTAGATGCATGAGCTACCAAACTGCAAACAACTCATTTATTTAAAATCTAAATACCAGTTTGCTTGACACAAATTTCGGTTTCAGTTTCGGTGACAGTTACTGTTGCGGGTCCGTTACCGCCAACGGTGACAGTCTTTTCAACAGTGACAGTCTTCTCAACGGTTTGGATAATGGTTTCAGTTTCCTTGGTCACATCAGTCGTATTAGACGATGTTGACGTAGAGGTGGGTTCAGTAATAGGTTCAGCAGAAGTAGTGGTGGGTTCAGTAGTAGGTTCAGCAGAAGTAGTGGTGGGTTCAGTAGTAGGTTCAGAAGAAGTAGTAGGCTCAGTTGAGGTAGTGGTGGATTCAGTTGTAGTAGTGGTGGTGGTAGTGGTGGTGGGTTCAGTCGAAGTGGCTTCAGTTGAAGTGGCTTCAGTAGAAGTGGCTTCTTCAACAGCAGCCAGATCTTGAGTGATTTCGGCAAGAACAGACAGTTCTGGGATATCTGTCAATGGCCCAGCTTCAGTGATAGCGGGTTCAGGAGAATATATCAGTTCCAAAGTAGTTGCTTGAGTGGCAGAAGGAGCAGTAGAAGTGGGGGAAGCGACAGTGTTATCAAGGTTGGCCAGGATTTGGTCACCAACCTTGTATGCCACAGAACCACTACCTCGAGCCGATGAATCACCATAGTTGTTGAAAATTCTAAATCTGGAAGCATCACGAGAGTAAGTAGCACCGAAAAGCTTAAAGTCGTACTTGCAGGTGTACAAATCCTTGTACTTAACCAAAGTACGGGACTTGCCTTCGTTGTTTTCCTTGGCGACAAGAACGGGACGGTAACCAGCAGGAAGAGCACCATAGGTAACATTGACCAGCTTGTCGGAACATTGAATAGTATGTTCAAAGCTGGTGTCAATAGTTTGAGGGTAACCATAAGCATTAATTTCATTGGAGAACCCAAATTGGATGTCGTTACAATCCAAGGACTTGGGGGTGGTAATACCAATAATCCCTCCTTCGTAACCAGAGTCACATCTATCATTAATGACAAGGTGCTTTTGGTATTTACCAGCGGGGGACCGCTTCAAGTCTTCCTTAATCTTAATCACGGGGGCCATGAAGAAGGCGGAATGAGTCAAGCTGTGGCTACCGTCATTAAAGGTAACAGTATTGCTACCAGAGTTGGCATAGGTGGCAGCACAGGTCAAGTCGCTATCCGCAGGACCAAACCCAGCGTTGTATACAACGGGGATGGTTACGGTACCTTTAGCACTCAAGTTGGGAGTCACCAAGTTGGTAAGAGTACACTTGACTTCGGAGTAAGCCTTTTTGTCTTCACCGTTGTAGAAAATACAGTCAGCGTAAGAGTTGTCTCCGGCTTGCAATTGAAAGTTGGGGCTTTCCGAGGGCATCAGGAACACACAAGGCATGTTCAAGGTGACAACATCACCAGGGGAGTGTTGACTACCATCAATCTTCCAACCAAAAGTTTGTTGCCAAGCAGGATTGAAAGGAGCCGAGTAAAGTTGGGAATTAGTATTGGACCAGTAGACATTATCCAAAGAAGTAAAGATCCCAGAAATTTCTTGCGCAGCTGTTAAAGCTGTCAAGGCCGCAGCTAAAAATACAGAACGAGTGAACATTGGTAGGTAAGTGGTTACTTTCAAAAGAAGAATATCCAGATTTGCCTCCTTGATAAATAGTTCGGCTCGGCAGTATGCAGTCTATTATTTGTGAGGTACATGCATAAATATGCAGGGGTTGTTACTAAAGTCTATTTCAATAGAACCGGGAGCACTAAAAAGATTAAACCAAATTAAAGAAATTTTACATAAGGAACTTGTGGCTCCAGTATGGCTGAATCTCTTGGTTACTACCATTTGTATTTGCCTCGTTTTATTACACCGGCTCTAACAAGCAATATGCCAAGGCAAAGGCTACTTCGCGAAGAAAGTGTTATAAAAACAGTAAATGCATGTCCTAGAAAAACCATCGGTTAAGTAAGCAATCAGATCTGCAACAGTGGTTGACCTCGGTTCATCATTAGTGAAATTCTACTTCGAATTGTGTAATGCTGCTAGCGGTGGATGGTCAGATATGTTCACGGGGATATATTCCGATGATTCCCTCGTAATAATTGAGGAAAGGCCTGAAATAAATCATGTTTTTTGAAGTATTCTCGGTAACTGACCCGATCCGAACTCCGTTCGTTCTAGACATGGGCTTAGAAAGTATGTCATATCCGATGGAAGTTCCAATTGTAGGCATTGTCGCATCCGTAAGGGGAATGATCCGATTTAATTCTGCAAGTGCGCACCGGGTTCAATGCATATTGGGCAAAATCGGGCAATGGCCCGATGGCCAGAGATGGGCCGTGTCAATGAAGTCTCATCATGTTTAATTTTTAGTCAACTATGTTCCGATCCAAATAGATGAAGTATCGTTGTTGAATAATCACCCATAAATACTTCAAAATGATTCTCGCGAAAACTCGCTAACGTCTACGCATGGTAGAAATCTTCCTAACGCAAGTTACCAAACAAGAAAAAATGGCGGAAAATAATTGCCGTAGGCAAAGACAACCACTATTCGTAGAAGTTACGCGACAGCAAACGAAGTCGAATGTCGTACCCTTTGCCGGCCGGTCAATCTGTTCCCACCGAAACTAGTTACGATTATTATGATCTATCAAACACGAATAAGTTGTAGGGTTACTTCGTGGTGTCTTGTCTAGTTGAATCAACTTTAGGTATTTGGGATTTACCTATTTGCTCAGTCACGGTTGCCAAGACTAATTTGTAGAAACTCCCAGAAACCTACTCTTTAACAATACCGCCAAACTTACCCATTAGGCAATATTGATATTGGCATTTACCTTTTACATCCGCCTTGGCAATATACCGACAATTGTCTTCTACCATTGATTAAATCATGTCTCCATTTGTATCATAAAATGTGGTGATGGCTTCTATATCATTTGACCTCGGCTCCACCGGCGCTAACAGCTTCGCCTGGGTGCCAAGTCAATTACGTAAAGCTCTTAACCGTTCGGCTAACTTATCTTCTTTTTCCTCGGAAATACCAACCGCTGGAACGTTAATTTCCACTTTAGTCTCGTTTAGACCTTGTTTCATTTCAATACCAGCTTCATCAGCAACCTGACTTAACAATTCATCCACTTGTTCTTGAGGGGTTGTCAACGCACTAACATTATTGGTGGTGGCTTCATAATAATTGGTCAGAGCATCCAAATCCTCAAATTGGGTTTCAAACTTATCCATCACCAACAGGATCCTCTCCAAATTCATTGTTTGCAATGCCTTATCCATTCCTCTTATCACTTGAGTCATATTACCAGTGACCAGGCGCATGGTCACGGCAGTTTGAACCCTCAGGGCAACCGCATCTATCCTCAGGGCTAGCCGTAATAAATTGACCCGTTCATTGGCCTTTCTGATGGCATTTTGAGCATAGAGTTGTGCAATATCGTTGTTACCCTGGGTGAGGGCTTTCTTCACCTTAGCCTTTTCTTGAAGTTCTTCCTTGCCTGCCTTGGTGGCTTGTCTGTTGAGTTGTTTCGCCGTAAACTTGAGCTGAAATAACAGCTGTTCTAATCCCGACATAATTGGTAGCTTAGGAAGTGGAATTCGGGTAAATCGTTTGCGGAGTGGACTGGTGGCGGTTAATGGTAGCGCACAGAGGTATTACCAATTGTCAAACTGGACCACCAATTATTGCTACCAATTATCGATAATGAAGGTTCATGTAGTCACTTGATCATTTGATTATCCTTTAGGTCTTAATGTTAAAACAACTTCCTCACCATTGAACTTTCCTTTGTTATTTTTCAATCTCAAGTAATGGCCCAAACTGATCTACTTGATGATAATGGAGTATGATGGTCTCAGCTAACAAATTAAAATTACCTTGAAACCCACTCTTGAGAGGAATTGTCCATTACGAGGCCTCCGGTGGTTGACGAAAACTCTTCACCTTTCGCATGGAGATGAATAACGTTTGCATCACCAAAGACAATGTTTTAGACACCCCCAACTTCCTTTTTTACATCTTTTTACTTCAATCTATGTAACATTGTTACCTGTCTACTGTGGCGCCTGAGATCTATAATCAATCAACCAGAGATCGCACACGTGCATCACCCTTCATGTCAGCTCCTTGTCACTGTAGCCACAGCAAAGAAACCCCCACCAATGGGATCAATTTAACTGGAAAGGACTTTTCCGATCCTAATCATCCTGCCAACCTTATTTGTGAATTATGTCGATTGTTTTATGACAACAATTGGGTAACCGGTACTGGCGGGGGCATCTCAATTCGTGATGTGGAGGGCCCCAATCCCAATATCGTCTATATTGCCCCCCTGGGGGTTCAAAAGGAAAGAATCCGTCCATGGGAAATGTTTGTTGTCGAGTTACCTGACGAAAAGTTGCTTGAATCTCCAAATGACGTTCCTCCCGAATTGACGAAGAACTACAAGTACAAGCCTCTGGCATGTACTCCATTATTTATGAGTTGCTACAAAATGAGAGATGCGGGGGCTTGTATCCATACTCATTCCCAACTGGCAGTCATGGTGACCCTTTTGTGTGAAAAAACGTTTGAAATCTCTCATATCGAACAAATCAAGGCCCTCCCCAAACTCGAGTTCAACAAGGAAACAGAAAAGGTTGAGAAAGTTGGATCTATGCAATATTATGACAAGTTGGTCATTCCAATCATCGACAATACTCCACATGAAGAGGATTTGACCGATACTTTGCAACAGGCCATCAAGGAATACCCCGGGACATCGGCAGTATTAGTGCGTCGCCATGGTATATATGTTTGGGGAGAAACTGTTTGGAAAGCAAAGGTTTATAATGAAGCTATTGATTATCTTTTGGAATTGGCCGTTAAGATGAACCAAGCTGGGATTCCCTGGGTTAAGAATGACACTAGTAAGTAGAAATGAAACATGAAGTGTACCATAAGTCATACATTGTAGTAATAAAAATAAGACTTCTAATTATGCATTTATTGTTATTGTGTAGTCATATCATACTTTCGTTCAATTTATTAGTCTAGCCCATGTATCTCATGAAGCGCCACTGATCCCGGCAGATTTGTTTGTTATAGGGTAAGCAGTTTTTCTCAATGGATTCAATAGATGGTGAATGAATGTCGGTCTGAGTGTTTTCACGTTTATAACGGATTTTTCGTACCCTTTAATTTGGACCCTCGAACCGTTTTCCATTCAATAGCTTCTTCTGGATCAACTTCGGCAACGCATACCACTACCCCTCCTCTTAGGTAGTATAATCCCAAATCGATCTCCTGGTTCTCCTCAGTTTCATCATCATCAATTATCCTCTCTATGCATTTGTTCAATATGATATTGGTCATCTTATCACTAGCTTCTAGTATACCTTCAAATAGTCTGGCATCAGTGGTGATTACCCGAACCCGTTTATGGAGTAAACTTATCAATTCATACATTGTTGTAGGTTCTCGTGATGGAGTTTGGTGGTGTGCGGCTCGTCACTTAGACGGAATGCAAGATCCTTACACCTCCCCCCTCGTCTCACTATAAAAGGAGAGATTTAACCCCTGTTTCATCTAATTTTTAAAAGGCTCTTATTTAAAATTGTATATATCCAGGAATGCTGCTTTTCTTTAACGATTCACATCCTCAATTGGAACGTTGTCTTGGTGGGGAGGAAGTTAAAAGACACTCCCACCCTGATTGTGAAGCATGTAAGTCGGATGTGAATTGTTTACTCGAATGGGCTGCTAAATTGGAGATTGAACTGAAAGCTGTCCAGGAGCAAATGGAGAGGGTAGTGGATACTATGAAGGAAGGGATTAAAGCAGTGGGGCGAAGCCAACTTAGCGGTAACAGTAGTGTTGAAGTGAAAGAATCGCTTGGTCGACTCGAAAATAGTCAGCTTGAAATAATGAATTATTTGGATTCCCTTGACTTGAAAGTGTCTAAACTTCAACGGCAAGTGCGTACAGTTCAAGTAACTATAACATCTGGTAATCTGGATGATTCTGATAACTGCAGAAAGCATAGTTCTACTTTGGTAGATCCGGTGTCTCAATTGCAAGAGTGTATACAATATTGGCAAAATGTCAATCGCCAAGATTGAGGACATGCCAAAATGGTAATGTACAAAAAGAGTTTAGGTAAAAAGGAGTGTAAAAGATATTACCAACCTAATGGTAAATGATACCATTCGGCAAAAAGATGACCACGCCCGGGCTCGATCCGGGGACCTTATGCGTGTGAAGCATACGTCATAACCAACTAGACTACGCGGCCGACTTCGATGCCGAGTAGTAGGTCTAGCTTGCTTCGTTTTGATGTTTCGTGTGGAATGACTATAATAACTGTAGTATTTTGGTGTTAAAAAGGATTTGATAGTAAAAATATATTGTCCACACTTATCTGGTGACAATTTTACACTCTCTGGACTTGAGATGGTCCCATCCCAGTCATGTTACTATTTGAGATTTGAGAATTTTCAAGAAGAAGAAAATTTTGTGACTATCGATACGCAAGTCATTGGATTGATGATCGTTGAATTACACACTAAGATTATTTTTTGAAGAAATACACAGAATATTGTAACATTTTGTAAACATATCGTGAACATTCTCATGAGGAGTAACAAAATGATGACTTTTTTTGGTTGAAGATTGTCGGAGTAAGGGTGCATTCATGACATCTTTATGGAAATGGTCTCTATCGTCTTATATAATGAACAAAAATAAAACAGGATAACAACATGAAATAATATTATGTTGGTCCTGCTATATTGGTGAGGACGGTAGATACCAATCAGTGAGGCACAAAATGAGGCAATACTTGCAATATACGGCATTTGGTATGTGTATAATGTTGATACCAACATATTATTGTTAATTTTTGCTCTAAAAGCCCATTCTAGTTCTATTTCTAAAGGGGCTGTCAAAGTTAAGTAGAAGTCATCGTCGGGTTGTCAACGAACAAACGTACTGAAGTACTTCTGCTTTGTGGTTGACTGCTCAGTATTAAAAATTGAAATCAAATCTCTAAATCAATGTGTTCATTCATTAATCCACGAGGGTATATGATATCTTCTCTGAGATTTTTTATAGTAGGACCGTGACACTTGACTACCACCGGTAGAATGCTCCAATGTGAAACAAATTAAACAAAAGATTAAAACAAAAACCAGCAATATTGGTTTAGAAACTTCAGTTTAGACCAAGAGTTTGAATCTGCTTTACACAGACAAGTAAAATTTCCACAGTGCTTTTTCAGATTAGGGCGTGTAGCTCAGTTGGTAGAGCGTTCGCTTAGCATGCGAAAGGTCTTGGGTTCGATTCCCAACTCGTCCATTATTTTTACACCGCTTTCATTTTTCACAACTTTCAAAACCGCTTGCATTGAGCGTTTCATTCCAAAGCCTACTCATAATTTAGTTAATTTTTATTTTCACAATCATTATTCATATAAAACATCGCGGAAAGACAGTTTATTTCGATTGTTCTGCCTCAATCAACATTACGGAAAGCGCAACAGTCAAGTCTCATAAGCGCTCGTTAGAATTGGTAGCGTCCCTCCATCATCATGCCACGTCATGACGGGGGTGCTTTATCCGCTTCAGGATATCTGGTTAGCTTTAGCCTTCAACCTTAGCCACCATCTTTACAAATCTCAACATTTCTGACCTGAGCTTCACCAATTCAACGTTTTTAATCATCAACTTGCCATTCATACGAGTGACAATGGTCTTTACCGTATTGTTAATGTCGGCGTGCGACATGCCAACTCTACTCCAATCAATATGTTGATATGGATCAGCAATTTGACGCCCCGCCTTTTCCAGCTTCAATTTAATCAACTGGCGCTCGCGGGTGACAGCAAGCTTCATACACCCCACAATTAATGGTTTCAATTCAAAATCCATGGCGCAATAGTTGGCAAAATTGTTCAGCTGGTTAAGGTATCGCAACAAGTAAATAATGTCCATATAGCGAAAAAGATAGATCACCCCCTTCATAAACACGGGGAGGTTTAATCTCAATCTAGCTACCAAGATCAACAAAAATTTATCCAAGGCTAATTCCGAGGTTGCCCCGATTTTTGGGGATTCGGGAGGAAAAGAATTGTAAATTTTGGTTGCAATGTACTTTACCAACACCGCCATCAACTTTTGCCGTTGGAATTTGATTTGCTCATCCAGCAATGCGGTTTTATCACTGGTGGGGCCAAACAAAAGCCCCAGCGAGGGAGGATGAATCTGGGTGTGTAATTGGTTATAAGTAGTCCGAGGGGACGCTCTGGGAGAAGCCGCCAGCGCATGGCGATAATGACGTCCCGAGCGCCCAGAATTAGAAGTCATGTCATCGGACATCGGCGGCAGCCCCAGGTCCATGGGAGACATTGGGGTCAGGGGAGAAGCCACCGATTGCCGAGGGTGAAGCGGCGCCCTACGATCAGTGGTGCGCAACGACATCATCGATGCCGTTTCATCATCAGTTAAATCGTGATCAGAGATCAACGGTGGCATATCCCCAACCAACGCGGCTGCAACCAGCGCCCGTCGGTCGAGGCCAATTAATTCAGCGGTATCAAAAATGGGAAGCAGTTTCATTGGCGCATTCAATTCTGAGTTAGCACCGGTGGTCTCGTCATGTACAGTAACCATGGTCCTTTGAAAATAAGTCAGTATTCGTGTGTAATCTCTCTGCCGAAGTTAAGGAATTAAATGGTAATGGAAGACATTGGACAGCAGGTTCGGGAGGGCAATTGGAAAATATAGTAAATTAAATGGGTCGGTTCACTTTCAAAATGTCAGGAAACCTAATGGTTGAACTTAGGTGGTAGCTTTAGCGTATAGTCCTTTGAAAGATGACAGGAGGAACAGGGAGGTATATATTTTTTTAATGAGTCATTTCTGACCGCGTTGAATATATGCAGGAATGGATAGGGGTTCTTACGTTTTATGCCGGAACTAAGATTAGGATGAGTCAGAGAGGGTTAAAAGAAATACTTATTCAGTCAGTTTGAGGTAGGGAAGTAGTAGTTGATTCACCTTACCAATATCTCGACCAGAGGTGGCTACATGTGCTCACGATATCAACATTCCCAAAAATGACAATTTGGTTAAAAAGTTGAGTGCCAGCTAGGCCAGTGGATATAACCATAGAATCAATTTTGAGAAAAATATCATCCTTGTATTCACTGGAGGGAAACTATTGTAATGTTTAACTCCTGGTAATGTCACCCAACCATATCAATCACGTTTATCCCAAGCTGGTAGAATAGGTTTAAGAATTTCCTAATCTAAATAACTTCATTGTGTGAGGTATGTAGACAAAAGCAAGTGCCTTTAGATAGAATTTATTGAGGGAAAATACCGCTTTTGTAAATTCTTCTCACTGCCAGTAAAAGTCCCCGCGAAAACTAAAGCACAGGACTCAAAAGGCATGGACCCTTCTATGAGGACAAAGACTTACAAGGATGCCGTGGGAGTGCTAAACAGTCTTCAACTGAACTTTGCTCTGATTGAAGCTACCAGGAAGCTAGGTGCCCTGGTTGATCGGAATCAATTGCTGATCAATGAGGTTTATGAATATTGTCGTCGGTTAGGTTATCAAACCCTGGACTTTAATAAACTCAATATTATTCATGTTACTGGAACCAAGGGGAAAGGTCTGACCTGTGCATTTACTGAACTGATTCTAAACCGGTATCGTGGTACTTCGTCGATTTCCAAGATTGGTTTATTCACCCTGCCTCATTTGAAACTGGTCCGTGAAAGAATTAGAATCAATGGTGCTCCTATTACCGAATCAAAATTCGCTCAATACTTTTTTGAAGTTTATGAAAAGTTGAGTCTGACCACATCTGACCCCGAAAAATTTCCAACCCTTCAACCTAGTGATACTGTTAAGCCAATGTACTTTAAGTACTTGACGTTACTTTCTTTCCATGTTTTTATGCAAGAAGGGGTGGATACTGCCATTTATGAAGTTGGGGTTGGTGGCCATTATGATTCGACTAATATAATTGAAAAACCTACGGCCACTGGTATTTCAACTTTGGGCATCGACCATACCTTCATGTTGGGGGACACCATTGAACTGATTGCCTGGAATAAGACGGGTATTTTCAAACCAGGAGTGCCAGCGTTTGTACTGGAACAAGTGGAATATCCTCAACTGATGAAAGTGATTGTAGAACGAGCCAAGGAAAGACAAGTATCAAAATTAGAAATTGTCAAGGCTGACGAAGTTCTTCCCAAGGATCAAAAGTTAGGTCTTGCTGGTGATTTCCAGCGTCAAAACGCTGCATTGGCTGTCCGGTTGGTCGATGCCCATTTACGTCATTTAGGTTATACCGGTATGGATGTAATGGACGAAGGTGATCTCCCAGAAAAGTTTAAGGAAGGGTTGGAAGCAACTCAATGGCCAGGTCGATGCCAAAAAATCTCCAGCGATGGCATTAATTGGTATATCGACGGGGCCCACACCACCGAGCTGATACGTAAATCTCTGCAATGGTTTGGTGATGAAATGACAAAGACCAAGGAAAAGCCGAGAGTATTATTGTTTAACCAGCAATCTCGAGACAATTCAGATGCCTTATTATTGGAATTGTACAACCAATTGTATCCCAATGTCAAGTTTGATCATGTGATTTTCACAACCAATATTACTTGGTCTGATGGCAAGTATAATGCTGACTTGGTGCTGATGAACACATCAAAGGAACAGGTGGATCATATGTTGATTCAGAAGCAATTTGCTCAAACCTGGGCCACTCGGGATTCGGAAACGGGTAATTCGAGTCGAAAGCACATTTTCCCCGACATCGAGACTAGTGTTAGCTTTATTAAACTGTTGCCTACATCGTCTGATTACAACGGAGAAGTTGATGTATTTGTGTGTGGCCTGCTTCATCTTGTGGGTGGATTTCTCGTTGTATTGGATGGGGAAAGGGATGAATGATCACCAGATATGTAGTGATTAATGGGTCTACTTAATAGATGGATTTAATTCAGTCAACACGGTTAAATCTACATTTGACCTTTAGTTCGTATAATAATGTACACTAAGCATTGGCGTTGACGATACTTTCCCTAGTAGTCTTCACCACTTCATTAACTTGGGTAAGAGCCAGCTTCCATTGAAGCAACGTCCGCTTAACTTCTTCCCAGTCTTGGTCATGAGCAGGACCAGCAATAATAAATTTATTGACACGGGTCAAGAAGAAAATTTGTTGAACTTGATCCAATTTCCCTTCAATTACACCCGCTTTGATTGCTTGAACTAACAATGCTTCCAAAGCATCACCCTTAGCCACGGGAATATCAGAATAAGCATATTCGACTTGACCAGCCGAGGTCAGGAAAAACTTGGCAACTTGTAAGATTTGAGACTTAGCGGCAACTTCCGGAGTCATGGCAGATCCAGATACAGGTTCACCCTTGACGTAACTGCCAAAGAATTTGGTCAATTCATCGCTAGAGTTGGCAGCGATGGCCTTGGCAACATTATTGGTGACAAGAAACAGAATATCGACAACTTCTGAGTTCAAACCAAACTTAATCAATTGATGAAGTTCGGGCAAGGCAACAGGGAATAATTTTGTAAATTCAGCAATGAGTCTCAACAGCTTGCTGGAGAATTTTGTGTCCAAGTTGATGAATTTCCAGAAGGCTCTGATAATTTCATCTTGTGGGACCTTAGCAGCAGTTAACCATTGGACCAAGTTGTTGCCAATGTTATCTTCAAAAAGACCAGAGTCAAGCTGCAGGGTAGCAATGATATCGAAAATTTGGTCGAGGATGGCGAGCCTAGTGGCCGACAGTTCAGGTAATAAATTGAAGATGGTGTTGAGGACAGAAATGACAGTAGTAGGCTTTAAAGCCTTTCTATCCCGCAAGCTAGGCAACTTGGCCGGAACGGTAGATTTCAACAACTTGAGGATGGGTGCATTAGGAGAATCAACCACAGACTTGAAATCCTTGGAGACACCAATTAATACATGGATCAATAAGTTAGCAGTGGATTCGTATTCTTTGTCCAGTAATTTGCCATATACTTCCGGAGTCAGCTGGCTATAGATGAGGTCGAGCAATTTCTTTTGGTCGGACACCTGGTTGGAACCTTTTGTGGGAAACAAAGAAGCAACTGCTTCGGTGAAGGATGTCAGTTGATTGACACCATCAATAATCTCGGCATATTCCTTGACGGAGTCTCTCAACTCGCTATCAACGACAATAACCGACGCCATGATGATCTGTACGTGAAAAATCTTTTCGCACTGAGTTTGTCGAGCCACGATGGAAATTGTCAAGAAGATTATTTCGATTTGAAAGATAATAGGTTTTGTATGTTTGTTCTGTTGCTAGTTGGTATTGAACCAATCAACTTTCTACTATTGGTTCTTTCTAGGAAACCTCTGCGCTGATCATGACACCTCAACATCTAAATTCAGAAAACGGCTATTGTGTGCAAATTGTGAAGGGTTAACTAAAATTTACTAAAATTTGTGGTGAGAAAGAAGTTCTTAATTGATTTGATTGTCCTGACTCTCAATTGGTCAACCTGATGTTTGTAAATTAATCTTGATATTTTATAGACATATTGATTTCATTGCAATACCTCTGCTTCGCACCAAAGGTAACCAAAAGCCACCACTAATCCTCAAATCTCCAGAAATACATTAATCGCTTAGAAGGATTAAAAATTTACAAAAAGTAAAGGATTTCGGCACAGACAGGGTTCGAACCTGCGCTCCAAATGGAAACGGCACCTGCAACCGTCGTCTTAACCTCTCGACCACTGTACCGTCCTTGAAATCGAGGGTCAAACTGGAGGTCTAATTTTTTCGTAGTGGCCAACAATTTTGGAAGTGACAAATTAAAAATATCATTCAATCGGGTCTACAGCATTTATTTGAGTACTCAACTTGTATTTTGATTGGTTTAGCCCCCAATGGATTTGTATACTTCAGTTATTACCAATTTTTCAATGCCATATCGTCCATCACATCTACTTCTTGAATTCCTTCCAACATCCCAGGGTTTGGTTTTGCTTTTGTAAACTTGAGAGGTTTCAAAACCTCATCAATCACGGCCTGATCTTGCTTTGTTCGTTGGACTTCGTTTGTATTAGCCCCAGGGCGTTCTGGAGGTGGGTTTTTCTGTTGGATTACCTTAGGCGGTTGGTTATTATTATCATCTAACTGTGGTCCACTTTCTGCATTGGTATTCATTGTCATTGCCCCGGACAACAGCAATTTACCAGTGAACCAAACTTTGGCGATATAATCAAACCATTCCGATTGATCCAGCAGAAATTCAATGACTTTGCCGGGGCGTGCTAAATCGGTATACCAAGTAGGATTAACATTTTCATAGGCACAATAATGATAGCCAGAACAAACGGAATTTTTGTTCCACCCTTTATATGGCATTTCTTGGGAAGGGGTGAAGTCCAGGTCATACGGAGTATCATCAAAATCGGATTTAGGTATATCTCCGCTTATATTGACTTCTTCCTCTCCTTCGCGAAGGCCAGTATACTCAGGAGGAATAATCGCAGCTTTAATAGAGATAGCCTTTGAATAAAGACTTACTAGTTGATCATGATCATACAAGGTATATGGAAACTTGTCTGTATCGGTATAATACAGGTTCTTTTTACACCACAGCATTCCCAGGTTTACCCAAAGAAGATTTCCTTCGTGGTCTATGTGTCCAGGATGCGAGGAGCAAAGTTCTCTTGTTTTCAGGGTATTATAGTACTGGTGCAGTTTCTGGGAAGTTATTTCACCAACACTTGCGGCCAGATGGGTATTAAATTCATAATTTTCATCTCCAGCAATTGATAACCCTAACCAATACAATTCTTTATCCCCCCAAACCATATCACGAACAGGCCTTTCTAATATAATCAATTGCATCATTGCAAGTATTCCTGCAAAATGTTGATGCTTATTGAGAACCACAACACCAGCTTCTTGAAAATGCCGCCATCCGGTCATGTAGCGGTTGCCAAAAGTTTTAGACAGGGTAAGGTTATACCCAAACAATTGATCAATTTGGCCATTTGGCATTAGCTTTGAAAGAAAGTTGGTCTCATCCCATGAGTTTGTATCCAAAATCAGTCGATCTTTAAAAAAGTAGGTTCCCAGCTTTTGATATTGATCAGCTTCAAAAAATGTTGATGGTGGAACCATTGGAACTACGTCCGCATCCATGAGTATTGCCTCTTTGAATGATGAATACATTAATGCTAACACCTTGTTCTTGAATCCGGCAAACAGAAAGTAATAATCCTTGGAAACCACTTGGCGTACGTCAACAAAGGTGATATTTTGAGGAGGCATCTTCAGATTGAATTTGGAAAATACTGTTTTCAACTTAAGATCGGGGCGGAAGTTGTTATTATTATTTTCCACCAACCCTCCTTCTCCAAAGATAATGTCTGAATCAGCAGTTGCTGCCATTTGGATATAATCTTCAGATTTTGCATCCAAATCCCCCCGATGAACAATTTCAATGGGAAGTTGGTTATTTAATGCTCGGAGAACTCTGATAAGACGAACCAAATCCCTACAATGGCTAGTTGTGGCAGCAATGACTATACCTCGTCCCACTTGGTTGGCATGAAGGAATTGCAAAACTTCATCTTTCTCTGTATCGAACAAAGCTCCCAGGAGCATTTCACCTGTGTGGCTACCATAATTTGGCAAATTATTGGTTATAAACGGAACCAATTTAGACCTCATCAGACTAAACTCGTCAATACCTTCTTGAAGGTAACATTTAGCAAAAATTCGAAGATATGTCATGGCATCAGCGATCTTAAGTTCTATTTTCTCATTGGTATCCAATTGAGACTTGAGTGTCTTGACCTTATCTTTAATGTTACCACTAACTTTGTTCATGATATCCAATGCCACCCCGTCCTCCGATATGTGTGGTTTGTATCCGTTTGTTTGTTTATCTGGAAATACCCAATCCTGATGGTTACCATCAAAATATCGAAGAAACACTCGGCATCGATTGTCCAAGCTATCATTTTCTACATCTTTTCGATGACTCTTGTAATAGTTGGCAAATCCATCATAGTCTGTATTGGTATACCGTGAATAACCAAATCGATCTCTTAGTTCTGATTTCAGAGGAGCCAATTTTTCCGTTTCTGTTTGCAAATCTTCCGGCTTTGTTTCAGTATTTATCTCCGATTCTACCTCGGATTGTAGTCCAGCTTTGGCCACACCATCTGTATTTGAGACAATAGAATCATTAAAATGGGGGTCCTGGGGTTTGATTCCAGTGAAATAGAGGAAGCATCCAATCACAATTACTATCAATGTTAGTTTTGACCTTCGATATCTCGTCATTGATGGATAGTAAGGTATAGGGTAGTGATTTGTGAATGTATGGAGGGGTAGTATTGCGTGCGGCTTCAAGGGGTAGACAAGGACTTCGGCATTGGAAGCATGCAGCACTGGTCAGTGGGAAAAAAAGTAGACAACTAATTGCAAAACCAAATTTCAACAATAAAAAAAATTAAAAAAAAAAAATGAAACTCCGGTACAGGGAATCGAACCCTGATTTGCTCGGTGAAAGCGAACCGTGATAGCCATTACACTATACCGGATTTTTATGAAGGCGGAATTTCATGGTATTTTATGATCGCAAAGTTTTGCTTTCTCGTAGGTAATGAATGACCCTTGTGTTGTGAATAGCTTTGTAAGGAGCAGCATGGCTGTACTATACAGTGAAATATGTCACCTAAAAATTTGAGAAGGGGCTCTGAATATGTCGTGGGTTTTGATTTGGGGATTTGAATTGCGAAATTAAGTTCTTGGGTTGATTCGAGAAACCCACATGATAAGCAGTCAGTTGAATATGAATTTCCTTCATCATATAAGCAAAAGGGGTATGAAGAGTGCTTTTAATGGCTCCAATCAGATAAACGAGGAAGTAGTCTAGGCCCTACTTGAAATTATTGTTTATCTGATAACCTATGGACTCAAACATGACCAAGGTGAAACTTAGCTAAACGTCTTTGAAATGCATGTAAAGTACAGGAGGCTATTAACATGTCCTGTGGTGGTTGTCCTCTCAGAGACGGGAAGTGTCCTGCTGCAATTGATGTACTCAAAGATAGATGGCATGGGTTAGGATTGCACGTTGTTCAACTTTGTTTAAAAGTCAGTGTTATAATTTCATGTATTTGTTGATCTGTCAATACTGCTTCGACTTTGATATATTATGAAATTTCACCTTTGGCGTGACCGTCCAATTGCTCGTAAAATAGATGTTACACAAAATTTTGAGATGTTTGTAATTATAGGGGCACACACAAATATATAACTGCCAGGTTGATAGAAACATGTCTAAAAAATGACAAAAACAACTCTCCGGCGGGGAATCGAACCCCGATCACGCGCGTGACAAGCGCATATACTAACCGTTATACTACCGAAGACTTTACACAAGCAATCGCTCCATGCTCTTCTAAGAGGCTCATCAAATCACTAATATCTTAATCGAATATCAAATAATTTTTTATTGAAGTGGGGGTAAGAATGATACACAAAACAGTAAATAGCTTGATAAGTATACTGAAACAGTTCTGGGTTCTTCGAAAGATGTTCGGCGCTATATGATGTTATTTAAACAGGCGATTGAAGTTCTGGTTGCCATAGTGGAAAGCACACTCTGTGAGGAGGTAAAGTGCTCCTTTTCATGGAAATTACAAATAAAGTTCCTGTCGAAATGGGTGCAATGATTCTTCTTTCAATCCGATGTTAAAGTTGCCAATTGTGTCGATATTGCGTTTGATTGTCAATTGCTGAAGCCAGCATCATTTTCATGGGAACTTCCTGAACTGACATCAATAGAATAGACATGGAGCATATAATGGAAAAAAGGCGAAATTGTGAACATGCATTTAGGAGCTGCTATTGCCACATTGCTACTTGGGTTAATACAACTTGTTGCTCGAAATAAATATTTCTATTACTATCTACTGGTATCGGATAATCATTGCCATAAAGGAACAGTAGAAACTTCTTGAAATCCATTGATACGACAATCATTCATTGGTGATGGTGAAATCGTGCTCTTTAAAAAACTTTTTAAATTCATCGCAATCTTCAGTCTCAACAAACTTTGGCTGCTTGCACTGGTTCCAATAAATTCTTTTAGCCAAATTTAACGTGATAGCCAAAACTCTTCGAGGAAATTGGAGATCCACTTGTTTGTTCAGGTCTTCTAATTTGGCAAGGTAATATTGATTTTGAACAGTGAATTTGATATAGTCTCCATCACAGGCGATATCTTCCAGTGATTTCTCAAAATCTAATCGTTGATTCTTATCACTGTACTTCTCATTATTTTGACTTGCCTTTTGAAATAAAACCAGTTCAAATTTTTCCAATTTCAGCTTTGGAACAGGAACCATTTGAATATGGTAATGGACGTTTGACTTTCGGGAAATTTCAAAGAAAATAGGTACAAAATCTGTTGGAGCATAGGCGGCAACAAGTGCCTGTTTAAACTTGTCCATTTCCTTTGAAGTTTCGTCATCACCTAAAGTTGGGATATGATTAATTGGAATAATAATGACATGACCCGAAAACGGGAAACTTTTGGTTGTTCGAGTCAATGGCCCCTTGGCAGTTGTAAGATAACTATGCTTGCCAATGGCAATAATCATATGAGTTTCGACATTGGTGTTGGATAAGCAAAAGAAACAGTCCTGAGGAGACACAATTTTTTCAACATGGCGTCGTTTCGTTTCAATGGCGTCTTGTTCTTCAAGTTTCCGCTTGATAAAAGGATTACCAATGGCTGCAGAATCACTAATTGATTCCAGCTCAAGTTTAAAGGCATAGTACCATTTAGCACCACTTCCTTCCTCACCAAGGCTAATGAAACGGGTGTGTCTACCATTCCCCCACTTAAATGGTCGATTTTCAAAGAATTTACCCGCCGGAGATGGCCCCACAGCAAAATGATAAGTGGGTTTGACATTTTTCACCACTTCATCAAGATATTTCGAGCCAAAACTAGCAAAATTTTCTTGTCTAGCGATGGCCTGAGGCCAATCGTATGAAATAAGGATATCAACTTCTTCATTAATGATAGAATCGGAGTTGGCACTAACAAACATCACCTTGGTACCCAGATCCAATTGTTTTACAACCACATCTTCGCCAATCCGATTGAAATTACCCACTGACGGTAGCGTCTCACTCTCATCTTGACCTTTCGTGATGAACCCTTGGATATCTAATTCGGTAGTGGGATTGGAACCATAAGCATTACCCAAAAACAACACAGCATCAAATGGACCATTCTTTTTATTCTGGATATTGGCCTTAGAGATCACCTTGTCCAATCCATTGGGATTGGGATTAAGGACCAAGTACCTGCTCATGGAGAGTGCGTAAAGTGGAAATATGAGTGATGACAATGGTATAAAGGCCTTCGTTCGAGTACGGCCAGTATTACCACGAGAAGCTGGACAACCGATTGTGGTGGATGTTGAGGATAACATCACAACCTTGATTGTGCCGCCGGAATCGCCATTTTATACAAAATGGACCAAGGTCGATGGTAAACCTCGTCGCGAGTTTCCATTTGACAAGCTGATTTGGTCATGTAATCCAGAGGATAACGGATACATGGGAAACCAGGAATTCTACCAGGAAACTGGAAGTGATTTATTAAATCACATGTTCAATGGTTATAATGTATGCTTGTTGGCATATGGCCAAACTGGCCTGGGGAAAACATTCACCATGCTTGGAGATGAAGATCCTGGACTTATTCCACAATTAGTCAAGGATATGGTCCGACAAAAAGAGGTATTGGTGGGGGATGGTATTGATTGTTCCATCAAGTTGTCGTGGTTTGAGATTTACAATGAACAAGTTCATGATTTATTGGGTGATGAAAAGATCAAATTGAGAGTAAGAGAACATCCAAGTCTTGGCCCATACGTTGAAGGATGTCTTGAAGTTGATTTGGATACAGTTGATGACTTTATCAAGTGTATGGAAAAGAGTCAACTGACGCGGCGAACTTCACTGACATTGATGAATGAAAGTTCGCTGCGTTCCCATGCCATTCTATCATTGACGGTAAAACAAACAATTTATATTCCAGATGATTCCCTGGTAGGTGATGCCTGCCAAGAAGTTGTTAGTAATATCAAATTGGTTGATCTTGCGGGGCTGGAAAGATTGGGGAAAACCAAGGTATATGGCCAACTGGAAAGGATTAGAGAAGGACTGTTGATTAATAAACTGTTGGCTACGTTGGGACGATGTATTAATCTTTTGGCCCTGACTCCAGATGCCGTCATCCCCTACCGTGACCTGGTACTCACCTACCTCCTTCGAGAAAACCTCGGGGGTAATTGTAAGACCCTGATGGTATTTTGTGTGTCGCCAGTCGACTTTGATGAAACCTACCACACTTTAACTTATGGTAGCCAGGTGAAGAAGATTATCACCAAGGCAAAAACTAATGCTAAAAACTTAACTACCATCGATACGAAGTCGCAATCAAATCTGTCCGAGCAAGACGTGATCAAACAATTACGAAAAAAGCTTGATCAACTCTCATCTGCTCTGAGTCAACAACAACAACAAACAGTTGAACTAGTGCTGGTACTTGAAGAAAAATTGGCCAAAGTCAAATTTGAAAACAAGTACATTAAACAGCAATTAGCCGTCAAAGATGACCAACTAAAGCGGTTGTTAGTTGTTATCGATGGCGTGACGACCACCTCTTGCGCACTTAGTCAACAAGCAACACTATTAACCCACTCGGTATCGAATGACTTGGCCAAATATTGTCCCGATGTCATCATAGAACAAGATTAGCCCCTGGATATTGTTAATACTTCAATATATCTCGATCATGTCAGTTTTGGTGGGTCCATTTTGGGCTCATACTGTTCCTGCAGATCGATAAGGGCCTGAACAAATTTACTCTCCCAACACCCGGATTATCCGTGCAGGATACCAACTATTTCCCCACGATGTACACCGACTCCCAGGAGGCGGTAGCCGAATCACTTCGTAGTGAACGGCCATTATTGATCTACGTGGATGAACAGGGTGATGATGAATTCTATCGCCAACGAATCACCGGTCCGTTGGCGTTACTGGTGGAGCGCAAATTGATTGTTTTGCGGGTCAATCACCATAGTGATGATTTCATCAACTTCCAACAAATATTTCCAAAGTTGAAGGTCCCCAGTTTCAATATCCTACAACGGAACAAGGTGGTGGATATCATCGATTCCAATATTGATGTGAATGAGGCTAGCGACCGAGTTCTGAAAGTGATTGATGGCTGCGGTCACCAAGCGGACGATACAAATCAACCAGAACCAGCAAAACTTGAGCAACCTGTGCCTAAACCTCGATCTACGGCTAGTGGCCATGCCAGTGGTGTAAAACAAGGAGGATCAATGGGGACGATCGCCCCCCCAGAGGGCCTCCCAGCGAAAAACTCACGGGTACAAACTCTTATTAATGAAGAACCAAAGCATTTAACATCACCACCCAAGGTCGCGGCCCCTTCTCCCCAACACCCTTCATCCTGCATTCTTTCCATCCGGCTTTTTGATGGATCGTCTGTTCGTCATCAATTCCAACAAACTGACACCCTTTCCACTGTTCGTGAATGGATTGACTCTAATCATGAACCAGAATTATTCCCCGATTCGGAATCGGTACCTTCATTTGCTTCCAATACAACCCCTACGGGGTACTTGTTTTGCCGTCCGGGTGTACCAGCAACCACCATCCTACAAGAAGATGAACAGAGTTCTCTTTTGGTATTGGACTTGTGCCCTCGTCTGGCTCTTTTCTTGACCCCCATCTACGAAGCTAGAAGCCCTAGAGATGGTGGCCAACGGGGGATCCTTCGTTCGGTAGGCAGCTCTATATATCTGATAGGGCAGGCACTCTATTCATTTTTTGATTATGGAGTTAATGATGCCTTGGAAGGAGGAGAAGTGAGTCGGGAATTCACTCCTGCCCCCGAAGAAGATCATCACCCCCACCCAGCGCCGCTACTTTCCATCTCTAATCCCCCCTCTCGACCCAGCCTGCGACCAATCCTGAGGGTGAGCACCCCGAGATCAATAAGATCGTACGCAGTGAGCGAAGGGGAAGACTATTTTAATGGAAACTCTGTTAATGTTCATGATGATGAGAGGTAATAAATAGTATACCATTAAATGAGATATCGATGACATGAAATCGTTAGCAATGCACGATGATGAGGTCAGTAGGGCGCTACCATGGACCTCGTTTGCCTCCGTGACATCCAAAGTTGTCGTTAATACACATGGACCGGAGGAGTCTAGAGAATCTACTAAAGCTAGATGGCCGAATAGTTAATGATATTTCTGTTCTTACTTGCGGTTGTCTAGTTTCTGAACTGGCGTTTTCCGACCAAACCCAATGCACCAATTGCCAATCACCTGCCACCATCTTGGCGCCAATAGAACCATTAAGAACCCTATGGCACCTACTCAATATCCCCCTGTCCAGAAGAAGACTGCTGCTGAAGATTTTTGAAACGGGAGAAGCTTCCGACTTGATGCAATTGTTTCAAAAATATGCCCGGGAAGACGAAATTCCCCAAACAATCGAAACCGTAGAAACAAATACCAATGTCACCCATACTTCAGCATCTTCTCAGCCACTGAAGATAACCATTGATAACCTTTATGAGCAAAACATTTTGAATGAGCTCACCGAAGAGAAAGAGTACAATTACAGTTTATGTTTCCCCTTGCACCGTAAACGACTGGATTTTGATGTTCTGAAACGGTCTTTGACTTTAAATAATGTCTTGAAAAAGAGTCAGAGATATATTGCCCTGTCGATTTGTTCCCAACAAAATCATGGAACAAATGTTGAAATTACGATGTTTGTGTTGTTGACAGAAAGGAAATGGGAGTTGTTTGAATATGTGGTACCAATTAATGTATTAAATTCAAGTCATGCACGACCTCAATTGATTTGCTGTGGTAAAAGCACTGGTGAATTTGGTGAAAGTGAAAAAGAACTTCAACTAGGAAATAATTTTCCCGAGGAAATCATCATTACTAATGATTTATCATCTCAGGTAAGCTCCAAAGAAAACCACCTTCAAAGGAATCTACAACATTGGCTGTTCATTCTGTGTCAGCTTACAAATGATCGATTAGTGATTAGTGGCACTCGAGGAATGATTCGAGTATTTAACATGGCCAAAAACCTGCCCTATCGGGTTGGCCAGCCAATCTATACCTATTCGACTAACTTTCCGATTAAATGTATTGCTGCCGCTACTAATCGGGAGCTTATGGCGTGTGCAGTTACCGCAAAGGAACGACTGTCCAACAAGGAGCAACCATTTATCATCTTGCACAAATTTAATTATGGTCCCGATTTAAAATTGAGGCTGGTGGATCCAATTACCATAACCATTCCTTTCCACGAACCAATTCGCCATATGTGCTTCAATGACGCTGGATCCCATTTAATGTGCACCACTTCGTGGGAATTACGTTATCTTCTCATTCGCCTTCAACTGAATCCAAATGATAATTACCGAAAGCCACGACTTATCTTTACGGGGCAAGCTTATGGAGAGAAGAATACCATCGAGTCCGATTTGATAAAATCAAGCGAAGGTATCACCGATATCCTGTTTGGGGTGCCGTTTTCTAACACCATCTTTATTTCCTCATCTTCATTGAAACTGTGCTCTCCAATGATGATCAAGTTACTGGGGTCTCCCTTGGATGTAATGGTCGACAGTGATTCCTTTTCCATCCCAAACCTGTTGGGGTCAACTGATGATACCGATTACATCACCGAGTCTCAAGTAATAATGAAATTTCCTGAATCGGGGTCTCTTGTGCATCGAAACGCTGTTTCGCCCCGAGGAGATGGGGTGGTGTTTTTGGGTAAAGACGGAAGATTGGTTTTGGTGAATACCACAAACTTCCATTTGGCTCAATCCACGACGACAAAGAAAAAGGTAGCGGTGTTTTTGGGTGATGTAAGTGGTCTGGAACGCCAAGAGGAATCAGCACTGGTTACGTTTGCAAGTGATGGGGGGAAAGTGTTTGTGGTGGATAGGAAAGGTGTGTTTACCGTTTTTGATTTCACCAAAGGGGTCCCTGGTAAAGATCATGACGTCATAAAATGTAAGGTGGTTAATTCTCTGGGCAATTATGTTACTGGTTAATTGATTAGATCATATAGATGGCATTAGGGAGAGTAAGAAAAAATTGGAATTAATAACCAGCAAAATTAAGTAGCAAAGGCAGAACAGAAAAAAATATACATAGTAACAAAATTTAAATTCTTCATGGCCAAGAAATGAATATATTTCTAGTGGTGGAGTGAAGCGAGCTTTTCGCTTCAGTTATTCAAAATCGAACGCCAATGAGGTTAAAATGGAATCCTCAAGCGACGGCTACAAGATATATAAGTACCCAAGAAACCCTTCACAAAAATTAATAAAATGAATAGTATGCGATGATATCTTCAGTGAAAGTCAAAGATTGAAACATTAATTAAATTTATTGGCTTATCATTAATAAATATCATTAAATACTATACAAAGAACTAAAGTCATGAGGGTATTAGAAGATCCATCCGAAAATCTTGTCGTACAAGTATTCAGGGTTGGTCCATTTGTTCTTACCTTCGGCTTCCATAAGAGCCTTCTTTTCTTCATCTTCACGTTCAAACTTAATGGCTTCCGCGTCGATGACATCTCTGTAAGTGTCCAAGTCGACATCTTCAGAGCGGACAATCGAGGTCTTGAACCAAAGCTTCCAGCCAAAGTACATGATGACAAACACTGGCAACACAATATAACCAGTGATAAAGTTCTTGTAGTCAAATTTGTGGATGAACACAGTGAAATTCTTAATGAACACAATCAACACACAAATGAAAAGAGCGATATAAGACCCATAAGGTTGGAGAGGAGACCGGTAAGCCAAATCGCGCTTCCGGTCAAATCCTTGAACCTTAAGTGCCCGCATAAACTTGATGTGAATAAGAAGAATACACGACCAAGCAATCAACCCCGTCAACGAAACCACATTGACAAAGTAGTTAAAAACAGTTCTGGCGTCATCAGAGGCAGTCATATAAGCCAAGCAACAGAACAAGAAGGAAAGCAAGATACCATAGTAAGGAACCCCCATTCGGTTAGTAGCGAGGAAAAACTTGGGAGCGTAACCAGCGATAGCCAAAGAGTAAATAGTCCGCGAACAAACGTACATATCGGAATTGGCAGCGGAAAGAACGAAAAGCAAAATGGCGGCATTGATAACATGGGGCAATCCACTAATGTTGGCATTCCGGATAGCAATGACAAAAGGCGAGGCCAGAGCAGAAGACAGATTACCGTCAGGGGACATCAACAATTTGTCACGAGGAGAAACCGACATACCCAAGAACAAGATCGACAACACGTAGAAAACAACAATCCGGTAAAAAGTCAACCGGATAGCCTTAGGGATAGACTTTCTGGGGTTTCTGGTTTCGGCAAAAGTGATACCCACCAATTCAGTACCCAAGTATGCAAACACGGCGGTCACCAACACGGAAACAAAGGCCACAAACCGGCCCTTTGAACCATGGATAACAAAGTCACCCTTTGAATATTCCAAAAATGCCCCCGGATTTTTCCAGTATCTAAAACCAATACGGTCATGAGTGGGTCCACCCCCAAGAGCAATAACCCAAAGCAACAAGATCAAACCAAGACAAGTGACCACCTTAAGTGCCGAGATCCAGAATTCAATTTCACCAAAAAACTTAACCCCAGCAAGGTTAATGAAAACAATGACAATATGGAAAACCAAAACCCACACCGCTGGATTAACTCGTTCGGAAGATACCCAATATTGCATGACAAGGGACCCAGCAACCAATTGATTGGCAGGTAAAATAAGATACTTGAACAAATAAACATAACCACATGCAAACCCAAGCGCATCATCGACATACCGTTGACAGTAGTTAGCAAACCCGTTAAGAGGAATAAACGCGGCAACTTCCCCCAAAGCAGTCATCACCATAAACACCACAAACCCAATGGCAGAGTAGGCAACAAAAATGGCCCCAGGACCGGCGGCCTTCAAGGCAGTACCAGTACCAATAAGCAACCCAGTACCCAAGGCACCACCAAGGGCAATCATCGACACTTGACGCGATGACAATGCCTTCTTCAAACCAGGACCCTCCTTGGTGGTGGGGTTCAGTTGGGCAACATAAAGGTCGTATTCATGGGTATGTCTCAGCAACACAGAAGCCAAGTCATCTCCATTAATCGATTCGGAACCGGCAGATTTTTCAATATCGGTACCCATGACTAATTAATTTAGTGTTTTTGTGGGGAATCCCTTATTTATATTGGTGAGGTCAGTAGAGATGGGGTTTGACTATATGCCGGAAATGGTATTCCTGCCATCGCCTGTCTCATTTTGCCGTGCGAAATGGCAAGGGTATTAATGATAAGGCGATGACTCGGAAGAAATTCCCTTGAAAAAGATCTATACATTAATAGAGTAAATGAAATCCAAACTGACTTTAAAATCGTTCATTACATAACTTTCCCCATTCTCCCCCACGATTGCTCACCAGTATAAACTGTTGGCATGGCCGGCCTGCATCATTATCGTTATAATTATTTTTTCGACAGAGGAAATGCCGTGTAAAACTACTGCACAAACGTGCTAAAGGCAGACCATCATTACGGTGATTTTGCCCCAGGTTTCCAAAAACGCCGTTTGCCCCACTTTTCATCATAATGGACATTACGGGGTAACTGGCAACAACTATAACTGGCAACAACTATAACTGGCAACAACTATAACCTTCGGGAACCGCGGTGGAGCGTGATGAACCGATAGAAATGGTATGCATTGACCGTATTTACAGAATAGGTTGCGGAGTTACGTTCCAATTACACGGGGAGAGATAGTGATGCATATTTCTCACCACCAGCAGAAACCGGTGTTATTTGACTGGACAAGCTAGTGGTTGGAACATCAAATCATTGGCTGGGGCATAGAAGGATTATGGGCGGTGCCCCGGACTTTCGATCTTCCCGAAGAAAAACGCCGTTACATGCACCTTTGGGTACGCCGCATGAGATGGGTAAACCATGTCATTTATGTATACTGTAGTAGGGGCAAGAAGAATACCCAGGGTATTGTAGTGTTTTTTTGCAGGCATACAGCGTCTTCATCAGCCACATGTACTGCACTCTGATATACTTTTCTAAATGCCCATTAATTTCCACGGGCTATTGTTCGTGATTCCCGACGGTTTTGCCATATATAGCTTGCAGAGAGCACTTTAAGTTTCATCCCGGTTGGTGGTCCGGGCATAGGTTTACGTATAGGTGGATCCAGGGTGCTTTTTTTTTTAAATTACTACCATTGATCAATTATTGCCGTGTGTCATTTATTCTCATAGTTTCAGAAGTGACCGTACTTCTCACTGGTAAAATTGAAGGTGGGGTTTACCGCTAGTATTTTTATTTATCACAATACGGATGAAGAAAGTAGGACTAACTAATAAAGTTGCAATTACACCAAGATAATTATAGGTTAAACTGAAATCCTCTCGTAGAATGAATAATTTAGATTGCTGTTTGTCGCCCCATCATGCCGTTATAGTGTCCACGCGAGTCAAAACCTACCAGGTCATTCGTTTCGGATTTCAGACATGCAACTACAAAGTAAGACCGAACAAAAAGTAATTCTCATTTTGAGGTTCCTGGCGTTGGAAACATTCCATCCTTATTTGGTAGCAATTTCTCATCGTAATGAATGCAGTAATGAGTATGGCTAACAATCTACATTTCAAAGATATTAAACCTAAAAATATGCTTATCATTAAACCGACAAATATTTTACGGTATACTCTCTAGCCAATTGGGTGTTACCATTGATGGAATAAATTAGCAGCAAATTATAAGCGGACTCGATCGACAAATCATATTGTTCATCAACTTCAAATGTTAATACTTTTTCATAATGTTTCACTGCAAGCAGAAGAACCCCCAACATATGAAACATGCGGCCAAAGTTGTACTCAACCTCTTGTTTTTCGTAGTCAGTAGCATTCTTAAGCCGGAGACGGCTATATTCCATCATAAATGAGATCCCTTGGAGTAATTGCATGTGTCTGTTGCTGCTTAGCCGCTGCATTGACCGATGAATATGAGAAATTGCCAACTGTAAACAAATCATTGGGTCATTACTAAATTGCTTGTATGCCCGAGTAAGATAGACCACTGGTGATGCAAACAGCCGAGCTCCACCTAAAAGACTAGCGTAAATGAACATCAAATCGGGTAACTCCGAACCAAGTTCATCACGATGATCATAAATTGCCGAATCCAACACGGTAGCCTTACCGGAAATGTTTTGTCCCGAGATCACCGAATCATAGGCCTTTAATTGACGAAGGAAAAACTTTTGATGATTATAACTAGTGAATGATTCCCAAGTTATGATCCCCAGGGCATAACAACAGGTAAAGAATTTGTAAATAAACGGAGAAAATTGGTTTTGGTTGAGGAAATATCTTATAATGCGTGAAACCTCGGTATAATCTTTAATTGTCAATGCCAAATGAAGTTGAAGCATATGAATAAACAGCTCCTTTTTACGATCTTGAAGAAACGCCCCCACATGAAGAATAATGTCCATAATTTCCCGGGAATGGCTCACTTGATTTTCGAATTTGGCCAAAAGAAGGGCATATTCACAAAAAATATCAAACCATTGGTCAAAGGTTAATCCTCTGAACTCGTGGGTATTGGTAAAAATTACTCGTGGTTGTTCTTCACATGCTCTTTCCATGACAATTCCTTCAACCAACACAATTAATCGTTGCAATCTCGCATCCAATGGCATATCCTTTTGCCTATTATATCTTGCAATTCCCTTAAAGTTTTTCAGTCGATCCTTGGGGAAAAATTCCTTCACTTGACAAAACATGTCAATTAATCTTTGAGCATATTGGCACCAAGTTTTAACGGCAACTCTGTCACCGGCAAGAATTTGATCCCGAAGACCTTCCATTCTCCGAAACCGAGCCAACACTTTCCGAGTCATTTCCTTTTCCAATTGATCCCTCTCCTCTTCAGTCATCCGAGGTGCCTTGCGCTGTTTTTGAGGAAGTTGAGACTTGATAAGTGCCTTTTCCAAATTTTCTTCCTCTTCAATTAAATCTTCCTGAGAAGTCTCCTCTTGTTGGTTGCCATTTATCCGTCTAGCCTTGAGTAATTGTTGAAGCTGTTCATTAATTTTCAACGCTTCATCCTGTTCACCAAGATATAACAAAATTTCCATCATGGTAACATAATGTTCAGGTTCGTCTGGGTCAAGAAGCAAAACGTTATGATACGATTCCTTTGCACTGCCATATTCTTTGGTTTCAAGGAAACATTGCCCAAGCAAAGTATAAATCTCGGGGGTTCTTTGAATTTCTTCATTACGACAAGCCCTTGATAAATATTCAATTGCTTCTTCATGAAGATCATGTTCAGCGAGAGCTTTCCCTGCTTCCATGAATAAATCATCGACTTCATCTTCCTCCTTGAACAAATAGGAAAAGTGGCGCAATGCCTCTTCTCTGTCCCCCAGTTCCAACCGGAATACTCCCATTCTGTACCGGATATCAATATGAAGTAAGTATTCAGCTCCATAAGCAATTTCTTGTTCTTGGCGAGATAATCTTTGCCGACTAATTATCGTCTTTCGACGTTCATAGTCAAATTCAGCATCATCATCCACTTCTTTCCACCAAGTTTCTTTCATCCGACCTTGCATCCATCTCGCCACTAATTTGACTTCCTGGATCCCTTCGCGCCACATGTTCATTTGTTGGTATAATTCAAGAAGAATATTCAATTCGGCCCAACCAAAGGTGACAAATTGGCGTTTTTCATAAGGAACATTGGGATCACATTGAATGTTACTATTTCTGATTTCTTGATACATTCTAATGGCGTCTCCCACCCGTTTCAGATCCAAATAAATCAGGGCAATCATTTTGACCACTTCGGGGTCTCGAGGAAACGCTTGACGAACCCGATTAAGGCCATCTAAAGCTCTGCGATAACTTCCACGTTCTCGATACAAATTGGACCTTTCAATCACATATTGTGCCAGTTTGACCATATCCAGAGTGATCGCTTTGGAATAACAGGTGATAGCTTGGTCAATATATCCCAATTGAGCGGATAATTCTCCTACTACTCCCCAGAATTCATGATCCCAACTATGTATCAGAGCAGCAATTGTCCAGTAATTACAACAATCATCAAGCCGGCCCAAGATTTTTGAAATTTCCCCCAAAGTTTTATAGGCAAAGAAATTTCCCAGATCATGGCGTACCACTTCTTGATATTTGGCTTGAGCCACCAAGTAATCTTTCCGAATAAACGCTTCGTTGGCATCGGACATTGCTGCTCTCACCAAGGGCAGTTGGTCTTTCAGAGTCAGTTTGAGCATCTTTCTTCGGTAGTACGATCTGGCCAGAGACAGAGGGGCCTTTTTCGTTCTAAAATTAGCAGCTGAACGAAGAGCATCCCGTAAGTCGTAGGTTTCATCATAATCGTCTTCTCCCAGTTCACCGTCGTCATCGGAAAAAACAATTGGCGTCAAATCAGGAGCATCATCATTCTGTTTATAGTCTTGGATAAAGTCTTTTATAGTATCCTCTTGAAAATTATCATCGAATTGATCCAGCACGTAGGCATCATCCAAGTCGGACTGATTATCTTCGTCGCTCATCGTAGGGTGCAATGTTGTTAATGAGACTCGAACTTGAGTTGATAAAGTTTAGTATATGCAGGACGTGATTCTGGGCAAACAACTGAATCAAAAAATCATAGGAATGGGGGTTTGCCCCAGGGCACCAACAAAATTAAGTTTAATCTTGTGAAGATTATTGGCAATGTGTTTCAGTATCGGTAGTGACGACTCCGATTGTGTTTTCATACGACTCGGGGGATAAACATTAACCAAACCAGACAATAAGATTACTACTGTATTTGGTTATGGAATTCATTGTGTTTAGGGATGGTTCCGCTTAAGCCATATTCCAAACTATAATTTGTTAGGTCGCGCTATATCAGCATCACTTGCACCCACCTCCATCATGGCGACATTACGGAAGAAGGCGCTCACGCTGAACAGGGCTCTGCCCACACCGGAACCCATGACCAAAAGTGACTCGGTGGTTAATCTTACCAAGCCTTCACTTTATGGTATTTATAATGATGACCTGCTCCTCCTGCTCAATGATCAGATTGAAATTAATGTACCTCCGAGTCGGAATTCGAAATTATTAGATGATGCACCCCCGGCTCAAGATCTGGTGAGTCAATTGCCATTGCTCACCAAGATTATCATCTTGGGGTTGTCAGCATACATCTATAATGAAGTTACTAAGCATATACATGCGAACCAGTTTGGTGGCAATAAATCCGTGGCGCAAACGCTAGGGTTGGCCAACGCATTTATTCTTCTGGTGTTACAGAAGTTCAAGTTATCCAATTATATCGATTTGCCCAATGATTCTCAAATAATTGACCTGATTGTTAGCCTGGTGATTGAGGGGTCTATTTTTGGCCTTTTCTTACCATTTGTCGACAAGGTTACTCCCAAGGTGTTGCTGACTCGGTTATTGAGTTCTAATCCCAATCCTAATCGTAAGATCAATATTATTAATGAAGTGATTCGCTCGCTGATTTGTTTCTTGGGAATTTCATATGCTGTTCGTCGGTTGGAATGGAGCTCTTTCTTACAAGTTCTGATTGTATGGTCATTGCTAAACCCGGCCTTATGGTTACTTTTGGATGGCACTATTAATGGTTTCTTTGTACTGTTGATGATGCTGTTTTTAGCTTGTGGGGATATTTATTTGCAAAATCTGTCACTCATCGAGCAGTTTGATATTCTACACCCTGACGATGGTATTCTGTTGTGGTTATGGATTGGATCGTTTTTCTTTTGCGGGCTGGTGATTTTTGGAAAGTTGGGGAGGGGACTTTTTCAATGAACCATTTAACATTTTGGACGCTACAGTGTCATTACATAATGGTCAATAACAATATATATTTATGGTGAACACTTATCACCATGATTCACCAAATGAAGTGGAACCAGGGTATCGATCACGTGATTGTGCCTACTTTTCCTAAATATCATGAATTAATCAAACTGAACAGTTCTAGTAGTTACCCCCTCCCCCAAATGGTTTAGAAACCAACTCTATACCATCCTCCCACCGCGTCAATAGTCCTCCACTACCTCACCCTCCCCTCTCGCACCAATCACGAAGGACTAATTTTCAGCGAAAATCTCAATCAACTACATCACCTATCAACATGTCTGGAGGTCCTGTTCCCGTGTGGAAGAAGTACACCACCCATTCCCTGGGTATTTGGGAAAAGTTGAGACAACTCCTTGTTCTTGTCCCCAACAGATCGTCGGGTAACCCCATCGTCAAGTTGTACCGGGCCCTGCCTCCTGGTGACAGAATCAAGGATGCCAACGCTTACAAGGACCCCGTTACTTTCCCTGCTGGTGACATCATTGGCAACTCTTACTTCAAGAGAGATTACAGAAGAAACTACCCCCAAGTCCATGGATTTAACCAAACCAAGGTGTCTGGATTATTGCAATTGGGGTCGGAAGCCGCTCCTAGAATCTCCATTGGTGACAAGGGAACCCAAGAATTGTCGGTGTACTTGGATGCGTCCAAGCCTGTATCTTTGGCTACTACTTTAAACAACATTCCTCAATCGGTGGTCAAGGGTCAAGTGTTGGGTGCTGAAGGTCAACCCATTGTTGCTCCTTCATTGAACAAGTTCAAGTGGAAGATTTTGACCGAAGCCGAGCACGGTATGTACAACGAAAACTACCCTTGTAGAATCTTCACCGAGGCCAAGTAGGTTGAGGTTTTCTTGCATTTAATGAATACAAAAGACGTTAATAATTGGAAATAGGTAAACATTTGATTGAAGAAAACACCGCTGGGAGTCCATAGGTAGTAAACCAAACCCCAGCTATATTCTTGCTACTATGTTGACCAAGAAATGTTGTCGTTTCGCAAGGATGGATAGTGAACCATGGTGTGCCCAAATGGTCATCAATGATTAGTGGTACTTTTAAATTATTGGTGCCATCAATTAATTGGGCCATTTCCTCCGGTAAATTGATAAATATCCCGTTATGAACCACCTTGAAATAACACATAGGCACCTGGTAGATGGGGTGAATGCAAAGGGCAATTTCTATTTCAATGCAATCACCAAGATCTAGCCGATAAAATACAAATGGTGAAGTGAACATATGAGATATGGTGATTGGTTTGTCATGGTAGCGTAAATATTCAATTAATTCCCTTGCTGTTGTCAATATTGCTGGTACATCCATCTTCCCCAAGGTGTAGCCTGGGTATCGGGGGAACGAGTGGAAGCAGAGAAGTACGGCTCCTATCAATTTCTCATTAAATCTCACCAACCAATTTATATATATTACTTGCAATTTTTAGCTAAAAGCACTTGAATGTATATAGCCATCCCTAACATACTACTCTGAACAGTACTGCGGCCATAGTGTTGGTTTGCGGTCACATTGGTCCTTTGAATGATTAATGTAATTCAAACGGTACCAAACTCCCAAGTCTTAATCAATTTATCCTATCATCCCCTATCATCCCGTCTACTCATCTTTTGGTGTCAGTTCATTTAACAAGCCGGATTTACCATTGTACAAGATACCAGCATTTGTGGCCGAAATCAGATTTCTCGTCACCATCTCCTTGACCTTTTCTGCATTAGGATGCTTCAATGACACCCCTCCGGTGAGTCCAGATTTCCTAGCAGCATCGGCACCCAATTGTTTTTGCATGGCATAATCGCCACTATCAAAATATTTCTTGTCATTGAACTTGGACGACAAAATCTGCTGAGTTGTGGGTAACTTTCCATACATCTTGTAAATTCGAAGCTCCTGAGGCGTTAACTTGGATAAATCTAAACCAGCTTCATTTGGAGGAGCGGACAATGGGTCATCTTCTGGTAAGGACATGGGGTAGGGGTGAGTAAGTGATCTAGGAGAGATATTTCAGTGCGGAGTGTATGGTAATAAAATTAATATGCAGGGCACTACTGGAGAGCAACTGTCATCATGGAGATGGTGGCAAAAAAATTAGTAAATTAGCCTCCTTATGGGAATGAAGTTTATACACCTCATTCAATTGCAGTATTTTTAATTGCCTTTTTTCCATCACCGGGTGTGAAAATGTTTCAAGCACGAAATACGGTCACGTTTTGTAAAGTTGCGGCTAGCGCCAACCTTGTCTAACAAATGGCTGAAAAAATTGCTGTTAATCTGATGAAATGTCCTATACATGCTATTTAACCACTAAAATAGACTTACTGGTGTTTGGTATCATCTGTATCTGTATCTGTTGATATTGTTCGCTTAGATTCACCAAAGATGTACTTATAGATAAATGGAGCCGCCAATGATGATGAAATAACCACGAGCACAAGATAGGCAATGACAGAATAAAGTTCAATTGGAATTGGAACCAACGAACTGGGAAGTTTGGAAAGATAAAAGTTAACTGTCAATGGTTCGGGACCAATACCCTTATAGGAGTATCCCTCAGGTTCAATGGTTACTGCAACAAACAAGTCGACCCTGTTTGGCTCTTCTGACCATTCAGTCAGAAAAATACAATCTAATTGCACTTTATAAGGATTGGTGGCTGGCCAACATAGCTTGACATTGACAATATCATTGGCCGATAGTATTTCATCATAATTATTAACTTGAATCAATGTTGTTCTTTTGGAAAGTGTCAATTGGTGGTTTGGGCTCACATCATCCCTGGTATCAATGGGGTAATGGTGAATGATCGAATGTGACTTGTTGATGGTGGTGATGCCCTGTTTGATGGTGGGAAGTGGAATATCATAATAGTAAGGGATTTTGATATTGATCGTCTCAGTATTGGCTACCACCCATTGAAATAATAACAAAAGTGGTGTTATGTACATGGTTCAATGGATTGTAAAGTGCGGCGAGTGGGATGGAGGGAAGAGTGGGAAGACAAGCCACGCGGTACCTTACCACCAAAAGAGATGATCGGACATTAAATGGCATTGGCATTTAATCACTGTAATATTCAACCACCGCACACTTTACTACTGTAATACTAAATCGTTGAAACACTTGACCACTGTAATATTTAACCACTAACATTCTTTCACCGTAATGTTTAATCACGGGTAAACTTAACCACCGTACACATAATCACTGTAATATTCATTCTATATGTACTTACAACTTCAACTTCTTCAAAATTTCAATGGTTTGTTCCAACCCTTCAACTTCGGCACTCAATTTAACCAATCTAGTGGCAGCCGCTTCCTTGGCAGCTTCAGGAGTCTTGTCATTGAAATTAGACATACCTTCCTTGGTCTTCTTGATACCATCGGTGGCGGCAGTCAATTTCTTTTCAACCTTTGCAATTTCAGCATCAATATCGATTTGGCCCTTGACCAACAAGTGAACGTTACAAGTAGGAGAAACAGAAGACACAGCGTAGCCAGCAGGAACATCTTCACCCGATTTGACCACGGTAATGGCGTCAACCCCCTTGATCAAGGAAGCAATCGATTCCTTCTGACCATAAGCAATGTCGAATTGAGTGGAATCGTTGGTTTCAACGATGGCTTGGGCATTCTTGGTGATACCGTATTGGGCCATCAACGATCTGATCGACTTTGCGGTATCCAACACAAATTCATAAGCATTGGCGGCGTCTTTGTCATCAAATTCTTTAACGTATTGAGGGTACTTGGCCACCACAATGGAGGGGGTGGAGTCTCCAGCACGACGAGGCAATCTTTGCCACATTTCTTCAGTAACAAATGGCATGAAGGGATGGATCAACCGCAAGGCAGAATCAATAGCAGTGTAAAGAGTGGCTTGAGCCGAGGCCTTTTGTTCAGGAGTACCATCGATAAGAGCCTTGGAGTTTTCAATGTAAACATCACAAAGATCATACCAGAATTCATAAATAGCCTTGGTGGCATCACCAAAGTCCCGGTTTTCCAAGTGTTCGTTGGCAGCCTTGGCAGCATGACTCAACTTGTACAAGATCCACTTTTCAACCAAAGATTCGTTACCGGACTTGGCAGCGGTGGCAGGAGGTTGGTAGTCATCACCAAGCTTACCAAGAACAAACTTAGTGGCCTGGTAAATCTTGTTACAGAACTTTCTGTACCCTTCAACACGCAAGATATCCAAATTGATATCTCTCAACCCAGTAGAGTAAGCACAAAGAGCAAATCTCAATGCATCAGTACCACATTCGGGAATACCATTGGGGTAAGATTGCTTTTGGCCAGCGATAGCCTTTTCAAGTTCTCTAGGGTCCAAGTTACCAACCATAAGCTTGTCGTGCAACTTTTGCAAAGGAATCCCGGTGATAACATCCAAAGGATCGATGACATTACCCAAAGACTTGGACATTTTCCGACCTTGAGCGTCTCTAACCAACGAGTGACAGAACACTTCTTCAAAGGGAACTTCACCAGTCAACTTATGACACAACAAAATCATTCTGGTGACCCAGAAGAACAAAATATCCCAACCAGTTTCCAACATCAGGAAGGGAGCAAACAATTTCATGTCAGGAGTCTTTTCGGGCCATCCAAGAGTAGAGATGGGCCACAAACCTGACGAGAACCAAGTGTCCAATACATCTTCATCTTGTTCCAAGGTGAACTTAGCATCGGCACCAAATTTGGCAAACGCCTTTTCTTGAGCTTCTTGCTCAGTACGACCGGCAACCCAGTATTCGTTGTCCAACTTGTCAGCTTCCTTACCCTCCAAGTGGACAAAGTAGACGGGACAACGGTGACCCCACCACAATTGCCGAGAAATACACCAATCTTGGATGTTTTCCAACCATTGGAAGTAGTCAGCTTCAGAGGTGGAAGGATTAATCTTAATCTTTCCATCCTTGACCAACTTAATCGCATCCTTGGCCATGTCTTGTTGGTTAACCCACCATTGGGGCTTAAGCAAGGGTTCGATAATATCTCCAGATCTCGAACAAGTGGGCAAGGTCATTTCGTTGTCTTCTTGGCCAACGTAGTACCCCTTGTCCTTCAACGCCTCAATCACCTTAACTCTGGCGTCAAACCGCTTCATCCCAGCCCATTCGGGACCACAAGCTTCGTTCAAGAGCCCATCATCAGTGTAAATGTTGATGAATTCCAAATTGTTGCGCTTACCAGTGTTGTAATCGTTTTGGTCATGAGCAGGAGTGATCTTGACCGCCCCAGTACCAAATTCCATGTCGACGGCTTCATCATCCAACACAATGGGCAACTTACGGTCCAAGAAAGGATGTTGGACGAATTTACCGTGCAAGTGAGTGTAACGAGGGTCCTTGGGGTGAACGGCAACCCCAGTATCCCCGAAAATGGTTTCAGGACGAGTGGTGGCCACGGTGATGACTTCATCGGAGTCGACTACAGGGTACAGGAACGACGTCAACACCCCAAATTCGATCTTTTCGTCGTAACCAGGAACAGAAACCAATGACCGGCCGGGAACAGTCTTGTTTTCAACTTCCAAGTTGGAAATGGCAGTGTTAAGTTTGACCGACCAATTGACCAACCGGGAGGCTCTGTAGATGGTACCATCTTCGTGCATACGAACGAAAGCTTCGGTAACGGCCTTGGAAAGTTGAGGGTCCAAGGTAAAAGCTTCTCTCGACCAGTCATAGGAAGCACCAAGCTTCTTGACTTGGCCCAGGATCCGGTTGTGGTACTCATCCTTCCATTCCCACACCTTGTCGATGAACTTTTCCCGACCATAATCATAACGAGTCTTCTTTTCCTTAGCCCAAACTTGCTTTTCCACCACCGATTGGGTGGCGATACCAGCGTGGTCAAACCCGGGCAACCACAAGGTGGTCTTACCCTTCATCCGGTTGTAACGAATGAGCGAGTCTTGAATGGCAATGGTAAGAGCATGTCCAATGTGCAAAGCACCAGTGACGTTAGGGGGAGGAGCAGGGATTGAAAAGACACCTTCGGGCTTGATCTTACCATCGACCAAATCGGGCTTGAAAAACCCTTGCTTGTCCCACCACGCGTACCATGAAGATTCAACATTAGCAGGGTTGTAAGCCTTGAAGGCGGGGTCTTCAAGAGAAGCCAACACCTTCTTTTCCCCGGGGACGGTAGGGTCAACCCATTGGGGGATGGGTTCGGCGACCTTCTTTTCCTTCTTAGGCTTCTTGGGGGCTGAGGAGGCATTCTTGGCGGCTTCAGCTTGAGCCTTCTTCTTGGCTTCAAACTTGGCCAACTTTTCCGCCTTTTTCTTTTCCTTTTCAATTTCCTTGGGGGTCTTGGCTCTAGGTTGACCATCAGCACCAATGATAGTATTGGCGTCAATAGAGGTACCAGGAACGGCAGTGGCACCAGCTTTTTCGCTACTCATGGTTAAGGATCGAATAAAATGTCGATGTTGGATGGAAAGGCTGCGGATGAGCTTTACTACCATACAACTCGATCGAGTAGGATTATGAAGAATTTTTTTCGCGGGGTGAAAAAGAGATTACTGCTAGAAACAAACATTTGGGTGGATATAAAGGTGAGAAAAGATATTATTAGTCAGCGTTATTTGATGACAACTTGATTAGGATTGTATTATTTGAAAAACCGGGGTGGTTATAAGCCTCCTTACGATACGCCTATTGCGATGAGTCATCGCAACGCGTGGACGATGAGGGTATCCACAACGGAATGACCCCAAAGTGATGGATAGGTTGATAATTGACGATTAAGCCTTATTTTTTTATTATATTGATCGTTGCCTACACCATTTGTTGCTTGTATGAATTTTGGTAACGATACCAATATACAGGATTTTGCAACCAATATTTCATGCAGGTGATTTATTCAAAAGGAAAGACTAATCGTTTAGCGCTACCACCACTGGTTGGCGCTACCAATAACTTTTGGAGCCACCACTGAATATGTACTTCCTAAATAGAAAATGGGGTGTTGTATTTGCTTTTTTAATCGGTTTCACCCACTATCGTTACTTAGGTGTTCGAGAGATGATTATATCGGCGGTGGTATTCTGGCTAAGGGGGATGACTACATTTTGATTAATGTATTACTCATCCACCACACACTAATACAATAGAGTTGAGTAGTTACAATGCAAGTCCCGATTATTGTTACATGTTAGTCCAATTATTAATTAGGGTAAACCCCACCGGACTTCTAGATGATGGCTAGCGCGCAGATGGTGATTACTTCTCACGTGACATTTCACAATTAGCCATCACTATAGAGAACTGCAATGCGACGGTTTGAATGCCACAATTGTGGATTCAAATGGGGTAGATTGATTGCATTGACGAAAATAGTCTATTTCCAGTAAAGGAGGCCCTCGATTTTTTTGATTTGGAGGGGTCAAGCGAGAAATTTGTCAAAAATAAAAGCCCCTGTAGGCCCTTACGCATTATTTCGAAAATGCCCTTTGGCAAGAAACTGTGGCGGGAACGGCGTTAATACGACTTGGGAAGTTAAATATAAAGGTCCAATGCTTAGCTATAGATGTAAAATTTATTCCTTATGATCTCTTTCAAAAGTGGGGATAAGGACACCAAACACCAGTCCACCCTCGTTGCTGACAATGATGACCCATGGTCATCAGAGCTGTCTACTGGTGAAGATCATAATCTTACCCTGGAGAACCTCTCCCGTAAGTTAAGTGCCCGACAGATCAATATGATCACCATTGCTGGGGTGATCGGTACCGGGTTGTTTTTAGGTACTGGTAAGTCGCTTGCAAAAGGTGGTCCTGCCAGTTTGTTCATGTGTTATGTCATCATGGGAGGCATAGTCATGTTGACCATGCTTGCACTTGGGGAAATGTCAGCGGCATTTCCTGTGTCAGGATCATTTTGTACCTATTCCAAGAGATGGGGGTCTGAATCGCTTGGGTTTGCCATTTTGACCAATTATGCCTTTAATGACATGTGTCTGGTGGCCAGTGATTTGGTAGCACTACAAATGTTATGGTCTTATTGGAATGTTGAGGACAAAATGCCTTATTATGCCATTGCTTTGATCTTTTGGGGTTTACTTTTATTTCTTAATGTCATTGATGTGAGATTATATGCTGAGGCGGAATATTGGTTATCATTTTTAAAAGTGGCCACCATTATCGTCTTTTTTATTATTGCCATTATTGTTAATTGTGGTTACAATAATTTGAATGATGGCCGAGGCGAATACATTGGGTTTAAATATTGGACGCATGGCGACGCTCCCTTTGTCCATGGATTTGGTGGGTTTGCTAATGTATTTGTCACCGCTGCCTTTGCCTATGGTGGTACCGAGTCAATTACCATCACTGCTGGTGAAACCAAAAATCCCCATGTGGTTATTCCTCGGACCATCAAGACGGTATTTTGGAGAATTCTCATCTTTTACGTTTTCACCACCTTTTTCATCGCCATGGTGGTTCCTTACGACTACCCTGATCTTCTGACCAAGCTGGTGATTACTTCGCCATTCACCATTGCCTTTGGACGGGTGGGTCATTCGAAAAATGCTATTTTAACCGCAGGTGCCAATGTCATTAATCGGTCGGCGGCTCTGTATATGACAGTGGTGATTATGACATCGGTGATTCTGGCAGGTAACCATGCGTTGATGGCAGGGGGGCGGTTGATGTTTAATCTTGGTACCCAGGGCTATTTCCCTAAGATTTTCACTTGGACCAACCGGTTTAATGTTCCCTATGTTGGGGTGCTTTCAGTGTGGGCGGTGTCGGGATTGGCATTTGGCGCCAGTTTTATTGGTCTGGGTGAAGTTTGGACTTGGTTGCAATCGATTGTGGGTTTGTCTAATTTGTTAACCTGGTGGGTGATCAATCTCATCCTGCTTCGATTCCGCCGGGGATTAAAGGTACAAAACAAAGAACATATCCTCACGTTTAAGAACTGGACTTATCCCTATGGGCCCATTATTGCCTTGATACTATCGACATTTATCATTTTGGTCCAAGGGTGGTCAGTGTTCTCACCTTGGGATACAGTGCTGTTTTTCCAAAATTACCTCGAATTGGGTGTGTTCCCCGTTTGCTACTTGGTATGGTTCTTTTGGACAAAATGTAAGGACCGCTGGGTCAGAGCCGCCGACATGGACTTTGAAACTGACTATTACGTGCCCCCTCCTCAAGAACAGCTTGAAAATGAAGCAGCCAAGCAGCTCAAGGGGTGGAAGAAGTTCAAGTACCATTTTACCGAAAACTTTTTTTAATTGCATTCTATTTAATGAATTTAATGACACAAATAATTTCAATCAAATCCTGGTTGTGATTCAATAATAAGGCGGACTGGGCAAGTCATGTCCTGTGGGATCTAAAATGATTTATGCAGTTCTTGACAACTACCGCGGGAAACTTACCATATTGGATGGTTGCCGACGGGTTATATACCATACCTCAACCGTGTGCTAGCGGTTGATTAGTCATTGGTTGTTTACGGCATTTTTAAAGATTCGCAGTCCCCCCACATTTAATTGAGACCGTGAAAAATTTCGAGCTACAAACTATGACTCAAGCCAAAGATCTTCTGCACTTGTTGTCCCATGAATCCAAGCTGAGACAACCGTCTCCCTTGAAAGAAGCTTTTAGATACTACGGGGTCGATGGCCTTACCTTTTTGGGTGGGGGTTTACCTTTGGCTGATTACTTTCCTTTCCAAAAAGTCACCGCTGATATCCCCACCCCTGGGTTTGAAGGAGGGATTGCTGCTCCCATTACTGAGGCTAACAAGACGGTGGTGGAAGTCCATAAGCGCAAAACTGATAATGACCCCAAGATCAATGATGTTGAATTGGCAAGACTGTTGCAATATGGTTACACTGAAGGGGCTCCTGAATTAGTGTCATTTTTGCACAAGCATACTGAAACTATTCACAATCCCAAGTATGAAAATTGGGACTTGATCACCTCGATTGGTAACACTGAATCGTGGGATCTGACGTTAAGAACGTTTTGTCTGAGAGGTGACACCATTTTTGTTGAAGAATTCTCGTTCTCTTCTGCTCTTGAAACAGCCCTGGCTTTGGGGGTTAACACTTTCCCTATTCCTATGGATGACTATGGGTTGATTCCCGAAAAGATGGAAGAAATCTTGAAACTGTGGGTTGGCCCCAAGCCCAAGTTCTTGTACAGTATTTGTACTGGCCAAAACCCCACTGGTTCTTGTCTTTCTACCGAGCGGAGACAAGCCATCTACAAGCTTGCTCAAGAATATGACTTTTTGATCATTGAAGATGAACCTTATTACTTTTTGCAAATGGACGCTTACACTACTGATGTACTGGCTCGGGAAGGTAAGCAAGTGAGCTCCCACGAAGAATTTATCAAGGCGATGGTTCCCTCGTTCCTTCTGATGGATACCGATGGTAGAGTGATCAGATTGGACTCATTCTCCAAGGTTTTGGCCCCCGGGTTGCGGATTGGGTGGATTGTGGGTCAAAAGCCCTTGCTTGAACGTTACGTTCGCTTGCATGAAGTTTCTATTCAATGCCCTGCTGGGTTGACTCAATCATTGACCAACGGTTTGTTACAAAGATGGGGGCAACTGGGTTACATTGATTGGTTGATTGGGTTGAGAGCCGAATACACCAAGAAGAGGGATGTAGCCATGGATGCCGTTGCCAAGTACTTCCCCAAGGAAGTGACTACTTTTGTTCCCCCGGTGGCAGGTATGTTTTTCACCGTAAACTTTGATGCTACTAAGCATCCCAAGTATGAAGAATGGGGGCATGATGCCGAGAAGGTTGAAGCCGCCATCTATGAACAAGGGATTAAACAAGGGTGTTTGATGATTCCTGGTCTGTGGTTCAAACTGGTTGGTCAATCTAATCCTCCACAAAAGACCACCCCTCATGGTGACCCCAACAAGGTATTTTTCAGAGGTACATATGCCGCTGTCCCCTTGGATGAATTGGTCCGGGGTTTAGAAAAGTTTGGTAATGCCGTCAAGACTGAATTCGGTTTGTAAATTTTGTCGACACCGATCTTAAAATATAGATTTTAATAAATCCGGTTAGGAGACTTTGCTGGTCTAGGTTGGCGGCACTGCTATGTGAGTTGTGCTAACAAATGCTTTTTGATAGTGTGCTCAAAAGCACGCCAATGTAGTGAGCAATCTCCCTGGGCTTAGGAAAGTTGTCCTCCGGATTATCCCCCTGTTTATTTCTTTTAGTCCACTCATGTACATGCTCTGATTGAACTGATTAATCAGATATGGTATATACAGGTATTTTAAGGTTAAGCCGATCTAGGGTAATTACATCATTGAATGTTTAGCCAATAAGAAAAAAGTGCGTTCCCCGAAATCGGTTAATAGAAAGGTTCACCAATCCAGTCCATGAATTGTCTTTAAATTCGTTGTTGACGCTGTACTCTCGTGTTCACTCTTAACGACTAATAGTCCCAAGAGGCCTTTAGACGTATTTTCTTCTGTACGTTTGACTTCTTTGCCAAGTAAATCGTAACCGTTAGCTTCCAATTCTTGGGTCCATGTCGGCTATATGCAGGTATATGCAATTATCCCTTATACCTCAAGTTTTTCAAGATTTTCATAGACAAGTGTAACGAAATAATTAACAATTAAATTGTAGACGGATCTTTAACTCAGTTATAAGCAAATTCTCTCTATTGTCAAGATATTACTTGACATCCCATGCAAGGAATTGGCACTATGCAGTATATTATACATTAATAACGTTACAAAATGATTAACTTATAAAGGGAGTTGATTCGTATTTAGAGGGAATATTTTAAACTAATCTTGTTATGGCTGATGTGTTTAACGTAACGATCTTTTTCGTTGTCCTTAGAGAGTCTCTTGAGGCCATTATCATCATGTCGTATGTAAGAAATGTCAACCATTGAAATTAACAAAACTAACAAGCAGAATCTTATTATCGTTCTTAAAACGTCAATTTGGTGGGTTTCCGGAATACCGATCAACTTATAAAAAGCTCTTGAAGCAAGTCTGGATAGGCGGCATCCTAGGTTTATTCTTGTGTCTCGCCATTGGTGCTGGTTTCATTGGAGCTTTTTATTCTTTGAAGAATGATATATGGGCTAAATCTGAAGACTTGTGGGAAGGTATCTTTTGTATGATTGCTACAATTATGATTACATTTATGGGGGTTGCCATGTTGAGAATCAATAAAATGCAAAAGAAGTGGAGAGTAAAACTTGCCCAGGCATTGTTAAAGACGCCAGAAAACAAGAAAGACCGGTTTAAGATTTCTTACTTGACTAAGAAGTATGCCATGTTCTTATTGCCGTTTGTCACCGTCTTGAGAGAAGGGTTAGAAGCAGTTGTATTTGTTGGTGGTGTGGGAGTAAATGAATCAGCTACCGCCTTTCCCTTACCAGTGGTTGTTGGTTTAATTGCAGGTATATCCGTGGGAGTGGCAGCTTATTACTTTGGCAACCATGTCTCCATGCAAGTGTTTTTAATTATCTCGACATCCATTTTGTACTTGGTTTCAGCGGGCTTATTTTCGAGAGGGGTTTGGTATTTTGAAAACTATGTTTATAACAAGAAAACTGGAGGCGATGCATCTGAAAATGGCTCTGGCCCTGGTACCTATGACATTTCCAAATCGGTTTGGCATGTCAACTGTTGTAACCCTGAAACTGATCATGGGTGGGACGTTTTTAATGCTCTTTTAGGATGGCAAAATTCTGCCACTTATGGTTCGGTCATTTCTTATAACATCTACTGGTTGTTTATCATTGTCACTTTGGGCCTCATGTTGTACGAGGAAAAGCATGGTCACTTACCTGGTCTCAAGGGCTGGACTTTGGTCGAATTGAACCCCATGTATCACATCAAGGGTAAGGGTAAGAACAAGTTGAGTGCTGCTCAAGAAGAAGAGTTATTGGCGAAATTGGACAACAAGGAAGAGTTGCGTAAGATTATGTTAGAAAATCATCATCCTGAAGCGGTTAGGAAGTACCAATCGGTGGATCGAATCCATGAAGATGCTGACCTGGATCAGAAAAAATGAAGGGCCGCTTTATCAATTGTTAAAGCAATATTATTACCCCTCAGGTTATCGGCCAATTGCTCTGAAACCTTCGCCTGCGATTGAAAAAAAGAAGGGCTTTTGTCTACCAAATTGCCTAACGGTGACATACAATTTAAAGAGGATTAGCCTGAAAGCATATCCTTATCTTGTGCAATCCATACATTTTCAAACAGGCATATCTTGGTAAGGAATGCAATCTTAGCTCAGTTCAAAGTCCCCTTGATAAAATTTGGCACAAAGCCCGATGCGGCTAAATTTATTCCCCGACGAAAAGGAGAGGCGTGTAGGTAAGAACAATCAGAAGTCTAAAAAATAGATAATCAAAGGAAACATCCCCTGGATGTTGTGCTCTATCTAAGAGAAAATGAAGCTGACCCCTACATTTTGACTAAATGCCCGAAGTACGGGATGATCACATTCAGCCAGTTAAAAGCAACGCATTTTTCTCTGATTAATCTGACAAGCATCAGTGCATTAAATGGCTTTACCCATTCCATAAATGAACTAAGCCGTTAAAATTTCTGCATGACGTATTGTCGGAGAACCATCAACCACTTATATTAATATTGGTTATATTCTTCCGTTGTTTATCCAATAAATTTGATAGTCTTTCCTCTTCTAGATTACTCCTTGAACTTGCTATTTTCTTGGCAGACGCATTGGTGTAACCTGCACATTGTGCGATGGACAAATCAGATAACTTTATTGGCAGCAGAAGGGGTCACTTTAAGTCGTTCTTGGAACGATTTTTTAATGGGGTGTAACTAAGAACATCCTTAACTCATGGAGACCATATCCTTCTTCTTCTTTTTTCTTCAAAATTTCCCTTCGACCTTCCTATTGCAAGCAATTTGTCGAATCCCGGGTGAAAATTATCAGTTGCATCTGGTGCAGGCAACGTCTAAAATTTTTTTGAATACTATATATATCCAGCCTGCGACAAAGCTAATAAAAAAATTGGTCACACTGAGGATTAGTAGCAATGGCTCAAGTTTTCAACGTGACGATCTTCTTCGTCGTCTTTAGAGAATCGCTTGAAGCGGTTATCATTATGAGGTAAGTCAACACCAAATTTTGATTTGATATCGATTCTAACAATATAGTATTCTTTTCTCGTTTTTGAAGAAACAATTCGGAAACCTGGATGCTCACAAAGAGACCTATAAGAAGTTATGTAAGCAGGTGTGGATAGGAGGTGCATTGGGGTTGTTTGTTTGTATTTGTATTGGGGCTGGTTTCATTGGGGCTTTCTACTCGTTGAAGAATGATATTTGGGCCAAATCGGAAGATTTGTGGGAAGCTATCTTTTGTTTTATCGCTGCCATCATGATTACCTTTATGGGTGTAGCCATGTTGAGAATTAATAAGATGCAACAAAAATGGCGGGTTAAGCTTGCCCAAGCGTTGTTGAAGAAGCCTGAAAACAGAAAGGACCGGTTTAAGGTTTCGTACTTGTCCAAGAAGTATGCCATGTTCCTCTTGCCGTTTATTACCGTTTTGAGAGAAGGGTTGGAAGCCGTGGTGTTCGTTGGTGGGGTGGGTATGAACCAATCGGCTACTGCTTTCCCCTTGCCCGTTGTTGTTGGGTTGATTGCTGGTGCTGCTGTTGGTCTCCTTGCGTACTACTTTGGTAACAATGTGTCGATGCAACTTTTCTTGATTGTTTCCACCTCGCTTCTTTACTTGATTTCTGCCGGGTTGTTCTCCAGAGGGGTTTGGTTCTCTGAAAACTACAGATACAATCAGCAAACTGGTGGTGACGCTGCTGAAAATGGTTCCGGTCCTGGTACCTATGACATTTCCAAATCGGTTTGGCATGTCAACTGTTGTAATCCCCTTACCGATCATGGATGGGATATTTTTAATGCAATCTTGGGATGGCAAAATTCTGCCACTTATGGTTCGGTCATTTCTTATAACATCTACTGGTTGTTTATCATTGTCACTTTGGGCCTCATGTTGTACGAGGAAAAGCATGGTCACTTACCTGGTCTCAAGGGCTGGACTTTGGCCGAATTGAACCCCATGTATCACATTAAGGGCAAGGGTAAGAACAAGTTGAGTGCTGCTCAAGAAGAAGAACTTTTGGCCAAGTTGGACGACAAGGAAGAATTGCACAGAATTCTCTTGGAAGGCCATGGAGTTCAAGTGCCTGTCCACAGCCAAGAAGGTTCGCTGAATGCAGTTACCAATGAAGAAATTCACATTGAAGAAAAGAAGTAATATTCGCATCCCTAGTATTCGATCACCCTGGGTGTGATCAGTTACGATTCACATAGTTTAATGATAATATTAAAAACATTCATTACAAGCTTTCGTCCTCCTTGATGAACAATTCCTCGTAAGCTTTACCAATGTATTGGTGGACATTCAGGGTTTGCATGGCCCGGCCATACTCAGCGAATGCTTTGTTGGCGGCCACTCTAACCAAGTTTGTAGCGCCATAGATTGCCAACATATGGGCTTCCTCGGGAGTTAATTCTACTTCATTGCCCCACTTCTTTTCAAGATAATGGTTTGACCAACACAATAAGGTAGCAGTGACCCCTACTAAGGTATCCCCTTGGCCGCCCACCCGACGGGGCAGTCCTGGTTGCTCGTTGATCAAGAAACCCTTGGTAGAACCAATTACCTCGTAGGGACCCTTTCTAATGACAAGAGCACCACCAAACCTTTCACACAATTGTTGGGTAGCTTTAATGGCCTGTTCCTGTCCGTCAATTTTATCATCAATGCCTACCGCCTTTGCTAATCGAGAAAATTCAACCACGTTGGGAGTAAGCACGGCTCTGTTATAGCTGCCAAGCTTTGGAATGGCCAGAACCAAAAACAAAGCGTCAGCATCAATAATCAATGGTTTGCCCAATTGTTGAATTTCAAGAATTATTCTCTGCAATTGCGCTAACATGAGTTTATCCCGACCAAAGCCTGGTCCAACAACCAATACATCCAGCCGATTAAGTAATGTAGAGACTGCTGGTAACACTTCAGTGGTAATATAGTCTTGCACTTGCTTGTCCTCGGCCAATCTATCAATGTCAGTATTCTTAATTCGATCGACATCAATTGATGAGAACCCGACATTTGACAAATCTTTAAGATATGGATGAACCATAAGATCAGGGGAATAACTCTTAATTACCGTTGCCGCCAGTTTTTCACAAATAATGTGGGATAAATCCGCTCCCATCATCGCTGAAGCATGGCAGGCAAAATAAGGTGCGCCAGTATAATCAGCACATCCACCAATAACAGTTATAATTCCTGCCATTCCCTTATGAAATGAAGGGGCCAATGGCTGGATTAGCATTCGGCATTTCGATAAAAGTTCTCTTGGAGTCCCTTTAAGCATATCTATTGATCAAGCTGGAATTCGCGGAGTAGTGCAGTTGCTCAGAACTGATAAACACCCAGAATGCAGTTAGGTTGAACAAAATTGATAAAGGGATTAATTCAACATTCATGCTAGAATATTTGTTATTCGATTAGCGTCAGTTGGAATTGTTAAAAATTTTGTGGGAATCGGGAATCGAACTTGTTGGCCCTTCTTGGTCCATCGTTGTTATATGCAATACCCCATCTCTATCTCATCTCACGCCCTTCACGTCTATTATCTACCATGGGGAAGATTTCCAAGAAGAATGCCAAAGGGCGTTTGGATAAGTACTACTACTTAGCCAAAGAAAAGGGGTATCGTGCTCGGTCTTCCTTCAAGATCCTTCAAATTAATGAAAAGTTTGGTCATTTCCTTGAAAAATCCAAAGTGGTGATCGATCTTTGTGCCGCCCCCGGGTCGTGGTGTCAAGTGGCTCTGCAGTTGTGTCCAGTTAACTCACTTATTATTGGGGTTGATATTGTCCCTATCAAACCTCTTCCCAACTGTATCACTTTTCAGTCCGATATCACCACCGAGGATTGTCGCTCCAAGCTACGGGGTCATCTCAAAACCTGGAAGGCGGATACGGTTTTACATGATGGTGCTCCCAACGTTGGTCTTGGCTGGGTTCAAGATGCTTTTACTCAATCGCAGTTGACCCTTCAAGCATTGAAATTGGCAGTTGAATCGTTGGCTGCTGGTGGTACCTTTGTCACCAAGATTTTCCGGTCGAGAGATTATAATAACCTTATGTGGGTGTTCCAGCAATTATTCGACAAAGTTGAAGCCACCAAGCCCCCTGCTTCCCGTAATGTTTCCGCCGAAATCTTTGTCGTTTGTCGTGGATTCAAGGCACCTAAAAAGATGGATCCGAGATTATTGGATCCCAAGGAAGTGTTTGAAGAATTGGGTCAAGAAAAAGTTAATAATGAGGCCAAGGTGTTTAACCCTGAGATCAAACGGCGTCAACGGCAAGGTTACGATGAAGGTGACAATTTACTTTATCATGAATTAGCCATCATGGATTTTATTAGAAATGAAGATCCCATTAATACTTTGGGGGGTCTCAACAAATTGGTGATTCCTCTGAGGGAAGAAATCAAGGATGAACTGAATCAAGATGACGATGTTCGTGCCTGGAGGTTATTACGGAAACTTAAAACTTGTACTCCCGAACTTTTGACTTGTTTTGAAGATCTTAAGGTATTAGGGAAAAAAGAATTTAAGCATATCTTGAGATTCAGAAAACAATCTCGGGAATTGCTCGCCTTGGATGAAGATGATGAAGCCCCAAAGACCGAGGTGATTGAACTTACTGAAGAGGAAAAAATTGACAAGGAGCTCTTAGATTTACAAGAGCGTCAACGGTTGAAGCAGCGGCGGATTAAAAAGCACGCCAATGAGGCCAAACAAAAGGAAATTATCCGGAACCAAATGAACATGTTGACCGATATGAATATTGGGCTTGATGCTGCTCATATTGGTGCTGATACCATGTTTAATTTGAACATGGCCAAGAAGACGGGTATCCTTGATAAGTTGGCTGCTGGTAAGAAGCGAATGGTGTTTGATGACTCTGATGTGGTGCTGCATGACGTTGATATTCATATCGATGAAGAATTGGCTGCCCAAGACCTGGGGGACGAAATCGATGGTCTTGAAGCCGAGTTGGATCAAATGTACGATGACTACAAGAGGAGAAAGATGGAAAGAGATGCCAAGTATAGAGCCAAGCTTGCTCGGGGTGATGATGATGAGGAAGCATGGGATGGTATTCACTCTGATGACGAAGAACATGATGATGGGTTGCGTGATGATGACTCCGATCTGGATTCCGATGATGATGAACATATTCAACGAATCATTGATGCCAACAAGGCTCTGACACTTTCTAAAGAAGCCAAGATGTTCTACGCCACTAATGATATTTTTGAAGGAGTATCTGATGCTGATTTGCTTTCTCAAATGATGCCAGCCAAGTCGGACACTTTGAAAGAATCGACTACTGCCAATGCTAATGGCAATCAAGCCTCGTCGCAATCCCAACAAGATGATTCTGATGATTCCGAACTGGACTTTGAAGTGATTGATGCAGAAAGAGAATACACCGCCGGACCTGGGGATGATTCTGACTCGGAATACTCTGACCTTGATGATAAATATGATAAGCTGCTGCAAAAAGAAAAGGTTGATTTGGCCACGGTGGAAGCAATGACGTTGGCCCATCAAGTGGCTCTCGGCAAGATGAACAAACATGATCTCATCAACGAAGGTATCAATAGGTATTCTTTCCGTGATCATGATAACTTACCTTCTTGGTTTGTTGAAGATGAAAAGCAGCATTCCAAGCTCATTAAGCCTATCACCAAGGAAGCAGCCCAGGCGATTAAAGAAAAGCAGAAACTACTCAATGCCCGGCCGATCAAAAAGGTATTGGAAGCCCAAGGAAGAAAGAAGATGCGGGCATTGCGGAGATTGGAAAAGCTCAAGAAGAAGCTGGATCTCATCAATGAAGATCTGGGGATGTCTGAGCGGGACAAGCTGGATGAGATTTCTAAATTGATGCGTAAATTTACCAAAAAGCAAAAGACCAGACCCAAGGTCACTGTGGTACGGGCTTCGGGTGGTAACAAAGGTCTTTCGGGGCGTCCTCGTGGGGTCAAGGGTAAGTATAAGATGGTGGATGGTGTTTCCAAGAATGAACAGCGGGCATTGAAGAGAATTGCGAAGAAGAAGGGGAAGAAATAGATTAATTTGGGTTGTGATAGATATGACAATGGATAAATCATTTGAAAAATTTAAAAAAATTTCTAAATTCAATTTTTGTAATTATTTTAACTCTTTGAGACAATGTGCCAATCAAGATGAGAACAATAGAAAATGAGTGAGTTCGAAACCCAATTAGGTATCAATTTTAAATTAACGTCACAACCCTTTGGGGGCAAATAAACATCATGACACCACTACGGTATTCATCTTCCATTGCCATCCCAATCCAATTATCTTTTGCCACTTCCCCGGGGGTGCTGACCGAGTCAAATTACTTGACAGGGTGCGATGCAAGATTGGAATGACACGGTTCCTGTCCTCATCGGGAACACTAAAATAGCAAACTAACTACTGATGACATGGTGTGATAGTTCATCATCTCCACTACTCCGGAATACGCGTTGATTTTTCAGAGATACCTCCATACTGGAACCATCTTTTGATTCCTCCGTATTATTCCGAAGCCACTCCATCGCGAGTGGCTGTCACTTAGTTATGCAACCCACGTGGGACCCCCTACTCAATGCATATCGTTTTTTATTAGAGGTCGCACTACTTACTTAGATAAGCTTGCAAAATCAGAGGTACAAGTTTGACATCAGCGTGGATCTCGAGCACAGCAGGTATCGAATCGCTTAAACCACCTCGTGAATGGATCCCGTGTGGAGTAACCTGACCTTTTCCCCCGGGGCATTTGATTCTCCAGGTCAAGAGTCCCAGGTTCACCAACAGCACCAAGCACTGACTCCTCATGGCAACACGGGAACTCCTCAAGGACAATCGATTGGAACTCCTAATTTTTTGGTGAATGATCAGGAAGCCCATTATATGCATTTGGAAGCTAACTTTTACGATGAAGAATTAAATCACCCTCCTCCACATGCACCCCATGGTCAGGATGATTTCTTTCTTCTTTCCACCGAAGTTATGGATGATCCAGCTCCTCATCACCATAAGCAGCAAACGGCATTCCCACCACTGAATCTACCCCAAAACACTCCGGCACTTTTGGCGAAAAAGGGCAATCGAGGCGATGAAACTGGCAAGGACGGCCTGTTTGCCCTGCCGATTTTACCGGGGCAAAATGATCGGTCGTACAACGAAGAACACTTATATCACAAACACAAGTCCCAGTACCAACAGGTGGGAGTGCGGCCGGATGCGGTTTACACCCCGTTGGTGTCACCGGCGGTGACGCCAATGGACAAGTATCAGCAACAAGCACCGGGGGTACCAGTGCAGTTTGAGCCATTGACTCTGCCGGCTCTCCAAGCCATGAATAGTGACCTTAGTGCTTCTGATAGACGCCGACTGCTGTCTCTGGTATTTGGTCCCCAGGGCCTGGATCCCGACCTCCAATATCAACCACTGAATAAGAGAAGAACTCCTCACGGTACACCTAATATGGCCCCTATCAAATCTCTGCCTAGTATCAAGGCTAGGAGTAGTGAATTTAAGCAGCCGGATTCGTCTTACCCAAGATCGAAACCTAATAACACCAATTCTAATGGTAACTCTACTCCGTTGATGGGATTTACCATGGGGATATTGGCGGAACAAGACCGAGAGGAATCGAATAGACGACCAGTTAAACTGCGATCTCAACTGGCGCAATCGGTGACGATGGTCCAAGGTAGTCAACATCCCCATTCACTGACGTCTTCGGTAGAAACTTCTCCCCAACTAGCACCAGTGCCCACCAAAAGAGGAGAAAAACCCCCAACCAAAAAGGCTTCTCATAAATTGGCTGAACAAGGCCGACGTAACCGAATGAACCAAGCAGTGCATGATTTAGGAAAGTTGATCCCAAAAGATTATCATGAACAGGTTAGTATTCCTTCTAAGGCCACCACGGTGGAATTGGCACTGACATACATTCGGGATTTGTTAGACCGGATTGAACAATTGGAATCTTCAGAGACCAAAGAAGAATAGATGTAAATAATATAAGAATATAATGAATAATTTATAAAGTGAGGTGGTTTAGGGAGATGAAGTTGTAGACGATTTTGTAAAGGTTTGGTTCCCCGTGCTTTGCGAAGATTCCATTTGTGGAACATCTCAGAAATGGGAAATCCAGTTATAAAACTCTCAATATAAGATTTATTAACTTGAATATTTAACAAATTCAAATAATAATCATCGTGGTACCAACCACCACGTTTATCCGATGATCACCCCTACAATCACAATCTTTGAAGAATATATTAAGATAGCGTGACAACTACTGCTCCACAAGCATAACTCCTCATAAAGCGGTATCTAACTACTAATTTATAATATTACACATAAAACAACATCAAAGTAAAGTACAGGGGTATTAGTGTTCAAATTGCGAGTACAAGGCAACTGCAACATTAGCCACCCCAACGACTAAGGGGAACAGCGACAATGCCAAAGTCAACTTGCCGTAATTGCCAATGGCAATGGTGACGGCATTGAGAGCGGCATAGATGTAGCCATCACTAGTGAACAACAATTGTTTTCCGTTATTGGCAAGGAAGTAGTATACCAATACCTTGGTCAAGGCAAACACAAACGGGTCAAAGTCGTGAACTCTTCCCACCAAGTCCAATCCATCGAAGGTCAAGATTCTCGTGGTAAAGTTGATATAGTACAGTGACACCAAGGGCAACAAAATCAGAGACACTACCCACACGGCAAGCGCTCCAATCGACGAACAAGAGAACAACGCCGTAATTTGAGGGGTTGGCCAGGTACAGTTGGCCAACTTGGGATGCAATTTACTTTCATAGGGACAAGTCAACGAGTTGTCCTTCAAAGGAACCCAAGGCACGAAAACATACAAGTACACCAAGAATTCAACCGCCAATTCCAAATAGTTGAGGGCAACAGTCAGCGATAATTCATCTCTCAACTTATCACTGTTGTTGGCCACAGTGATGCCAATACAGTCAGTGAAAGAGTACACCTTGTCTTTGAAGATTTCCCACTTTTCAATGATGGGGTCACCCAAAATCGCCCGCAAATCAACGGGGGGAGGCCCATTGTAGTCAACATCTTGTTCTTCATCATCAAACTCAATGTTGATGATGCCTTCAGCTTCATCGTCATCATCATCATCTTCATCGTCATCTTCATCGTCATCATCATCATCATCATCATCATCTTCTTCTTCCAGCTCAGCAAGAGTAGCCACGTCATCTTCTTCAGCAACGATCTCACCATCTTCAATCAAGTACTTCAGTAACCGGACTGCCCCTACTTCACCATGTTCGTTGACGTAGGCGACGCACTTTTCAACCAATTCAGCCTTCTTATCTCTGGGAAGGACTTTAACCTTGACCAGGGTCAACGCCTTGGCAAGATCTTGTTTCTTGTGGCTCTTGAAATCGAGAGACATATGGGTTTCGTACGGTGAGAATGGGGGCGTGTTTGTTTATAATCTTACATTTTTTCCTTCCTGCAGACAATAACGCGTGTTATGATTGCCCAATTGGGCGGGGAAAAACATGAGTTGGATGGTGGTAAATTGATGACATGGCCACCATGGATAATTGAGGTGACTAGTATGTCAATGGAGTGTTGGTTTAGTTTAACCGATCAGTCTAAGTTTAATCTTTGTGGAGCCATCACTCGCGCATCGATCTACACATGGAGCGGCTCTGATTGTTGGGACCAATCATGCAGACGAGCAACAGCAGCTCGTCACACAACAACTCCAGAAGCCCATCAGCTTATAAAAACCACCGTATTCGACCACAGTTCGCTATCATTGGTATCCCATCACATGTCAATAAGATTGCCGTCGACGCAAGCAATGGTGACTACTACACAACCGATAAGCAATGGTGATATCGTAATTATTGTGCTTAGTACGACACACCCACACCTTGGGGAAGATTGGGCGGGTTGACGTAGTTATGAAACCTCCAGCTGGAATTGAACACGTGATAAAACTCACATGACTATCATCACAAAACTTCCCTGCATATAAAACAGACATTCCATTTTGGTTCAAAATTATGAGATCATCATTGTTTTGATCTTAAGCGTTAGCAGACGCCACTACTGTCGATAGTCACAGGTGATAACGGCAGCACCACTACCATCACATTATAAGTTAGATGGTGCGACGACTTTGGATATGCTTACGAAGGCATTTTCTGGTCGCTCTGAAGCAACCAATTGATGGAGAACTTCCTCGAATCAATCCCGTTGGTATTCAATATCTTTCCAAACAGGTTCAAAACGCTGTGTTTCCCAAATATGCCATTAAAGATGAAAGCAAACCCCTTTCGGCGGTGCAAAAGAAACACAATGCCGCCACTGATCTCTTGCTTGCTAGTTCATTGAGTCATTTGAAGCACCATGAGCTCTTGGGAAAGAAAACCACTATTGGTGAACCAATCAATATTCCAAATATCCCTCATTTAGTTGGAAAGACGTTGGATGAACACTTTTGGCATTTGGGAGTTCATCTGAGCCATCAGTATTATGAGATGGCCAACAAGTTGTTTTCGAGTAAGCTTCCTCCGAAGCCCACCAATTGGGTAATGCAATCAGGGTGGACTAGGTATGCTTCAGGAAAGGAGCCTCAGTCGGTGGATTTTCCTTTGGAGGATGAGTTAGTATTTGATGTTGAAGTGCTGTATAAGCTCCTGAACTATCCAGTTTTGGCTACTTGTGCTTCAACCAAGGCATGGTACGGATGGGTTCTGCCAGTACTAACCATGGATCAACCAAATGAAAGGGATTTTGCTCATCTCATCCCATTCAATTCCTTCAAACAAGCCAAACTCATTGTGGGATATAATGTCCTGTATGATCGAGCCCGTTGTGCCGATGAATACAACTTGACTCAACTGAAGGCATTCTATTTAGATGCCATGGCAATGCATATTGCTGTACTGGGCATTTGTCTGCGACAACGGCCGAAATGGGTCAAACATCATAAGCTGAAGAAACTTCTTGAAGAAGATGAGGCTTTACTCGACGATGAAAGTTATGAATCGGAATCAATTGCCGAATTTGCCAGTCGGGAAATCTCTGCTGAATTGAATTCAGATGTTGCTGATGATCCGTGGCTTGAAAAGGGACTGACCAATTCATTGAGTAACGTACTTGAATTCCATTGTGGGGAAAAGTTGCCCAAGGATACTCGCGAGTTATTTGCTGAAGAATCACTCACTTCAGTAATTGAACACTTCCAAGAAGCCATGGACTATTGTGCCAGCGATGTCAATGCTACGTTTAAAGTTGGCGAAAAATTATGGCCAGAATTCAATCGCAAAATTCCTCATCCAGTACTGTTTGCAGCATTAAGACATCTTGGACAATTTATTCTACCCACCACCAGACAATGGGATGAATATATCTCTACTGCTGAAACAATCTACCATGAAAATCGTCAAAAAGTCCTGTCTGTACTCGAAGAGCTGGCTCACGAGTTAATAAAGTATGTTGAAGATCCACTGGCAGCCATCCCCAATTGGGAGAATGACCCTTGGCTCAGTCAACTTGACTGGACCACCAAACAACCGAGACTCAAAAAGGATGGAACCCCGGTGAAAAGACAAGCTTTTCTCACCGGATACCCTCAATGGTATCGAGATTTGCACAAGGGGAATCAATTGAATATCACCACAAGAACTCGCATCACTCCATTACTACTACGTCTCAATTGGGAAGGACAACCATTACGTTGGACCACCCTGAATGGATGGTGTTTTTTCGTTCCAGCAGAAGATGTTGCTAACATGGAAGCAAAGGGCTATGAACAAGCCAAACTTTCTGAAGACGAATTCATGCAATATCTTGACGATCTTCGTCCTCCAGGGAAATGTTTTGAGGCATTTAAGGTGCCTCACCCTGATGGAGCAGGCAAAAGAACCACCATGATTCTATCCAAAAGGTACCTTCCTTATTTTGGTAAGGGAATCTTGACCCTGGAATATGGCTATGCTCTGGATATTGTTTCCCTTAATAATGTGGTACTGTATTGGATGGGAAATCGCCAACGGATCATTGATCAATGGGTGGTATACACTGCCCTGAAGCGAACCAAAGATGAGGTGGGATTGATTATTCCTCAATTATGTACCATGGGTACAATCACAAGAAGAGCAACTGAAAATACATGGCTTACTGCTTCTAATGCAAAGAAAGATCGGGTTGGCCTGGAATTAAAGCTGATGATCAAGGCTCCCCCAGGATGGTGCTTTGTGGGAGCTGATGTTGATCTGGAAGAATTATGGATTGCTCTGTTGCTTGGAGATGCAATCATGAGAGTACATGGTGGTACTGCGCTCGGATGGATGACCCTTGAAGGGGACAAACTGGAAGGAACTGATTTGCACCTGAAGACGGCAGAAATCCTTGGGATTAGTCGAGGCGATGCCAAAGTGTTCAATTATGGACGAATCTATGGTGCTGGGGTCAAGTTTGCTACACAATTGCTTAAACAATGCAACCCAAGCTTGACTGATGAAGAAGCAACCAAGACAGCGCAAAAGTTATATGATAGTACCAAAGGGATGGTTTGCCGCAGTACCACTGGACCGTTTGAGCGAGCAGTTTATCATGGGGGAACCGAACTGATCATTTTTAATACTCTTGAACTGATTGCTCATCTTGATGATCCAAGGACACCGGTACTTGGAGCGGCGATCACTGATGCTTTAACCGGGAAGAATCTCAAAAAGAATAGTTATATTACTCTGAGAATCAACTGGACCATTCAATCACTGGGGGTCGATTATCTCCATTTGTTAGTGGTGCTGATGGATTACCTTTTACAAACGTACAAGGTCGAGGGCCGGCTTGCCATTACCGTTCATGATGAAGTGAGATATCTTGTCAAGGAAGATGACCGCTACAAGGTTGCCATGTTGTTACAAATTGCCAATTTATGGACCCGCGCTATGTTCTGTGAACAAGTGGGTCTAAATGAATTACCACAACTGGTTGCATTTTTCAGTGAAGTTGATATTGATCATGTGCTTCGTAAAGAGGTTCTGCTTGATTGTATCACTCCTCTGAACCCTACCGCTATTCCTCCAGGGGAACTGTTAGACATTAAGACGTTATTATCGAAAGTCGAACTTCCTCCGGTTCAAAGAAGGATCAAAAAGCCTCGACCTTATATCCAACGAGTAACCACGATGAAGACGTTGACTCAAGATTTCGATCGAAATCCTAAATTGGCGGCAATTAAGGTTGAGTTACAAAACCTGGCTGACGCTCGCCAATGGCGACAAAACTTAGCCGTATACAACAAAGTCAAGGCCGTTGCCGATGCTAAAGCCCCACGGGTAGCGAAAAACGGATATTGCACCACCGGTCCCCCCACTCGGTCCCCCACGATTCTGATCCACCGGTCGCTGCCGTCACCCCAAGTGGTTACGGCGAAACGACGACCCTCTGGGGTCGACACTCGTAACTCATCACCGTCCCTGCGTTCAAGTGTAATCCGTCTGATTCACTTGGACCAACCAGTACGTCATTGACACCATCCGCCGCCATTCCGCCGATCAATAACCATTAAATGATCGTTAACCCGCAATATTGGCACCAACCTACTTTGGGCCGACTGATGAAAACCGACAAAGAAAAAATTACGATTACCTAATACAACAATTGAAGCGAAAATTTGTTGTTTATAAAATTCTGAAGATTCGGGGAACCTGGGGCTTTAGCCATTATATTATATACATTTCTCTCTGTATAACGACGTATTAATTTAAACCCGATTGGAACAATAACATGTGTGAAAGCCAATAAATGGCTCATGTGGTCGGGCCGGGCTCGCAACGCAGGACCATCACAAATGTCCCTAGTGCAGGTATCCGGTCCGATTGACGAAGAGGGTTAAACCGAGGGTGATGGGGAGTGGTTTACCCATTTGGGGAGGGGGCAGCTGTTGACGGAAACTTAGCCCATGAGCCTTTCCAGTTTTGTGCCTCCACTTCCCCCACCATGATGTTTACATGTGCCCGTTCTCAGTGCGCTCGGAGTCAATATTTGTTTGGATAACTTTCTCTGCCTTCCCCATTGGGGTAGGTGCAGGGTTTTTGCATAAAAGCAAACAACCGATGAAAAATTTTTATCAGCGGTTTAGGGCAGCTTCAGTGTTTGTTATCTACATTAAATAGGTTAAAATCGATACGCCGGCCCAACAGTAGCCGGGGGGACAGTAAAGTTTGCAATGACCCTCCAGGGTCAAGGGGCCAATTGGCCCTTAGAGCAAGGTATAATAGGGAAGGGTAGTGAATGAATTAGGGGGATAGTAAAGTGGGGTTCAAACCCAGACTTCCTAGTAATGACAGTGGATATTGCCGCTATTCTGTCAAACATCGAGGCATTTTTTACTGTGTACTACCCCTCTCATTGGCCAATGCCTCATACATTACACATAATGTAATACCCGTCCCTCTGTCTCCCGAGAAATTTTCTCGCGGGAAAAATCTCACCATGTACAGGAATGAGGTATCACCAAACAAAAAATGTTATATAAAAGTGCGACCCCCCTATTCACATTTTTTCCCAAGGATTATTCTTTCAAAAAATTCCCATTTGAAAAGGTTTATTTTGGCAGTATAACCGTTCGCAAACCAAGATGTTACCCGCTGGTGTGATTTTAGTGTTTGTCTTGATTTTCTTGGCTGGTTGTGCCATTGTTGGTGTCATCTTCAACAACTGGTTGAAGAAGCGGAAGTCCAACCAAAGATTCTAAGTTGCTCGCTGAGTGAATGGGGACGCCAACCTCCCTTAAGTGAAATCATAATAAATTGAATGGTGGTTGGTCCTATTCATTGAGTTTGCCACAACTATTATACCTATAATGCCAACCTTTATCAAATGTTATTTCTTGTGGGAATGGGAAATAAAGTGAATGTCTTGAGGGATAATTCTTCATTTTTTTTTATATGTTTGTTTGGAGTATGCTTGAGTTTGAATTGTTTAATGAGGAAGGGGGTGCAGGTTGGGGAACTTGCATCACTTTCATTACTCACAGACAATTTAACCCCATGTTTACTCTGAATAACTCCGTCAATTGGGGAATTGACAATACATGTTTTATATTTGAATCTCGTTGATTGTAGAATAGACCCCCCAAATTTTTGACATGATCACATTATTGACGATCACATTGTTGACTCTAGTGACGTATGTTTGCTTTCGTCATTTTCGGGTTGGACGGTTACTGCAACTGTGCGATATTAAGAACGTGGCTGACATTATGTACCACTAAACCCTACTAAAATGCCGCTGGGAAACAGACACAATTAATTACCTTAATCCAGACCTTGGTCACTCTCAATTGCAGTGGTTGTTTATTGTAGTTATTGTTGTCGTTACCGTTACCAAAGTTGTCGTTCTCTAACTATAATTTTTGCATAGGTCATCGAAAATTGGCTTAAAGCTAATTTCACCAAATTAATGAGAATGATTGCTTCGGAAAAATGGCAACTACTAATACCATGTCAACACCCCTCACCCCCCACTACTATCCAATTTAGCTTTCATCCAGACTAGCGGCAATCACCATAATCATTGTTAATTTAGGTACAGTGATATGATCGGCCACTATCCGACCGATGGTTTATAAAATCACGGTAAACGCCGGACGATGCCATGCAGATTGCCAAGCAGTTCAAGAAGCCCTTCCAAAAAGAATTATACTTTTGTGAAATTAGCATAGGGTTTTGGGGGTTCTGAGGACTAATCATCATATTCCTCGATCCAAAAGGATTGTACCCATCCGACCACAGCAATCGCCGATAAAACCGTCCACATGAGCCACCCAATCAGGTAATGGTCCCCAACACTCATAATGTAGCCAAACACTACGGGGGAAATCGACCGAGTTAGCGCCAATATCAGCACGGTGCTACTGTTAACGTAGGCCCGGTGCTGGGGGGCTGCTGCTCGGTGGTTTAACAAATTAATTTGGGGGATTCCTGTCAGTGATGCTAAAACCTTGAGCAGGGTCAAGGTGTACAAATAAATTACTGAAACCCACTTTGGTAGACCACTGTAACCAGGAACAGTAAAGATAGCGTAGGGAACGAGGAGATATACCAATGGGAAGAACAGAACTGAAAGTCGGTACGCCCGAACTGCCCCTAAGTGTTCGGTAATCCAAGGAAATACTACTAATACCATGATCATTCCCATGATTCCAGTGGAAGAAAGTAATGTCCCAATGGTATTAACACTCCAAGAAAGACCCCCTTCAATCTTCCATGGAAATTGAAGTCGATCCCGATTGAATTGTCCTGCCAAGAGTACGGGAAGAAATTCGTTAAAGATGATGCCATGAGTTGAAATGATGGCATTTCCCAGAATTACTCGAATAACCTCTGGAGTAAACGCATTGGTATAATCGACATGGTACAGCGACCGCCGAGACTGAGATGATGGTTGTTCATCATCATTGGAGTATGTTCTAACAATTCGTCCCGTAAGGGATTGATCAGGGTGATATTCTTCTTCGTCCATCTCGTCGTCCTCTTCGGCGTTCAACTCAGCATTTTCCCCCGTAGTAAGCAATGGATCATTCTCTGAAGGAATTGCTTCGTTTTCTGTAACCGTTTGCCATGGCCTGATCGGACTAGCAACACCGAACTTGGCTAAAATTTTATCACCTAATTCAACCCCATAATCTTTTCTATACATGAATTTAACATGAGTTTCTTCCAAGAATAAAAAACAAACCATCATCAGCACCCATAATATCGTCGCCACAACAATATTCAGTAACGCATATGGGAATTTAGAAATAGTGGTGGTCTCGTAAGGACTACTTGGCGAGGGGTCAGTAAAATACCCGCCAATCATCGGTCCAATCACTGCCCCAAGATTATAAAATAATGGCATCACCAGAAATGCCAATGGTTGGTGACGTTTCTCGGTAGCCACTTCACCAATAATCGTCCGGAGAACAGCAACATTACCATTCAAACATCCCATCATACTTCTGGCAATTATGGCCATCCAATATGATACCGAAAACCCAAATAAAAGCATCAGAACACTCGTGCCAAATTGTCCCAAAAGCAACACCGGCTTACGGCCGATTCGATCAGCTAACTTCCCCCATCTAACTGCAAATAAAAATTGACAGAATGCAAACGATGAAGCTAAATACCCCGTGTATTTTGAGATTTCAGCTTCATTGGGGGCAATTTTGAAGTCTCTCACCATGTAATAGACATAGGGAAAGAGCAGGGTAAAACAAATGGGTTCGGCTAAACGAAGTATCAGTATAACTACCATCTGACGGACGGGGAACCCGTCCATTTGCCGTTGCCATAATGAGATCATTGTACCTGCGAAAGTTGAAACAAAATCAACGTTTTTAATACTGACGCACGTGGTTGCAATCACGACATTCGACCGAGTCAAATGAGGATACTCTTTGAAGTAGTCGAGAGTAAATTATTTATTAAATTCTGAAATGCTCTTATTCATGCTTTGTGCCCGATTGATTGAATTGTGGGAGTTCAGTATATCCTGAGTTTTTCTTCAGTTTCCAAGGTAACTTCTTTTTGGTGGTTTTCAGACGTAAATAAGTCCGTTTCTTAAGACCAGACAAATCTGTTTGACTTTTGTTGATGTAAACGAAAAAGTACATCCCCAAAGCCGCAAGCATTACTGCGGTGGGAATGGCGAGGATCACGTAGTATTTTTCCATGTCATCTTCGTCCTCATCATCAATACCCAAGTATCGGTTGGCTTGCTTTTGTTCCAACTTGTCGATATCGAGGTTGTTCTTCTTGCCAACAAAAGTCTTTTTCCGAATCCGCATAACGACATGATTGTCCAAATGATTGAAATCTTCATCCGAGACATAATCAGGTTGAAGAGATACCATAATGTATCTTTGTTCATCCTTTCCTAACCATTCTTCGTTAATTTCAAGGGGATACCAACCACGAGTATTCAGTATCCAATCGGTAGAGAAGAATGGCTCAGAAGCCACCTTGGCCCCATATTCTATTTCCTTCGAACGCTTATCAAAAGTATCATTGTAAATTTCTTCTTCTTCTTCTTCTTCCCCATCTCGCTTTTTCAACCCTTTCCGATTTGAGTTTTGTCTCACTGCATTCAAATGAAGCTTAACTTGCTTGGCCACGGCATGATCTTGTTCATTTTCTTCATCAGTAAAGAATCCCAGATACCAAGTGATAAAGTAGGTATGATTGACGAGATAGTCCTTATTCTCGTCAACAGGGTTACAAAATGGCTCAGTAAACTTATCCTTGGCCGCCCCCTTCTTACCATATCTTTCAGGAGTACAGCGAATTAACCGATCAAACATATGTTCCCGATCATCTTCATCGACAAATGTGTCGATTTCATGAGTTTCCCCATTAATTTCGTGAATTTCCTTGGTAGGGATAGCAAACCAAGTGCCATAAGTAGGATAACCTTTCTTGACCCCATGTCCAGCTCGTTGAGGTTTGACAATCTTAGGTTGACCTTGTTTATTGAGCGACACCCAAGGTTGTAAATCGGGATCAACTTTGGGGGGTTTTTCATAAAGGGTCACCAGGGCAATCACGGTGGGAGTGATAAGTTCCTTTTCTCCATTTGAATGAGTGTATACCCAGGGTTTAGGGATATCGTCCGTCAGCACAATCCCCTTAGCTAATCTTGCCTTTTCATCTTTGAGCTTTTGAAAATCTTTATTCACCTTGGCATCGTTACCTCTTTTATCAAGAACAGGCGCATCAGTAATTTGGGATAAAGGGTCATCCACAGGTGAAGGAATGGCGGAACTGAGGCAAGTACCTGCAAGTATCGTACACGTTGTCCAGATTGACCACTTCATGGCGGATGAAGAATGGGACCGAAGGGGAACTGTTTATATGAAAGGGCGCGCATCGGGGCTCCTGTGCGAGGTATTTGATGCATGAATCAACCATCCGAGCCGACGTGATTGAGATGAGGTGGCGGATGATTACCAGCCGCATCGGTCGAAGAAATTCCATTAATAAGTTAAAGCACTAATTGATTATTTAAAGTTATTTATTTACAAGAAGATGAAGATTATCCGCTTTTACCGGGATTTATTTACCCAACCTCGCCGCGCCATTAAATTTGTGAAATCATGCGTGATCACTTTAACTAAGGGCAAACTTAACTTCATTCACTAATGAGGGTACTTCTGATCCTTGAGGTTTTCTTGAAGTTACTTTTAAGTTATCCCATTGTGATACTTTTTTCTTAGCATCCGCCACTAATGACGCAAAGTTGTCATTTAAATACTGTGCAAAAAATTGGTCTGGCAACTCCAGATTAAGCAAACTCTTCAAGTAAGCTATCAATAACATATAGGCTTCTGAATTATGTTCAACATCTTGGATAGTAGTAAGAACCTCACCGGCAGCATTCATACAACCTACAGAATTTTTGTATTCAACCAATTCCAGTTTAGCCTTCTTCTTCTTAATCAATTGTTGTTCATGAAGTTTCAGCACAGCTGGTTGTTTTTCATGTTCATCTTCCTCGTTAGTCTCACCATCACTGACGTATTCGGTAGGACTAATATCAAATGAGAATAGGCCTCCTTTATTGGTCTTTAACCCCATGGCTCGTGCTTCAAGCTGAGCAGCATTATAAAAGTGTAATGGCTGATTATACATCATAGGAAATGGGAAATAGTCAGGAAACTGTTTACGAGTGAACCCTTCATAATTCTTTCCATTAATGTAGTAAACAAAATTAGTGATGGTGGCCATTTTACCCTCCAATTGGTGAAGCACGGCTGAAGTAGACAAGTTTGTAGGCAGATGATTCAATGAATATTGACAAATTTCTCGATAACCTTGATAGGTATCTTTTCCATCAACTAAAACAGGTAGTTTGCCAATTCCCAGAAGGTTAGTATTGTTGGCTGGCACCACCTCCACATCAATATTGTTTGAGGCTAACATCCATAATGCTGCTTGACAATCAGGAAACATCGGTGAAACACTAACTGATGGGTCATCTGAAGTGGTGGTGGTTAATTTCCCCCACACATAAAGAATTGCCATGGTTGATCTTGCCGCGATTTTGGATAGCGATTAACATAATATAAGTGCGAGTGGGCGAGTTTTGGCGATGTCTCCCACCAAGTCAGATGACCATAATCAATCGGATATTATGTCTCCAGAATTACCCAATTTCTCCATTGAGCAAGTCCAGCTTCAATTCACTCTTAATCGAGACCTCCAGGCCATCAAGGTGGCGCTGGACCATATGGCGTTATTTCAAAAGCACCTGGTCACGCTTATCGACCTTAATAACCCCAGTCAGGTGAAGAATTTGTTGTTGCCACCTCAAGAAACGTTCGCGGGGGCATTTTTTGATCCTCTGGGTACCCATTTACTACTTCAATGCCTATCACTTAATTGTTATTACCTCCATGCAGCAACTTACTCCCAATTCAAGCCATTGCACAAGTTTAAGGGGATTAAACGGATCAAATGGGTGGAGTTCACTCCTACAGTGACCACTCAGTCTTCAGGGGACTTTCTACTTGCCACTGATCAGATGGTATATGTGGGTCTTATCAAGACTCATCCTCCTTCTGAAGGAAATAAAAAAGATGACAAGTACCTTAAACCAGTATGGAAACCTTCAGATATCAATAGTCCTATTGTGGCAGCTCTTTTCCTGAAGTCTTATACCCAACTTAATATTTTTACTCAGACCCACCAGTTTGTTTGGGACACGTTTGATACCAGCTATAATGAATTAGTCAGAGTACTCAAAACAACCCCTATTGAATCGAATATTAAAGGCGCCCACTGGTTGGCTGCCAATCTGCCCGATCACCTGTTAGTAATATTGGATGGCCAACCGCCCCACCAGATGATATCAAATGATGAAGAAATCAAATTATCGAATTTATGCCAATTAGATATGATTGAGGGTGGGATAGGTGATGTGGTGGTCCTGAATCATCATCTATTGTGCCTTGCTCGTGATTCCCCCAAAATCTTTCTTGTCAACAAGCTTTCCAAAAAAATAACTTCGATCATTGATCTTCCCAAATCTCTGGGATATCGACTTGCATCAGACCCATTAAAAAACACTTATTGGGTTTACGATAATAATCAAATCTATGAAGTTGTCATTGAGAATGAACTGATTCTGGTGTGGCATGATTATTATCTCTTAGGAAAATATAGTCAGGCGTTAGATTGTCTTGCTAATGATCCTGATCCATCTTATAAACGAGATATGGTTATGATCCGCCAGGGATATACTCTTCTTCAACAAGGTGGGTTTGGTATCGATGACTGTTCAGAGGATATGATTGAAGATCAAATAAAGGGGATAAAATTATTGGCAAACCTGAGTGAACCATTTGAAAAGGTATGTTTAATGCTTTTACATCATGGACCCGAGGCTAAATTAGTGACTGCCCTGGTGGCAATGCTGCTGAGATTATTAGGAGAATATTTAATGGTTAAATTTAACCTTGCTACCGAAGCGAAAAATCATATTCGTTCAATCGTTCTTTCACTGTGGATCATTGAACAAATGCTTACTTCGATCAGCCAAAGTCTGTCACCTCAACGAGAATTACAACAAGAGAAATTCAAAGTTTTCTTGAAACAAAATTACCGGTATTTTGATAAAGAAACCGTTTACCAAATTATCAGTGGCTTACACTTTCATGAAATGCTAGTTTACTACGCTGATATCATTGAAGATTATCATTATATCGTCCATTACTACCTTGATCGTAACGATTGGGGGAAAGCACTTACTCTGATTGCCAAAGTATTCTTTAGTCCCGATCATGATAACCAGTTGATTTATGATACTCTGACGACATTATTGTTAAACCATGCTGATGGAACCATTGATATGTGGTTAAAACTTCAAAGTGCCGAAAATCCACCGAAGGAGTTTGATCCCATTAATGTGGTTCCCGCTATCTTGACATATGATCGTGAAGCAAGACATCAATTGCTAGCCGATAATAAAGCAGTGACCTATCTTACCAAGCTTATTTATGACAAACAGGTCCGCCACTCCACCATTAATAATACTTATTTAATGTTGTTGCTTGCATACACCCGGGACACTGAACAAGTTTCAAAATATGTGATGAAATTTCTTCAACAGGGAATTGAACCATTTGATGCTCAGGTAATCCTTCGAATGTGTATGGCAAATCATCAGCTTCAAGCGGCAATTTGGGTATTAATTGGATTAGGGTTATTTGACCAGGCTTTGGAAGTACTGGTAACCCATAAATTACCAAAACTAGGAGAGTTTGTTCTACGCAAGTATGCGGAAACCCATTCACTGGAGGAAAACGATAACGGACTTGCCATCAGCCAAGTAAATTTTTCATCAAGAAAAAGGTTATGGTTGGATTATGCTGCTTATCTCATTAATAATGCAAGCGAACCCGAGGTTAGTGAATTCATTGACATTGATGCTAGCTTAGATCAACTGAAAAAGCTCAACCGGGTACTCAGGTGGTTACTTGAACTTGATACTCAATTGAAAACTGCAGGAACCATTACCTTAAAGGATTTACTTCCTCTACTCCCTGATTCTGTCATTATCAATGATTTTAGAGATGAGATTGTGAATTCGCTTAACGCTTACAATAATAATATCAACCAGTTGTCAGTTGAGATGAAGGATCTGTTAATGATTACTTCCCGCTTGAAGCAACAAATCCGTGAGCTCTCTCTGATTGAACACAAGGCACAAACTGCCCTGGTAATCTTACCCGGAGAACCATGCCACATTTGTCAAAAACTTTTGTTATCAACCAAGAGCGTTTTGTATTTTCCAAATTGTCATCATGGGTTCCATAAAGAATGTGTGGTGCGTAGTTATCTTGACCTGGGTAACTACCAATTTAAAAAGATATTTGCTCAATTTAAACGTGATCAGGCGCTGGTGGCGAAGGATGAATTCGAAAAGATGTTGATCCAAGAATGTATCTTGTGCAGTGATACCAATATTGCTACGATTGACGCTCCATTAACAATTAAAGATGGGTGGGATATTTAGTGGTGTTACATCAGGAAAAAAATTGAATTTTGGTTGAATAGCTTTGAATTACCAGATTACAGGGGTATATAATACAACGTTTGAACTTGTCCATAATACAATTTTTGAACTCGTCTACGTTTGAACTCCTCCAGTACTAAATCAATTATTTTGTGTTGCCCAATGATCCTCAGCCATGGCGTCAATTTCAGCAATCGTCCACGCGACGAAATCTTCCTCTTCATCTGCCTTTTCAAAAATAATTTTATCTTTGGATAACGCTGCACACCTATTGTCTAATTCCATTGCCAATTTTCGAAGTTGGGTATCACCCACTTGATCGCTGATCATCCATGTACAAGTATCTTCAAGCCAGATTTTGTCATAAACATAATAAACATCATGAAACCGAAATAACTCCTTAGCAGCTAGAAGCAGTCTAAGAATCAATCGCTTACCTGCCTTGAGCAAAGAGATAGTATCGAACCAAGCCTTTATGGCCATATCATAATTTCGATGGTAAGGGAAACTTAAACTGCGCCGAATAGCAGTAATAATCACAGCTTCCCAAAAATCATCTTCCTTATTAACTGTGAGTTGGGAATCAAGGTCTGCGAATTGTGGAGTTAATTTACCAACTGTCCACACTGATTCGACGACAAGATCACCACAACAACCCCGAAGTTCATAGTTATAGGCAAAAAGAATCAGACATACAAATCCAAGTACACTCAGTGGATCATCAACAATATAAGTTTTTCTTGGAAGATTCATCATTAATTGTTGTTCGGAGTCAGTGAAATCAACTGGGACCAGTTCAAGAGGGTGGTCCCTTGCCCAGGAAATGTATTCCGCTGTAGAGGGATTAACCCACAGCAATATTTCATTATAAATTTTGTCATCCTCTCCTTCCATAAAATGGTGTTGACTAATATAGTCCGCAGCATACATCTCCAAATCAAATTTGACATTCTCTTTAATAAGCCGTTCAAGAATACGATCAGCAGCAGGGGTATTTTCAGGATCACCTAATTCATTAATATCATTACCATTCATACATGATACCCCAACAATTCCATGATAATTATTGTTAAACCCATACTTGACATTTGGGGCAAATTCGACATCAGCAACCGGAGCTTGGGGTATTTCCCAATCATGACTAGCGCCTTCATTGGCAATGTCCTTCACCGTTGTATTGTCTAAATCAACCTCTTCAATCAATGGCTTCTTGACCGGATCTTCCGCATTGGGCTCAATAACAGTTCTAGCCAAGAGTTTTGCATGAAGATCCAAATCAGGAAAATATTGTCCTTTTACTTCTTTGGGCATTCTGATTTTGATCCCATCCCCTTCGATTTTGGCTTCACTTCGTTCCTCATCATCGACTAGATTATGAGGGAATCTCAATCGAAGATAATATGGATTCATCAGAAAAACAAACAAAGGACCATCCACTACCATTTCAACCCCTGTTTTATTAAGACGAATATGCTTCAATTGAATATCAATATATACATATTCGTCATCCTGTCGAAGATTAAATTGGGGAGTCAACATGGGGTTATAATTAGGTGCGGCGTGCGAAGAGTTTGTAGACGCTACAAGATGAGTTGCACATCAGGTAATGGCGAATGCTGTTCCAAGACACCAAGGGTAGCCCGGCGGAAATTTATTGGTAAAAAAGACACCAAAGGCGATGGTCTGTCAGTTGTTGTGGCCAAAAAGGCCGCTATCGGTCGAGTTATGAATCAAATTCCCGATGACATTTTGATTGATGAAGATCTCAACCAGGCGATAAAGTTGTTACCACTGAATTACAGTTTTGAAATCCACAAGACTGTCTGGAATATCAAGAAACAAGGTGCCAAACGAGTTGCATTACAAATGCCGGAAGGTCTTTTGATATACTCATTAGTGATTACAGATATTTTGGAACAATTTTGTGAGTGTGAAGTTGTTGTTATGGGAGATGTGAGTTATGGTGCTTGTTGTATTGACGACTACACCGCCAGAGCCCTTGAATGCGATTTTATTGTTCACTACGCCCATCTGTGTCTTGTTCCTATTGATGTTACTGAGATAAAAGTATTATATGTGTTTGTCACCATTAATATCGATGAAACTCATTTGATAAATACCCTCCAACGAAATTTTGACAAAGGTACCAATTTGGCGATTTTTGGCACCATTCAATTTAATCCCACCATCCATTCGGTTAAAAATACCTTGGAACAGGACCCCGACCATCCATTATATCTAACCCCTCCCCAATCGCGTCCACTTTCAAAAGGAGAAGTGCTTGGATGTACATCTCAAAGGTTGGATTCGAAGCTGGTGCTGGCACAAGTATATATTGGCGATGGTCGGTTCCACCTTGAGAGTTCAATGATTCACAATCCAGATGTACCAGCTTATAGGTATGATCCATACAATCGGAAATTTACCAGAGAGTATTATGATCAGAGCGAGTTAGATACGGTTAGACGTGATGCTATTGCCGCAGCAAAGCTGGCGAAGAAGGTTGGGTTAATTCTTGGTGCTCTTGGAAGACAAGGTAATCCACAAACTCTTAAGAGAATTGAACAGCATTTGAGTGAAAGAGGCATTCAAGTGGTGAAAATTATTCTTCTGGAAATCTTCCCCCAAAAACTTGCGATGTTTGATGATGTGGATGCATTCATCCAAGTTGCATGTCCTAGACTTAGTATCGATTGGGGGTATGCATTCTCCAAACCATTATTGACTCCATATGAAGCAATGGTAATGATGGAAGAGGATAAGATGTGGGACAAGCACCACTATCCTATGGATTACTATTCAAAAGATGGATATGGCCGGGGTCAAGTGCCTGTGCGATCTTAAGTAACGTAAAATAAAACAAATCATTTTTAATTTAATAGGGAGTTAGGTGAATCTGAATCAATTGGGGAGGCTAGAAAAGAAAAAAAAGGTCTTACCCGGATTCGAACCGGGGTTGTTCGGATCAAAACCGAAAGTGATAACCACTACACTATAAAACCAACTTGTAAAGTAGAATACTTGGGTTGTTCACAGCGAATCAAGTGAGGTTAAAATAGAAGTAGTGGTACTTGACAAGTGATTAGGGAACTTCTATTGGATTTATGGTAATGCTTGGTAAAGTTGGCAAGAATCAGTTGATGAAGGAGCTATTAAAACCTCATGTAGGTTTTTGTAACAAATATAAAAAGGTCCATTTGTTCAAAGACGTATTCAAAATTCAATAACACAGCTTAAAGAGACTTTGATTACTTCAAGTGCAAAGATCATTAATAACGTAAAATGATATGTGCCATTCAAAACAATTAAACATACACGACAACAGCGTGCAACCCAAAATTTCCTTGTCGACTACATTTTGCAAGTACTTAGTAGAACTAATACACATGATAGTTGGTACCAGACCCCTAAGCATGTGTGTTCACACAAATACACGAGCTCCATTTGAGAATATCGATCTAAAGACTAAGACAATCACAGAGAATGATATTAAAAGATTCGATAGCATAAATCAAAAATGCTTAAAAAGATCTTCACCTCCAAGTACATCCTCAAAAATACACAATAAAACTTCTCAAGTACTACAGACTTTCCGTTGGTTCGCTTTTTTTTTTTGTCTTATCTTGTTATAGCTGCGGGTAGAAACAAGCTCATCGCGACTCTCATCTCATCACCATGCAATTAGCCGTCCACCAAGACGACGCCCACGAGTTGTTACACCTGAAAAATGTCCTTAATGACTCTGTAATTGAAAAGTACCGTGTCGCTGGTCAGATCGCCCAAACCGGGTTGGTGTATCTCACTTCCTTGATCAATCAACCAAACAGACCATCGATTGCAGAACTTTGCTTATTGACAGATTCATACTTAGCAAAGCTATTAAGCAAATGCTATACTCTGGTTAGAGAGAAAGGTATTCTGCATCCTACTCTGATTGAGATCAATGAATTAGCTGCTGGATTTGCTCCTGAAATCACCGATGACTTGGCTAGTACCTACGTGCTTAGCGTTGGGGATGTCGTAAAGATCAGTTTGGGGGTTCACATTGATGGCTATACTGCCAATGTTGCTCATTCGCTTGTAATCTACCCTGAAGGAGAACGGGCTCCTTTGGTGGGGTCTAAGGCTGATGCCGTTTGCGCTGCTCATATCGCCAACGAAACTCTTGTTGCTTACCTTGCATTGGCTCTTACTCCCGAAAAGATGCCTGCTCTGCTTCGTATTAACGGTCTGACTGCAATTACTGGTTCTCTGATCAGATCGGTTGTCGACGCCATTGCCGAAGCTTATAATTGTGTGGTTGTTCCCGGATCCAAGGTTAGAAGAGTGAGAAGATTCCTTGCCGGTCAAGCTGAAGGGGTGGTTGCTGAAAAAGAATTCAAGGGGGTTGTCTGGGATGAATCACACCAAGAACAAAACTTTTTGTCTAAGGCTGCTGGTACTGATTTGATTAAGATTGTTCCCACCAAGAGACAAGCCGAAGAATCAAGTGCTATTCCCACAGATGACTTTGTTGTTGTTCCTGGTGAAGTTTACCAAATTGACATTCGTATGGCCGGGATCGCCGATTTTGCTGGTCCTGGGATTATTACCTTGGAAGAAATTGATCACTTCACTGGGAAGAACGCCAAGAATGAATTTAATTGCAAGCCTACCGTTTTCATCCGGGATTATGCTGTGTCTCATCTGTTGAAGTTGAAGTCGGCGAGAAAGTTGTTGAATCAAGTCGACCGTGAATTTACTGTGTTCCCCTTCAAGTTAGCATACACCTCGTCGCAATTTCCTTTGGTCAATGACGATGCTGAAACCATTGCAAAGTTTACTGCTGATGTCAAGCAAGGAAAATTAGGTTTAGGCGAAATCCAAAACCGTCATCTTGCCAAGGCCAAACCGGTGCAAGTTGCCAAGTTCATTGATTTGAAGACTATTGTTGACCTGGCTAATGCCTCTGGCCGTCATGGTTTCGATGCTGCTAAACCAGTGTTGCCTGGTATGGAAATCCCATTACCTCAATTGGGTATGTCCTCGTTGAAGCTCAAATCTTTGCTTAAGAATAGTACTTCCATTGCTACTGCCCGGGAATGCACCACCATCGTTTTGAATAATGTCAATGATGAAGCAATGAGACTTACTGGTGGTTCGGTTACTGCCTCGCCAGCGTTCGTGCACTCTAACTACGAGTTACCACAAGAAGTTTCCGGTCCTATCGGGGAATTGATTGAATTGACCAAAGACACCAAGTTTGGTTTACCAATCAAGGATGCAAAGCATTACAAGGTGGACTTTGTTGCTTCAGAAATGCAACTTGATTAAATGTATATTACATTAATAGACGAAAAGGATACGAAGATGTTGTAGCAAATGGCCTAGAATTGTCTGAAGTATTGATATACACCATTCTGACAGGCTCCTTACATAAGTGTCTGCACATGGGGTGGTCGGTTCTGCAAGAGAACCCCCCTTCTTCCGAGCGGATGAGTGATTTCAGTAGCGATGCCACAAGCCAATTCGAGCTTGCCAAGGATTGCTAGGTTGACATCACATTTTATGAGAGTCTCAACTACTACGTTCGTTCATTTATTTAGCTGGAGTCTCGACGGCTAGAGTAATTTCCACCATCGATTAGTTAAAAATGATGGATTATCGTTAGTTGCTGTTCTACAAACCCCACCTAGAATTATTTTTGTCCTTTTACGCCCCAAATGAAAGGATTTGCAACCAGTGAAATCAATTTGATTCCAATTTCGCCATTGACAGTCCAGTTAAATATCTGTTTCAATTAATGGAGGCTGCCATAAAGCAAATATGGTAATGAATGAGCCTCTGAATTGCGATAAAATCACCACTTGCTACCCAACAATGCCAGATATTGTGTACCCCTCTTGACTGGCTTAAAAAATTGTTTCTAAATTGAGTAATGGACCCCTATTCCATAAATGAGAAATGTAACATACACTAGATAATCCCCGAGCGCTAGCGGCAATCATCATTACGACCCAGATGTATTCATAAGAAAGCGGTCGCTGTAGCATCATTTTAAGGATTTAACGCAAGATCACTTTAACTTTAGATGACCTTGTTCTTCACAATCAGCTTCTACTATTGTCAATCACGAACCCTGGCCTCAGGTGTCAAGGTGGGGTATTAATCCTATAACTGAATAGCTTAGTTCAATGTATTCTAAAATAACCCAGCAGGAAATATGATTTTCAAGGTTTATTATTTGTGCCATACAATTGGAATTTTCTTCCTACAGTTTTCTATGATATAAGCTTCGACTGCATTGACATACACACGCGAAATGTGGGGTACGCACATCGTCGAGATCTTTACTAATGCGAAGCCCTCTAAAAGTAGAACCCAGAAACCAGAATAAACGGAAAAGTAAAAGTCATTTGAGAATAAATGATTTATACTACTCCTATCTACTCTAGTTATTATAATACGTCCACACTAAACCCCACAAGCCTATACTCATCGGGGCTTCATTTCCCGAATGTGTTTTACATTGCTGGAGTAGTATACGGCTATACCTACTTCCCATTTCAACAGATATCATTGTACAGCTGAGACGGAATTTTTCTGAAAAATGTCCATTTGTCATTTGAAAAGTACCAAATTAACTACTAACAGCAAGTGAAGGTTGCATCATTACCCCACTCTACCAGAGCTCAATTCAAACCGACCGTGAAACGTATCATCGTTCAATAACAGTTTACGGCAAATCGTAATAATGGAACAGTATTATATAATTTGAGCGGTTGTACTCCCTCGCCCTGAAACTACTCTCAGCCATTCTTGATGCTCCCGCATATAACCCCACCCCCACACTGCTACCACCGGAGACGCAATGAGATTTTTTCTTTTCGGCAATTCCCCCAGGGGCAACGATGTGTGATCTTGCTCGATAATTGCCATATGAGCAAGCTAAACTTCACCTCATCGGTGGTTGTCCTAAAATCGACTTCCCCTCCATTGCCCCCCTACCCCCCTTTCTCCAATCTCCGT